>NC_061164.1:22394850-22477233 GCF_022113875.1 Hydra vulgaris
TTATATTTGCGTATTTCATTATCCCTAAATGTCAGTCTAGAATGAAATAAATTTTTTTTTAATCAAATAAAGTTTCATTAAAAACTTTACAAAAAAATTGTTGGATTTTTATATATTTAAACACAGCTCAATAGTCTCTACAACTTAAAAAAAAAAAAAGGAAATTTTTTTTTCGTAAAATATTAATAATTAAAATCCTTAACTATTCCATTTGACCCCATTATACTCTACTTTACAAGGTATTCGTAAGTTATTTGTTTATTAATATTTTTAAGGTTCCGATAAAAAGATCTTAGTGATCTTCTTTCGGAAACCTAGTTTACACAGTTATCCCGTTTTGTATATATATATTTGTAAAGTAATTTTAATTGTTTATTTTATTGTAAAACCAGGGGTGTGGAGTCGTTTTAAAAAAGTAACGACTCCGACTCCAACTCCAGTTGTTGAAATTTTTTAAGTACAACTCCGACTCCAACTCCAAAGCAAAACTTTTGAAAAATTCTATGAATTCTTTCAAAAATATTACGCGATAAGTTAATTTCTTTTTTGACAAATTTATGAAACGTTCTTTGAGTTTAGTATGAACATAAGGTTAGTTGAATGTTTTGTACATGCACGTGCAATACCTAGAAGTTTTACTATAGGAGTCGGAGTCGCGATTTTGTTAAGCAACTCCGACTCCGACTTCGCTAAAAATGTCGCAACTCCGCAAATCCGACTCTGACTCCGACGCCGACTCCACAGCCCTGTGTAAAACATTAACTTTGTTAACTGAAAAAAAAAAATTGGCATATCGACTTCAAATACATTTGATACTTTTGTATTACATTTGACTT
This sequence comes from Hydra vulgaris, assembly GCF_022113875.1. Lineage (NCBI taxonomy): Eukaryota > Metazoa > Cnidaria > Hydrozoa > Anthoathecata > Hydridae > Hydra > Hydra vulgaris. The sequence continues at coordinate 22,395,687 of NC_061164.1, forward strand.
AAAGTTTTAAATAGTGATTCAATTTTTATTTAATCTGTTGGTGTTATCCATATTTGGTTATAATCTGTTGGTGTTATCCATATTTTACTTATTTAATTATGTTTTCGAGAAAAATATTTAGGGTTATACTATAATTACGCAATTCAAACATGCATAAAGGAATAATGGAATCAAAATAATACATCATTTTGAAATTATTGCCTAATTTACAGACCAGTCAGTAAGTTGCTGTGAAAGGGCTGCATAAACCAATTGGGTAAATTGACTTCAAATATTTTTGATATTTTTGAACCACTATTACATTTGATTTGAAACTTTCTATAGTAATACTAAATTATAAAATAATTAAATGCCATAATTTTTTTTAAATCTTTCGGGGTTATCTAGAATTGTTTATTTTACAGACTGAAGTGTTTTTACTTTAGCTATACATCTTTTTCATAACTATTACTTAATTTTCAGACCGATAAGTAAATTACTGCGTGAAGGCATTAAAATCTGTCGGAATTATTCAAAATTACCTATTTAACAGACAGAATGAAAACAAAAGATTCTTTAATAAAGTTAAAATTTAATTTAAATGAAAATAACTCACAGCAAATTAACTTCCTGAAATTTTTAGTACTTACATCAGCAATAGCAGGTGTAACAGCAGAAACTCAACCTAAAAATGTAATAAAATTATTTTTAAAAACACTAAAACATATTGTGTTAAAAATATTTTGTTAAATTGTTTCAAAAATTATAAATTAACAATTCAAACTAAATAAATATAAAATAAGATTTTAAAAAAACTTTTCTTACTCTTTAAGAACACAACACCTAATATAAAGAAATGAAAACATAAAAAAAGTTTGTTATTCTAAAACTTATATCTTGGCTTTTAATGAATGATTAAAATGAAACAACCTAATAATCATTTTTAATAATAGACACCAGCAAGAAGGTAAGCCAAGTTGTCTCTCAACACAAAACATCACAACAATAACATTACAATTACAAGACATACAGACCTGTGGCACTAAACGCTGCTAATTCACACTAGTGTTACCACTTAGCTGAGAATGTTAACCTCAGAATTTGCTGAGAATGTTCTAACCTCAACCCTCTACTGTTTCTAACCAACATTAATGATCAACCCGTAAAGCTCACAGGTATTGATTGATGATATAAGAAACATATGGATTTCAATCATCTCGTTATCATCATATCGGATTATCTTTTCATACTGTCCTCTCATGGAAACCTTTTATACAAATCATTGTAAAGTTAGCATTTTTATATATTATTATAGTATTTATTGTTCCTAAGAGCACCAAAAATTCTTATTCGAGTAATTTTTTCCATAGATCCTCAGTTCTTTGGAATCCGCTCCATTCATCTTGTTTTCCTGATTTATAAAATTTGCAATACTTTAAGCTGTCTGTTAAATATTATATTGCCCTATAATCTTCATCTTGGCTCTTCCAGTAATTTTGAACTCTTAAAATGGCTTTTTGCACATTGTTGGAAATAAAGATTATTTAAAAAATAAATAAAAAATAAACTAAACCTCTCGTGATTTAACAAAGTATTATTTAAGCTCTGATGTTTCTCTCGGTGGTACTTCTTTTGATGTTATTAGTTTGTTACCTTCTGTTAGTTGTTCTATCCCTACTTCTAGCCACACTAATGAATTTATTTCAAGAGATGTTTCTGCGATTAAAAGTTAATCTTCTGATTTAAACTTGAAAATTGCTAATGATATTTTTTAAAAACCCTGTTACTCCCACTTAAATATTGTATACATGCCTTTAACAAAAGATTCTGATGATTGTCTTCTTGAAACTTAACACAACTGATGAAACAAATGATTGAAAATCTTACAGAAGAGCTAAAGGAAAGAAATGATGATTTTGAAAGAAATGTAGTTGATATTTTAGAAGGAGGTAGATATAATGAGGAAATTTGTTTTGTATATTATGACCTCTTAAGTAAAAAAGTTTCACTCAATAATGTTGAATCTGTTATCAGAACTGTACTACACAAAATGGCTGGAATTTCATGTAGGGCCCTTTCAAAAAAAACTTTGGCTGCTGAATATTTTAGTGAAATGAACCTTTTATCAAATGCTCAAGTTAGAGAGGCTACGTTGAATAGAACACCCAATGTTCTTCATACAGATGGCACAAAGTACAACTTTAATGAGGTTAATAGTTTTCAAGTCACAACATCAGCAGGTAGCTACAAATTGGATAGAAGATATGTTTTCGGGCGAGGCACAATTTGATTTTGGTGACCTAAAAAATTTACTCACTGATATGGCTCATTTATTTTCTCCTGAAAGGGATAACTACGAGGATGATCTTAGAAAGCTCATTTTTTCCTTCAAATCTTTGATGGCATTGCAATTAACACATTGTTGTTAATTCAAGCTTTTTTAATCACTTTAAACATTGAGGAAAAGCAATATTGTTTTTCGTTGTTAAAAACTATGATCGGCTTTCTCTAAATGAAAAATTAAAAATTTTACAAATGCGTCATGGATTTTATGGCTTACATGTTGTCCGCAGTTTAGGGGTATACGCTGAAAAATAGTCATAGAATGGGAAAAAGTGGTTGTGCAGAAAGGTCCACTAAGAACTTTAGTTTTCATATAACATATTATTATAAAGCAAACGTCTTCTGTGGATTTATTGGGCTCGTCTTTGTTGTAAACTTACATTTTAGTTTTTTTGTTTTACGTTATACACGCAAAATATATTAAACCACATCCAAGTATTTTTAGCAGTGGTAAATTTGCACGTAGTCAAAACAAAGCACTACTGTATTTTCATCAGCGATCTGAATAATTTCTCTTTAATATATAGAATGACTCTAAAACTATATAATTTACTTAAAGTCTCAACTCAGGTTGAATCATTACAATCAGAGTGGTTCGTTTGAATTACTATGAACATTTTGGAAATATTCAACTTTGGATTCAAATATTGCTTTATCCTAGCACCATCGTGATTTCCCTCACTCCAAATATTGAAATGTGTTCATAGATTAGCACACATATTACTCGATCTCAGGAAACACTATGTAAAAATTACTATTGAAAATCACGTCTTCAAGCTATTATTTTGTATTAGATGAGTATTCGTATGAGTTTCGTGATAGGTTTAATTAATTTATGTGTTTGCTTACGCAAACACATAAAGTCATTAAATCTATCACGAAATTAAATCAATCAACTAACATGATTTCTTCAATTAAATCAATCAACTAACTTGATTTTCCTTCAAATAAACGACTTCTTTAATTAGTCAATTGTCTCATAAAATGTGATAATAACTTTTATTGTTGTCATGATTTAAAATGGTATTTAAAAAACAGAAATGTGAATGGCTTATTATTTTTTAAATCCAGAAAAAATTTAAATATTACTTTAAAATCCAGAAAAAGTTTAAATATTACTTTTAAATTTAGAAAAAATTTAAATATTACTTTTAAATCCAGAAAAAATTTAAATATTACGTTAAAATCCAGAAAAAGTTTTAATATTACTTTAAAATCCAGTAAAAGTTTAAATATTACTTTAAAATCCAGTAAAAATTTAAATATTACTTTAAAATCCAGAAAAAGTTTAAATATTACTTTTTAAATTTAGAAAAAATTTAAATATTACTTTTAAATCCAGAAAAAATTTAAATATTACGTTAAAATCCAGAAAAAGTTTTAATATTACTTTTAAATCCAGAAAAAGTTTAAATATTACTTTAAAATCCAGAAAAAGTTTAAATATTACTTTTAAATTTAGAAAAAATTTAAATATTACTTTTAAATCCAGAAAAAATTTAAATATTACGTTAAAATCCAGAAAAAGTTTTAATATTACTTTAAAATCCAGTAAAAGTTTAAATATTACTTTTAAATCCAGTAAAAATTTAAATATTACTTTAAAATCCAGAAAAAGTTTAAATATTACTTTTAAATTTAGAAAAAATTTAAATATTACTTTTAAATCCAGAAAAAATTTAAATATTACGTTAAAATCCAGAAAAAGTTTTAATATTACTTTTAAATCCAGAAAAAGTTTAAATATTACTTTAAAATCCAGTAAAAATTTAAATATTACGTTAAAATCCAGAAAAAGTTTAAATATTACTTTTAAATTTAGAAAAAATTTAAATATTACTTTAAAATCCAGAAAAAGTTTAAATATTACTTTTAAATCCAGAAAAAATTTAAATATTACTTTAAAATGCAGAAGAAGTTTAAATATTACTTTTAAATATAGAAAAAATTTAAATATTACTTTTAAATCCAGAAAAAGTTTAAATATTACTTTAAATGTATTTCTCTCTAAAAGTAAATTAAGTTGGATCTCAATGGAAACGAAGTTTTATAGTAAGTTTAATAAAAAAATCTTTCAAACAACATAAAGTTTTTTAAACATTTTTAAATAATAAATTGTTTACTAAATTTGTTTAATCTATTTAATATGCACTATTTATTCTAAAATAAATTATATTTAATCTATTTGCTATTAAAAAATACTTTATAACCTTATTTTTCTATGATGTATTATAAATTTCTTAATAGCTGGATTTTTTTTATCTTATGCTCAACAGCTTTAATGTTAGTTTTATCGTGTTTCTAATAAGAAATAGCGTAAATTCTATCATTTTGTCTCTTGTTTACTTTTTCTAGTCCAAGCTTGTTTTCCCTCACTTCAAATATTGAAATGTGTTCATAGATTAGCACACATATTACTCGATATCAGGAAACACTATGTGAAAAATACTAATGTAAATCACGTCTTCAAGCTATTATTTCGTATTAGATGAGTTTTCGTATGAGTTTCGTGATAGATTTAATTACTTTATGTGTTTGCTTGCGCAAACACATAAAGTCATTAAATATAGTACGAAACTCATACGAAGTCATTAAACCTAGTACGAAGCTAAAGCATTTAAGGGTATAAAAAAAGAAAAACTCCGATGATACTGCTTCAAGTTTAACTCCAAAAATAAAGCCGAAAAATCAATGGTAAGTTTTGTCTAGTTTGCAAAAATATTTCTTTACAAATACATGGTGTTTCCTGAGATCGAAAATGTTTATAATAATTGATAAATCATTATAAACATTGAAAAAATATCTCTAAAATAAACATTATTAAACAGAGTGGTTCATTTATAATTAAATGAACCACTCTGATTGTAATGATTCAACCTGAGTTGAGACTTTAAGTAAAATATATAGTTTTAGAGCCATTCTATATATAAACGGAAAGTTATTCAGATCGCTGATGAATGAAAATGTGCTTCTTATTAGAAGAATCTGCTCAGGATCAATTGACCGCTGTGAATTTTATATAAAAAAGTGAACATTTGTAAATAAGAAGGTTTGCATACAGATGATTATACAAAAAGTATTAATAAAAGTAGTGAACTATTTAGCGTCTCTGGGAAACTTGTAATAAATTCTCCACAACAATAAACAATGACATTAACCTCAAAAACTGTAGATACTCGACTTGCTGGAGTGGATGGGTAAGAAATATGGCACCATTTATACTCAAAATATGAGAACAAAACAAAACGAACACAAAATTTACTGCAGAATGCCGCCATGTGATTTTACTTTAAGGGTTTCTGTAATAAATTAAAATTTTAAGAATAAATACAATCCAGTGAAAAGCTTGAGTGTTTCTACATAAGATATAAGACATAAGATATAAGACGGTGATAATTAAAATTGGTGTTTTATAAACTATAATAATACCGCTTTTAAAAAAATATCAGTTGACCATATTTGCTCCCAATTGAATTGCTTCTAAAATAAACAATTCAGTTATGACCGAATATGGAAAAAAAGTTGATTTATTAGAGATATCAGATAAACTATTTGCTGATTTAAGGCTGCTAAACAAACTCTAGAACTATTAGGACACAATGAAATCAAGGAGGTATAAAAGACTAGCTGGAGAAAGAAAGCAGCCGAAAATTGTTGAAAGTTGTGGTGAAGTCACATTGAAAGCCACAGTAGAAAACTCAGTGAAATCCGCAGTGAAAACCACAGAAAAAGCCGCAGTGAAAGTCAAAGTGAAAGTCTTTGTAAATTTTTGTGGTACTTTAGATGCTCTTAATGTGGTATCTTGATATGCATTTAAAAATATATAGAAAATGATTTTGATACATATATAAAATTTTCCATCATCTTCTTTTTTTTTCGCTTTAAACTTATCAACTAAGTTAATGAAACTTCAAGTAGTGGTCAAACAAATAAACACTGCATATAAAATATTTATTTCTTTTATTGTTACTATTAAGTAAGATACAATAAATTTAAGCTTAAATTTATTTTAGTGCTAAAGTGCTCTAGTGCTTTTATATTTACTGCTAAAAAATATTAAACTTAAACTTAGTGTATCTTACTTAATAGTAACAATAAAAGAAATAAATATTTTTTATGCAGTCTTTATTTGTTTGACCACTACTAATTACGCATTTTATTACGATATTTAATTGAAATTTGATTACGTATATATTTTATGAAGTTTTATAACGTATTACATATTAAAATAATTTATTTTTTTAACGTATTACATATTAAAATAATTTATTTTTATTTTTTGTTAAAGGGGCTTTATGAAAAGATTGCGATAACGTACTGTCATCCTCATCTTCTTCGAGCCCTGTTTTACTTACTTTTTTATGAAGTGTCATAAAAAAAGTAAAACAGATAGAGGCTCTTTTAGATCTAGATCTATTTTTTGACCACTTAATCTGAAATTCATTTTTTATTTTTGTTTGACTTGATTTAAAGATAATGATTTCCATTTTTTTGGAAGTTATCAGCAGAGACAAAAGGAATCAGCCCAAGGACCGACACAAGAAAAATTACAAAAGGAATCTCAGTGTCTTCTATCCAATTTGTTGGAGTAGATTTACTAAGTCATGGTTAATATTTTTGTTTATATTTTTAAGTGATTCGTTTATTAAAAGCAGAATGGTGTCATCAGTGGTAAGCAGTGGAAAACTTCAGAGAGGTATTAAGATCATTAATAAAGACAATGACAATGAATAAAAGAGTGGTGTAAACGTATTAATTGGTTTTTGTTTAAAATACCTCTAGATTTGTATAGAATTTCAATGCTTTTTGCAAATGTGTTAGAAATATTATTGTTGTGTGATCTCCAAGACAGATTTTCTTCAATTAAAACTTCTAAAAATTTTGTCATATTATAAATAAAGATTAGCAACTCGTCATTTTCATGCTGATGTTTGTAAGAAAATGTTGTTACTTTTTTTTTAAACTTAACTCTAATGGAATTCTTAAATTCTAGCTTATTGAAAACAAATTGAATTTTAAAAGTCATGGAAACAAATGTGCAGTTTTTTGCTGATACATAAAATAAATTTTTTTTTATATGTTAATTCACCTCCCTAAGGCCGAAAAGGCCACTACTAGAAGTATTACGAGAGGATTGAACCACTTGTTTATGAAGCGAGCGCGCTACAATCACGTTAGCCAAAAAACTAAATCATTCATGACATAAAAAGAAGTTGAATAAAGAAAAAGAAAGTATTTGAAAACAAATTTTTCTAAAGATCCAATTTAGGCACAGTACTTGGATGAAGATTTTTTTATTTTTTATTTATTTTATTAAGGTGCCCCAAGAAGTCTTTACGGTCTTATCACAGAGCACCGCGGATGAGAATTTAATTGGAAGTTCACGCCTCCTTCCTAACCGATGTCGCAAAACTTGCCCAGAGGTTGGGTTTGAACCACGGATCCTATGTTTCTGAGGCAAGTGCGCTACCAGTGCGCCACGGCTGCTCTAAATATGACGAACGAATGCCGTACGATTTTTTTTTTTTCATACACAATGCACTAGATATCGATGTATCCATGTCAACATGGAAACAGTCGACAAAATATTTGGTTGGAATTATCAAGGTCTAACAAAGATTCAATAACTATTTTTTTACTTTACTTAAAAGTGTATATTAGTCTATAGTGAGTAAGTGTAAATTGGTGGTGTGCTCAGAAAGGTTGTTGCTGATTGTGGAACGTTTATTTAGCTGCTAAAAGATTTTTCAGCCAGAATTTTGATGATTTTGATGCAGGTAATAAAAGCTTCAAGTAAAGAAAATATACAAGTAATTAAATAATCGAGGCCTTATTAACTTTTTTAAAATGATTTTGTAGAGCATAACTTTTTTTAGAGACTAAATTTAAAGTGATAAATTTAACAACACTAATAATATCATGGACAAATTTTAGATTTTGTAAAATAATTTCCTAGCGTTCGATAATTATGACCTTAGGCAGTCCCAGGATTATCTTGGGATTCCGCGATTTTTACTTATTAAAAAAAAATCCCGGGATTTAGCATTTAATCCCGGGATTTTTTTTTTAATAATTTTCGGTTAAACATTTAAAAAAAAAATTTATTTGGTTGAGACTTGATTATTTTCATATTGAAAATTCCTGAATTATTTTTTATTTTTTTCGTTCGATTGCAATCACTTTCGAACTATACAGTTCGAAATTCTTCCAGTTATGTTTATGAATAATTAGATTGGATTTATTCTAATAATTGAAATTGGATTGCATTTACATTTTTAAAATTTGTTGGTGCTTTGTAGCATTTATTTAAGTTTATTACAATTTTTATCTTGAACGGACATTATTTGTTTGTGACTATTTTATAGTCCTAGTTTTAATTAAATTAAAACTGCTGGTTATTTGAACAGTAAATTTACTTTAATTGTAATGGCTTTTTACATGTGATATGACAAAAAAAATAATTCTACGGTTTGGTTTTTACATGTGATATGACAAAAAAATAATTCTACGGTTTGGCAACATTTCTTACGAGAAGAAAAAATAGGCAGACAGCGATGTGTAAATAATCTGCAAAGTAATTTTTAAAATTGGAGGTGAAAAGAAAAGGTGCAAAACGCACTTTTTTTTTCATAAAACTCACACCAGCTACTAGTTCAGCAAAACATACCAGATGAACTACCAACAAAAAAAAAACCCAAAATGTTAACCAATTATTTTTCGATATTGGAGCCAGAAACAAAAAATCTTTTCCTGCAACACTTGTACAATTAACAGCCTTTAATGGGATTTCGTTCATCGTTATACGACATTCACCTTTGAACCATGTAGCTATAAGACCTGCACGTAATATACGTGCAGGTCTTATAGCTACCAGGTTCAAAGGTTTACCCACAACAGTCAACACAGTGCGTAAAATGGTTGCAGGTTACAGCAAAAATTTTAGGAATTTTCAATTACTGAAATAGCCGGCAAAAAAAACCTGATGTCGGTGTCGAAGAAAAAAATTTTTTATCTTTCGATGAATCACTGCGTAACCCCTGCTACATGGATATTAAATTTGTATGCAAAAAATTGTCAGTTCTGGTGTTAGGCTTAATTTGTATAACAGGATCAATGTCTGCATATAAGTGTATAGAGCTATTAGAACAAAAGCTTGCACAATATGGGCCTAATTTGCGAAAAGATATTGTTGGTGTTATGACTGACGGAGCAGGTGTAATGAAAAAGTTGGGAGAATTTTACCTGTAAATTAACAGTTATGTTTTGCCGATGGTTTGCAATTGGCCGTTATTGAAGTACTACATCAAAAGTAGGATATAGAAAGAGAAATGGATAAGCAATTCGACGAAAGTAAACACCAAATATAGAAGACGATTATTCAAAGAGTTACTCATGCAAGGATTATGATTTTTTTAACACCAATTAATTTTTTGATCTCAATGCTGGTTATAATATGCGTCGAAGAAACCATTGTGATGTTACTGAGGTAAGTTGTGGTCCAGTGATCAAAAAGGTACAACAATTAATAGTAATGTTCATATAATCATTTAAAAAAAGATATCTTGCAGAATTATGTTGCGGCTGAATTCGGGAAGAAAAACTCTAATAAAAGACTGCAAGACTGGATGGAACAGTCTTTTCCAATGCTTCAACACGTCTATTTATTAAAAATTGTTTACAAATAGCATTTATGGCAAAAGTCTACCGGAAGGTGAGCTACTCGAAATTGTTTATGGTTCTTCTGACTCTCCATCTGAATCTATTTCCTTTGCTCTTGAAAAGAGCAAAAGAATAACAGACGAACTTAATGAATATTTTAAAAAAGCATATTTGCCCGACATAACAATTCGATGTGAGACGCTGTCGGTGACAATTCAAAAGGAAATGCTGTTGTTTGTAAATGGAGGAACACCTTTTAATTTTCCGCAAAAAACGTATAATATTTTAATGACTATAGAGCCTACGAGTGAACGTGCTTTTTCTGAACGTGCTTTTTCTTTTATTTTAAGCAGCCTTGACGCATTGGTTACCACGTTTGCCTCAGAAACTTGAGATCCGTGGCTTGACACCCCCTCTACAGGGTGGACCATTGAAAAAGTCCATGTATAATTTGTAAATCTTTTTCATGCAACGTGATTTTTCCGTTTCAGATAGATTCGTTTGAAGTCAAAATGGATAGCATTCCAATACAGGATAAGACTAAAATCATCGAACTTTACTTTGTTACCAATTCTGTGGTTCTAGCCCTGCGAAATTTTCGTAGAGAGTTCCCTGGCAGACACTGTCCGTGTGCAAGAACTATCAAACGCCTCGTGGCAAAATTCAAGAACACTGGTAGTATCATAGATAATAATAAAGGCTGTAGTGTTTGACTATTTTAGTTGGAACTCAAGCTAACGTTGAAACAGTATGGGACCTTTTGCAACAATCCCCACAAAAATCAACCAGGCGACTGTCACAGTAGGTCGGTATCTCAAGGATATCTGTACAAAGAATATTATTATATAATATGTACAAAGACTTAACATTGTTTCCCTACAAAATATGAGTTCTCCAACAACAACTCAATGCAAACAAAAAACCGAAAGGTTTGAATTTTGCACAAGCATTTCTGAACGAATTGAAAACAATCCGAGAGCTATCGACCTCATTTTTTTTAGCAATGAGGCCCATTTTCACTTTAGTGGACAAACCAAATGTCAACAAACAAAACATGAGATTTTGGGCACCTACTCAACCCTATGAACACATCAAGACTCCAAGCCAAAAAAAAGTAACAGTGTGGTCCACAATTGGCAAAAGAGAGATTGTGGGCTCATTAAAATGTGGACACTTTTTATAGCCAACCCTGTTGACAAGTTTTAAAAAATTGGTAAGGAAGGAGGGGTGAATTTTTTTTCAAATGCTCTTCTGTGGTGCTCTGTAATAAGATCGTAAGAACTTTATGGGGCACCTAACATAAAAATTAAAAAAAGAACAACTTAATAATTAAGTATGTATAATATTAAAAAACCAAAGAATTTCCTTGTAATTTAATAAATAGTATTTTCTAAACTTATTTTAAATGTCTTATTAATTTTATTAAAATTTTACTTAAATAATATGTTGAAATTTTTCAGGTATTTAAATTTTCCAGGATTAGATAAATATAATCCCGAAAACACGGGATTGAAAATATAGCTCGGGATTACAAACCCTACATTGGAGAGAACATATGAGCTGATAAAATAAATTTCGGAAAATTTTCAAATTGCATCTGAAAATGGTGAACTTAGTAATGGACGAGTTTAAATGCTTTTCTTGTAATTTGCCATGCATGCACAATTCAATCAAATAAGAGCTCTGGTCTCGATGACTCGAGAGCTAAAGTTGTAAAAGATGTTTTTGTCATCATTGAATATGCCTTTATTTATTTATTAGATATTTACTTAATTGTTTTCTTCAACCTTTTATTAAAATGTGACGATTGATTTGTCAAAGAAATTTGATACGGTGGAGGCGTTCTTTTACAATCAAAATTTTCTATTTTTACATCTAAAAAGCAAAACTTCATTCTTTTAAAGAAACTCTTTTATTTAACTATTATAATATGTTTTTTACCAACTAAAACAAAACTAAAACAAAAATTATTTACAAAATAAATTGGAAACTCCATTAAAACTACACTATTTTAATTAACAATAAAATAAATTTCTAAAAGTAAAGAAGATTATCTTTACAAAATCTTTTAAAACTGATTTCCGATGTTTTGACAAGACTAACTTTAAATAGACAAGACTTTAAATATCTCCTAATATTTTAGTCACATTACTCGTATGTTAAATAAAAGCTTTTAAAAAAATTTCACGTACATGTTAAATAAAAGTTCTTTGAAAAAAAAATTTCATTTGTTCATAATTAAACTAGTTACTGTAGTATCGTCTCTAAAAAACATAATAATTGGACAAAGGTATTTGTTGGCGTATCTTAAAATATGCAAGTTTCTATATTAAAATATGCTAGTTTCTGTTTTAAAATATGCTAGCTCCAATCTTAAAATATAGTAGATCCTATATAAAAATATGCTAGTTCCCGTTTTAAAATATAGTAATTCCTATATTAAAACACGAGGCCTAGTGATAAGACAAATATTGTTTTCTTTATGCCCTGGTCATGTAGATTTTATTTTTGTAACACAGCATTGTATTCTTTTATATTTTTATGCAGTAAATATAAGATTACGTTTTAGGATAGAATCAGAAAAGTTTGAGTTATGATATAAAAAACTCAAGGATTGATAACTATAATTTTTTTTTTGTTGAGGGTTTAGAAACATTTGTATATGTCAAGGTTTAAAAACACCAAGTCAAGCTTTTAGAGTATTATCATAAACAGCGTACAAACATCATAAACAGCATACCAAGTTGGTAACTAATTAATTCTACTAGATGCAGTAATGCAACATTTTGTGATTTAAAATTAGTAAAAACAAAAAAGAAGAAATGGAAAATTTTTACCCGAACTAATTGATGTTTATCGATAATTCGATTCTATTGATATAGAAGCCGATAATAAGTTTTCTGATAAACTAAAAACGGAATTAGACAATTGAGTTTAATTTTTTACTTTAATGTTTGTTTTGAACTTTTTGTTATCATTTTTTTTTATATATAACTATTTGTTTTGCTCAATTAGTGTAAATAATGAGGTAATAAATAAAGTGAATACGTTGCCAATAGCACACAGTGCTAACAAAACACAGTGTTATTAAGACTCAGTGTTAATAACCTAGGATGTTATAACTAACACGCAGTGTTACTAATCTAGAACCTGAACAACCAAGGTTTTAAATTTTACCATATAATTCAGGATAGGATTTTGTAAACTGTAATAAAACATTCAAGTTGTGTTTTTCGGATCCAATAACAAAGTCAACTTTGCAATATTTTTTTCGGCATGAAAACTATTTTTTAAAGTATTTCATAAAAGTCCAAAAAACTCATCTTTTAAGTACTATTATACTTGAAAGTTTGACAACATTTTTTAATATGGAAACTTTGAGCTACCACAATGAAGCGACAGGTGGAATAAGAATAAAAACATGGTAAAGTTGCAAGTCTTGTGTAGTCAGAACATTTCATACCTGGTATTCGAAGTTTGGAATAATCGTATTTTTACTGATAATGAACTGAACTCAGGTTTTACAATGTTTAACAATAATCATATATCAATGGATTCTATCAATGGATTTTAGAAAAGGCGGAGAAAAATTGTGACATAAAGAAGGGGAGCGTCAACCTCAATGAAAAGCCGATTGCGGTCAAGATATAAAGAAAATTGTTTATGGAAAATCGGTTTTTAAAAAATTATAAAAAGATTTTTAATATTTTATTGAACATTTTTATTTAATTTATTATTCAAAATTTTAAATAAGAAAGTTGCAAAAAAAAAAAATTCTTTGAAAAGTTTCATTGAAAACTTTAATAAAGTTTAAAATTTTTTGTAAAGCATGAATAAAAAAAAAGAAATTAAATCACAAAAATATAATATAATTAAAAAAAATAATTTATATATATATATATATATATATATATATATATATATATATATATATATATATATATATATATATATATATATATATATATATATATATATATATATATATATATATATATATATATATATATATATATTGTAGATATATATATTGTAGATTTATGAAAAAAATAATTTTAATAATTTCCTTTTATTAAATTTAAATCATAAAATAAATTTGTGTTTGAAAGATTTAAACCGTAATCGAAATTCTTTGTCTGTAAAACAGTAGATAATTGGAGCTGAAAGCGAATTTAAAAACGCTAAAAACTTTATTGCAAATTCTAAATAAGTTTGACTGACAGGATTTAGGTTCAAAAAACATTTATCTCTACAAAATTTACTAAGCATATAATAAACAATTGATGGTGTCCAAAAAAATGCGTAGCAAGTTGATAACAAAATGGAAATTTTTATAATATTTTTACTGTAATCAGTTTTCTTCTGGTTGCTACATAATATACTGTTTATGTCATTAAACTTATCTTTCATTTGTGGTATTGCTAGAACATTTTGTGTTACATCAGATGTTTTTTTAATTGGTACTTTTTCAGTATCTTTAATATGTTTAATAATATATTTATAGAAGTACAATATTAAAATATACGGCACAAAACAATTAATTACAAGCATTGTTATTGTCCAAACAGTGTTCTGGCGATAAAAACATTCATCTTGACTAAGCAATTGTGCTGATATCTCAGGTAAGTAAAATGGAATTGTACACAGTGCAACAACATAAACCCAAAGAGCTATTACAATAATTTTGACATATTTTACTTTGACCAATGCTTTATATTTAAAAATAAATGTAGTAGCGATATAACGATCTAATCCAATAAGTAAAACACAAAATATTGACATATAATATGTTATCATGTACGAAAATCGAAAAGAATCACATATAAAATTGTCCCAAGATCTGTTTTGAATATTTATTTTTTTAGCAGCATAGATTGGTATTACAAATATTCCTTGTAATAAATCAACAATCAATAAGTTGATAGTAAAGTGTATTGATGGTCTGCTAAGAATTTTCTTTGATTTCTTTATAATAACCAAACTTAAAATGTTGATGGTGATGGCAGCCACTGCAAGCAAGCAAAGAGAAGCAACTGAGAGATATTTAAATGGTTCGCCAATTGTTGAACTTACAGTAGAATTCATTTGCTTTTCTATTAAACATAAATAAAATCATTTTTTTAATAAACCCTAGTCATTAAAGTATATAATTAAAAAAAAAAATTATTGCAGCATAGTTATTTTAAGTTGTGAATCCAAAAATAAAAACATAGGGTGTTACATGGGTGTCATCATGGACTAAAGTACCCTATATTTAAATGAGATTTTAGTAAGTTATTTATAGTAATAAATAATTAATAATATATAATAAAGAATATCACGCTGATTATTTTAAAATAGTTATGTATGCATCATTTAAAATACGCTCAGAATTAATACAGAAAACAGAGAATATTGACTTTTCCTTTCTCCGTCTTTCTTATTTATTATACAACTGGGAAAAAAAATCAATTTTCTCTCACTTAAATTTACTTTAAATATTAGTTTTTGTATTTTACAGACAAATCTTCTTCTTAATGTAGTTTTTTTTTTATAAATATTAAATTTAATAAATTTTATATTAGTAAAAAAATTAATAAGTTTTTGTGTAAATATTTTTAAGGTAAGTAACTCACGTTTTTTTGTAAAAATTTGAACGTCTTTAAAGTGGTCATCCAGCACTTCCATAAATGGTAAATATCAATTAAAGTTCAATATTTTCATTCGATATAACATAATAAAAATTAGTGAGATCAAAAATTTAGTAATAAGAAGTTAATCTGTAAAAATTTTTAAACAAACAAAACCGCCTGTTATAAAAATATATGGTGAACGATAAAAGAACAATACTTAATTTAACTTAGTATAAATCTTTTTGAAAAAAAGATTTTAATTAAAGATTTAGATGTTTAAAGTTAGCAATTGGGTTTTCACCGTGATGTGATGTTATTATGTGATCATATAATATTTGTGCTATAGATATATGTATATAAATACTTTTTTTAAAAAAAAAGCTGACATTTCTTATGCCATGTTATAAAACTTTTTGGCCATTACTATAAACGTCTCTCTCAATATTTGGTTGAGGCGTCTATTGTTTGTATTTGTACTAAAGTATATTTATAAAATATATTTATAATCTATAATATATTATAATCATTTTTTAATATAACAATAATAAATTATTTATTCTTGTTATTGTATAACATTTATTTCTTACTCAAAATTGAATATTCAATATTCTTTAGTTAATATTTTCAATATTTGCTTAGCATTATATTTAATATTAAATTAACATGCTCGTTAATTTTGTATTCATTTTTTATATGAAGTAATAAACAGAATTTTTATTCAACGCTATATTCAATATTTATTCAATGTTATATTCACTATTTATTCAATGGTATATTCAATATTTATTCAATTTTATATTTAATATTTATTCAACCTTTTACTTAATGTTACATTCAGTATTTATATTCAATGTTTAATTCAATATTTATTCAACGTTATATTTAATATTTTGTCAACGTTCTGTTCAATATTTATTCAACGTTATATTCAATATTGGCGTAGTTATAATTTATGAGAAATGAAAAATGTGAAAGATAGAAATCTTTATAAAGTTTTTATATCAATGTTCATCTGTCGTCTGGAATCAATAATAAAACATAAAAAGTTAGAGTTGTTTAAAGTCTGACATATTTTATTTTTAGATTTGGAATATTTTCATGAAAGAACAATTACCAATCAACGTATGGACGACAAAAGAAAACATTATAGATGGCGTAATAGATAAGAAAAAAATGTGCATTTGCGAGTTGCTAAAATAAATGCAAAATTATTTGATATGAAAAAATACTTGATGTGTTATAAATATTTATTTAAAATTAAAAAAGTTACAAAATATATGCTTAAATGTTATAACTTGATCTTTTTTAAAAAAATTTAATAATTTTCAAATGAAAACTGCTTCTTCATAATGAACACTGCTTTCTCGTATTTAATTCGCTTAATAATAATAAAAATTAACAATATGTTTTGCCTTTTTTTATTGTTATATACACAAAAACTGGGTAAACAGCTTTAGGATAATAGATCCAACATTTTGTATCCAGTTAATGACAAAAAATTAATACTGAGCTTGATGTTGTAACTCATGAAAACGAGGAATGATAGACATATATCATTTATCAGTACCATGATTAGATAGAAACTGTGGAAGAAAAGGAAATTATAACTTTAAAGCAATAAATATTTATTGATAATCTTTATTAAGGCAAGAAAAGTGTAACAAAATAAAATATCAAGATAAAACAAATCAAATTTTTTAAAATAAAAAATTAACTTATAAACATTTTTTTTCAATAAAAAACTCTAAATGAAGTTTAATTTTAATTTGATTTTCGTTTTCTACAAATTAAGCTGATTTTTTTAATCTTATAAAAAAACTTTTTAAGATTAACACTTACCTCAGTCATCCAAACTCAAAACCTTTTTAAGCTGAATAGGTTCAAAAAGATTCATATTGACATTAGGCCTCTCTCGAAGTTTTTATCTTAATTTTCAAGATCCTGCCAAAACAATTTCAAATAAAATACGACTTAAAAAGTTTATAAGTTAAAAACTCTTTGTAAAAAAATATACGCTTATGAAGTATGATAAAATATACGCTTAAAAAGCGTATATTTATATACTTCTATCTATATATCTATTATATATCTATATACTTCATACACATTCAAATAAACTAAAAGAATTTTTTAAAAAATTTCCAATAAAAAATGACGTAAAAAGTTAAAAAAGAAACGTAACTTAAAATTTTTTTGTAAAAAAGCAACTTTATTATTAACACTAACGCAAGTATAACCTAAAGTATAATTATTTTGTTAAATCCATATATGAAAAATTTTGTTAGCAAATATGCTTCGCGCAGTTTTAACCTTTATCGCCTAAAAAACTTTTATGCTGCTAACTGATTTTCAAAAAATCTAAAAAGCGTATATATTGTTAATGTAAATTCCAAGTATTGGTTATTTAAGAACAAAGAATTACTTATTTATATTAATATCATTTTATTTTTATAAAATAGAATGATGGAACAGACAGAGTGGGGTTATTCGGCAATAACAATTGTCGCTGATAGGTTAGCGATTTGAGGAGGTCGGATTTCTGACTGGCCCTTCGCTAGCTGATTCGGTGACCCTTCTTCGTTGCTCTCCATCTCAAAAGCCTAATTTCATGATATTCTTGAAATATAACGACGGTCCTGCATGGTTGGGGTATCAGCAAAGAGACCTAGTTGCCAATAAGTTAACGATTTGAGGAGGTCGGTTCTCCGACTGACCCTTCGTGGGCCGATGTGGCGACCCTCTCTCGATGTTTTTATCCTAAATTTCAAAATCTAGCCAAAACAATGAGCAGCCCAAACACATAAATATTTAACACCAGCTACACTTCCAAATAAACTAAAAGAATTTTTAAAAAAATCTTTAGATGAAAAATGACTTAAAAAGTTTATAAGTTAAAAAAGATATATAACTTAAAAACTCTTTGTAAAAAAGCAACTTCACTATTAAATTTAATGCAAATAACATAACTCAATAACAAAATTTAATTGCAAATATGTTTTGCGCATTTCAAACTTTTATCGCTTAAAAATATTTTTATGCTCCTAACTAATTTTTAACAAGTTTAAAAATAGTATATGTTGGTAATTTAAATTCCAAGTATTGGTGATTAAAAAATTAAAAAGCGTTTATATTGTTAATTTAAATTCCAAGTATTGGTTATTTAAAAACAAAGAATTATTTATTTCATTTAATAATATTCTATTTTTATAAAAAAGACTGATTGAGCAGACAAAGTGAGGTTGATCAGCAATAACACTTATCGCTGGTAGGTTGACGATTTGAGGAGGTCGGATTTCTGACTGGCCCTTCGCTAGCTGATTCAGTGACCCTTCTTCGTTGCTCTCCATCTCACAAGTCTAGTTTCATGATATTCTTGAAATTTAACGGTGGTCCTGCATCGTTGAGGTATCAGCAAAGAAGCCTAGTTGCCAATAAGTTAACGATTTGAGGAAGTCGGTTCTCCGACTGACCCTTCGTTGGCTGATGTGGCGACCCTCTCTCGATGTTTTTATCTTAACTTTCAAGATCCAGCTAAAACAATGAGAAACCCAAACACATAAATATTTAACACCAGCTACACTTTCAAATAAACTAAAAGAATTTTTAAAAAAATTTCAAATGAAAAATGACTTAAAAAGTTAAAAAAGAAACGTAACTTAAAAATTCTTTGTAAGAAAGCAACGTTATTATTAAAACTAACGCAAGTATAACCTAATGTATAACTAATTTTGTTAAATCCATATATGAAAAATTTGTTAGCAAATATGCTTCACGCAGTTTTAACCTTTATTACCTAAAAAACTTTTATGCTGCTAACTGATTTTCAAAAAATCTAAAAAGCGTTAATATTGTTAATTTAACTTCCAAATATTGGTGATTTTAAAAGCTTTTATATTGTTAATTTAAATTCCAAGTATTGGTTGCTTAAAAACAAAGAATTATTTATTTCAATTAATAATATTCTATTTTTATAAAAAAGACTGATGGAATAGACAGAGTGAGGCTGATCACAGATGACACTTGGCGCTGCTAGGTTAACGATTTGAGGAGGATTGAGTTTTGATAATAAAACTTATAAAAAAAGTGACTTCCGCGTCTTTAAACGAAATATTACTTTGATTTTGGCGCCTATATTTGGTTTATTTATTAGATTTTTGTATTATTTATTAGAATTTTAGACTTAGCCCATATAAATTCCTAATAGTCTTACCCGAATGACTTAACCTAAGAAAAATGATTGCTCACGTAATCTTTTTTTCATTACTTACCTTCCTTTTAAGAACCATCACGAATTAACATCAAAAAGGACATTGAGGAGAAGGGTTCGAAGACGACTAAATATTCAAGAGAGAATTGGAGCTAAGCGGAACTTAGAGGCATCTATAGATAGTGAGGGAACATTAGAAAAGGAGCAGAAAGTGGTCGAAGAACCACTAGTAAAAATAAATAAAGAAGATAAAGAAGAAGTGGAAAATACATTAAGGTTCTTGGCTGATGATTTAGACGTTTTCACGAACAATATAATTGTAAAGTAATGTACATTTAAATGATAAATATATATTTAAAAACATTAGTAACATAATTCCGAATCACCACCTATTATAATACCAATGATTTCTTACCCCTATAACCCTTATCCCAACCCGAACACGTGACTTTATACAGAACCTACGTGTAACCCAAACCCTAATTTTCAATAATTATCACAACAATTATCATAAATATTATATTATATATATTAAACATCTAAATCCCCCTTAGAACAACTGCTCTAAATATACCCACTAATACATTGAATTACAGAGACAGCCAATTTTAATACTTGTCTCTAAAATAAAACCGATGAAAATAACAAAAAATAATTCCCGCGGAAAACGATAGAAAAACTCACCTTGAGAATTACCTAACTATTTTCGCGGAGACTAAAGAAGCTCTGACACGTAAATAGAACAATAGACTATTGAAAACTTACAACGATAGAACAATGGAACTTCTAAAAACAGAAATTTTACATTTTTATGTGCACACGTTTCGTTCGTATCAGATATCTGCTAACAAGCGAAGAAAAAGCAACTTTGGCGTTCAGAAATATATTTTTTCTTGATTATTTAATAAAAAAATCCACATTAACGACAACACGAACGATGGCATCGAATAATTACATAAATATACACCCTACTACAACACCCAGCAACACGGTAAGAAAAACATTCCCTTTATCACATTTACGTACTTAATAAGTCATACCATCACCACCCCACTATAATTTAGCATTTACTTGAACATCACACGCCACTATAATTCACCATTAAAAGCACCCCATACTATTCTTACACATTATGCATACTTAGAATTTATTATAGAGTCCAAACACACCGGAAGACATATTCCTTACACAAGACGTGTTCCGAAATCAAGAAGTTCTCGTGAACGTAGATAAATTAGAATTAGAAATACTAAGGCACAGTACCACCCTGGAACCCGAAGACAAAAAAGAAGGAGACACAACACAAAAAGACGAAGAACTAAGTGACAGCCAAATGCTAGAAATAGTAGGTGTAGTTCAAACCTTTACAACAAAAACACCTTAAAAACTTTTAATTATCCCCCTCATAATTAACCCCCTAGGGTCCGACTCCGTTATCTGGAAATTGTTGTGTTTATATATGTATGTACTTTGTTTGTGTATATCATTTGTGCGTGTTTGCATGCATATATGCATGTATCTGTATATGCGGACATGTGGGGATGTATGTGTTTGCATGCATATATGCACACCCTACCCTGTTACCCTCTTAGTATGTATAGACCTCTGTTTTATACATGGTAGTGTTCATACAGATATATTTGTATGTGCATATACATGTGCACATACATTTATATTTAGATCCATACTCTTGCACCCAACCCCCTCTATTTCACTCTATTTCACTCCGTTACCTGATTTATCTGTTTTATGCATAGTGGTACACACACAAGTATATGTGCACTTGCGTTTGCATGTGTTTGCGTGTTTGTATGCGCATATGCGTGTGCATGTATGTGTACGTGTGTTTATGCATTAGGTGTGTATACGTGTATATGTAGAATTGTGTTCTTGTATGAGTGGATGCGAGTGTGCATACTTCTATGCCTAAACCAGTTCTCCCGTACCCAACCCCCTAAGATTCTAAATCAACTCTCACAGTATTATATAATTGCGTGAGAACATATTATAATGATCTACACTATTCTGTATGACCTTATAATGCTCGATACGCACACCAGATGAAATGGGAGACTCCTCGGGTATGAGTTCATCACATATCTAAACCTCACGTGGTAACTAAGCTGTAGGCCATGGAGTTGTTTTAACACTTTAACTTCTTCGAAACAAGCTTAGACATTCCGACATGGCCCTGACGAGATAAAGGTTTGTCACATGCCACAGCTTTCGACCATTATTTTTTTTTTTTTTTTTTTTTTATTTATTTACACTTTTGCCGATAAAAAAAAATTTACAGTCGTAACTTATAAAAATAAATAATTACATGACCGGGGCTAGAAGAAGACAAATTTAGTCTTATCATTAAGCCCCAAATTATGATGACCTCAACCCCGAACTCCACTCGCGCAGCACCTTCCCCTCAACTTGTTTTACTTTTATATTACAATAATTTGTACTACTAATTTACTACTAATTTATTACCTCCAATTTACGATGGTAATCACTATAGCTCTATAGCATACATACTATGTATATCGGATATATTATACACGATATATATAATATTCTAGATATACATAAGTCTCTCTATAAATAATATAAGAAACTTATTGGTTTACCTAACAAGCATCATACTGCCCCGAACCAACACCACTGAGCCAAACTGTGTTGCTATAATTGTACTGCACTCCGCACATAGTTCTTACAAAAATAGCAACAAACTCCACACTCTCATATATTCAATGAACATATGTTAAAACATATCTTATAAAATACTCTTAACAAAGATTACGATCTCAAAGAACATAGTTACATAAAAATTAAATTAGACGGAAAATCAAAATATTTACGAAAATACAGATTCATACAAAGAAAGTCATTAATTCACATATAAAACTTGAACATTTAGAACACTACAAACACAAAACACAATAATTAACACAAACTTACAGAACACTGAAACAACACTTACTTAAACCTAACTTAAAGAACACTTACTTAACTCTAACTTAACTAGTGAATAATACTCCCCTCTTTAACACCACCTCTTAATACTAGACATCTGTCCAAATATTATAATTTATCTAGCACTCCCTTGCACTTATATAATATATTTCTTTCTTCTCTTAAGACTCTTACGGCCTGATGGTTCCATATCAGTGGTGGAACTTTAATAGCTTCCACTGCGAAACAATAGCAGACTGTATCTGTGGTTTTTTATCATATGAAGATTGAACGGACTTTCATCAATATAAATGATATTTCTGTAACGTTGTTGCTATGTCAAGTATAAACAACTTGAAGCATATATTTTTCTTTCTTCTTTCACCTCTGCAGTATTGCATCTTTATCTAATTGGTTTTAAAATTTTATACGTACAATTCAATTTTATTAGCTATCGCCATAATATAGTGACAATATTTTTACTTTTATCTTGTAGCTTATTTCTTATTTCCTTAGTACAATCTGACTGTCGAAAACCACTTCTAATACAAGGATTGATAATACCTGTTTATATATATTTCGATGGACCAGGCGTCGTATTGAAGTCTCACTTCTATGCACGAGTTCCGATACTTCTTTTCCACTTTTCCCTTCGTTAATTACAAGATTAATGATCAAATTTCTTACCTCAACATTAATTTCTGAGCGTTGTCTTTATGCGTTATTTATTTTAGAGTTTTAAAAAATTTAAGAAAAAACGGGCATAAATTGTATATAAAGAAGTTAAATTAAATGAAGCAAAATATCATCATATAGAAAAACCGCCACATTAAATGCAAAAACAGGTTTGTTTATAAAGTGAGGATTTCCCATTTAATGTGGAGTGCTTCTTATATCTTTAATTTGTGTTCGGTTGGAGCATTATCCAAAATCTCAAAAGAACCACAGCTAGCCAGGTTTTTGCAATTAATTGACAAATTTAAGTGTTTACATATAGGAGATTGTTTATCACTTTTAAGATGCTCATTCATTGTAGTTGCCAAATGTCTGGAGGTTTCCCCAATATAACTGCCATTACAGCCAGCGCAAGAAAAAGACAACGTGAGATTTAAGCAGTTTAGGAAGTGACTTTTTTAAGCAAAAACAATCTTGTATTTTAGGATCTCAACCTGCAAGAATTTACGCATTACCTAAGATGCACAAAGTTAGCAAAGTTCTCTTCCAACAATTCGACCTATTATCTCTACAATCGGAACATATAACTACAACCTTGCCAAACATCTTTCTCATTTATTGTCTCCTCATATACCAAAACGATTTTGCACTTTAGACTCATTTTGTTTTGTTGAAGAAACAAAACAAACTAATGTAACTAATAAATTTATCGTTCCATATGATGTTGAAAGTTTGTTCACGAGTAAACAAACTTCACATGATGCTATAAACATATCTATTTAATTTTACTGTCAGTTTTTTTTTTTTTTGACAGTTGGTTATTTTGATTGGTTATTTGCCGAGTTATTTTGTAATTATTATATTGGTTTATTATGTATAATTTTTGTCCATTATTATTTCTCTGTAAAGACATATTTTTTAATATTTATTTCAGAGTTTTATTATTGTAAAATAATCTTTTGAAAACGTAAATAAAATTTTACGAAACATGTTAAGAATAAAAAACATTGTGTTATCTTTATAAATAATTATATATATATATATATATATATATATATATATATATATATATATATATATATATATATATATATATATATATATATATATATATATATATATATATATATATATATATATATATATATATATATATATATATATATATATATATATATATATATATATATATACATATATATATATTAGGTTTTTTTTTCAATTTTTTTTTCAAAAAACTATGCACAACATCTAAATGTGTGCAAAATAAAAAAAATAACAATAGTTTTAAAATTTTTTTTGAATAAAAAATATTTTAAGGGATTACGAAGACCCTTAAATTTAATGGGTCCCTAATATTTAAAAAAAAAATTTTTTTTTAAAGTAGGTCAACCTAGTACTCAAATGAAGCGAAATTATATAAAAATTTCAAAAATAATAGTTGTTTAGAAAAAATATTAGGGACCCGTTAAATATTCAAGGGTCTTGGGGGACCCCTTAAAATATTTTTTATTTAAAAAAAGTTTAAACCTAGTGCTATTTTATTATTTTGCACACAAAAAGGTTGTGCCTAGTTTTTTGAAAAAAAGTTAAAAAAAACCCACCCTAATATATATATATATATATATATATATATATATATATATATATATATATATATATATATATATATATATATATATATATATATATATATATATATATATATATATATATATATATATATATATATATATATATATATATATATATATATATATATATATATATATATATATATATATATAGTAAATGCATTCTATAAAAAAGATATTCAAATTTATTCTAGAAATACTTTTTAACATTCCACTTTTCCCCACTCTTCCCTAAAAATTAATCAAAAAAATAAAAAATAATAACATTTTATATTTGGCCATAATTTGTAATATTTAATTGTTGATACAATGACAATACTATTTTTATTGTATAATATAATAATAAAAGTTGTTTTAGAATATTTGTTGTCAATGTTTATATAATGCGTATTGTAATTGTATATACAATTACAAGATATATTGTATACACAATGTATACTGTTCTATAAAAAATTTATCCAAATGAAAAAAAGGAATATTAAAAAATTATAATTTTGGCAATAGCTATGGCAATAACAATACCAAAAAATTGTAAAAATATTGATCAATAATGTTATTTTTAATCAACAATATTGTTGATATAAAACTAATATTGTTATTTTAAACTTTTTACCATTTTTGAAAAATAATTTTTTAATTTTCTGTTATTTAGACAGTTTTTGATATAATTATTTATATAAAAAGTATTTATAGTCTTTATTTATTTTTTAAATTCATTATATAAAAACTGAAAACAAATTAGATTTAATAAAAAAAAAAAATCTAAGAAATAAAATATTAAAGTAAATATTAATTAAAACTTACAACTTAGTTTAAAATAAACAATTCTTTATGAAAAAGTTTTATTATTTGGATTTCAATATTATTTCAATTGAAGAAAAAAGCATGACGCGCGCATTTAACAACTACCTAAAAACAAAAATATATCAACTAAAAGTTAACCATAAAAAAAAAATTATGACTAATCATTTGCAGCTCTTCCGCATTTTTATAGAGAAAATTATTATTTTTTCATAGAAACAGATTAAGCATTTTTTTTGTTGTTGTATTCAGAGTTGATAATACCGTCCGGCGGTAAAGTAACTTTCTGCCTGAAAAGAAGCTGTTGGCGACGACCTCCCAATCAATTTTAAGCATCAAAATGTTCTTTCTTCCGCCTTCAGTAGCTTCCGCCGTTCTATTAACGGCCGCAGCCGCCGTTCTATGAATGGCCGTCCCCAATGGCTTCTGCCTCCCAACTGGCTGCGGCCGCCAAATTAGAAACGAAAATATTTGTCTTCCGCCAGCGGATGTAATAAAAAATAATTGCACGTTTGCTTTTTAGTTAACGAGCAATTAAATATTAAGTAGAAACCGATGTGAAATATTTTACGTTTCATTTGATATGATTGCTTGCAAAAGTTTTAAGTATTTCAAAAAATTCTAATTATTTTTTTTTAAAACAAATAAATTAAGCAGAATAAATTAGTAGTTTTATTATTCAAAACAAAAGTTAAAAGTAGGAAATTTTACTTCTATGCCATTGGGGTTGTTCATTAATTACGTCAACAAAATAGGGGGAGGGGGTCTGAACTTTTTAAACAATTGTTGACAAGGGAGAGGGGGTCAATTAAAGTTGATGTCAACAATTTTTTTTTTTGAGTTTCATTACTTAAACTTAAACTGCTCGAACGAATAATCTACAATCGTTTACATAAATACCTAACCACAAACAAAATCCTGAATGAAAACCAATATGGTTTTCAAACTCAGCACTCGACAGAGCATGCTATCGTAGACCTCGTCAATAGGATTAATGAATCAATCTATGAAAAAAAGTTCGTATTAGGAGTCTTTGTAGACTTGTCAAAAGCGTTTGACACAATAGATCATGAAATCCTACTAAAAAAGTTGGAAAAATCCGGATTAAAAAACCATACCCAATAAGAAAAAAAACGTCGGAACAACGTTGTTCTAACGTCTTTCGTATCGTTAGAAAGACGTTGGCATGATGTTTTAAATGAAACACCGAAAAAACGTAATTTTACTACCGTTATTACAACGATGTAAAATGACGTGGTGACAACGTTACATTTTAGCTAAATGACGTCGGAAAGACGTTAGAGCAACGTTGAATTTTAAGAAAAAAGACGTTATAAGGAAGTTAGGCTAACGTTATATTTTAGCTAAAATGACGTTGAGCCAGCGTCTTTTCTATCGTTTTTTACACGTTGGAATAACCCAGTAAGAAAAAGACGTTGAGCCGTTATTGTAATTTGGTTGGATTTTGGTTGCGACCATGGCCTACTTTATAGAAGGCCTCGACACCGTGCGGGAATTTTTTTGACTGAAGGCCGATTTAAAACTGTTACAAACGCATTTTTTGGTTTGAAAAGGAGTAAAATATTAGTTACGTTTTTCAGAAAAATTTACAGCTATTCTTCTAGTAAATTTAATTTAAATTATTTAGAATGCCTTTAAAATGTTGTGTTCCAAACTGTTCCTCAAATTATAAGTCTTCAGCTTGTAATGTATCTGTGTATAAATTCCCTCATGAAGTATGTGAAAAAACTAAATGGTTTATGAGCATCGCTCGTTTAAATTGGACCGTAACAAAATACACCGTTGTTTGTAAATTGCATTGGCCATATGATGCAGAGTTTAAATTATGTCGTGGTAAATTGAGACCGATTTGTCCTCCATCAGTGTTTCCAAATATATCTAAAAGTTGTCTATCCTCTCCACCACCTAAAACGAGAAAGACTTTATCTTCTTCTTCAAAAAGAGGTATCAGAAAAGAGGAATTAGAAGAACATAAAATAATTGATAATTTAAATTTTGAAGAAATCGAAAAACTTATAATGATTTGATTTCATACAAGCAAAATTCAATTTTCATCCAATCTAAAATATTTAATTGTGGTGTTCCACTATTTTTGCTAATAATTAATCAAAGTTTGTCGTTCGAAGCATTTCATTTTGGTTCAAAATGTACTATTTAATCTCTGGCAAATAACAGAATCACTTCCCTTTGTACAAAGTCATCTTTAAATGAAGCCCTTAGATATCTGAAAGTTGAAGATAAGGATCATAAAACTCAAGTAATGTTTGAGCATTTAAATGTAATGGGAGATCATGGCTGTGCTTTGTATTCTCCAGATATAATAACCAGAGCTTTTGAATATTTTGCAACAAGTCGTTCCACTTACCATCGATTATGTTATGATTATCAGTTGCCAAGTATTCGAACTTTGACACACATAACTTCAAAAATAAACTCTCAAGATGATTTAACTTTTTTAAGTTCTGTGTTATCGAACCTTGATGAAAAAAAAAAAGAAATTGTGTTTTATTGATAGATGAAGTTTATGTAAAAGCAGCATTATTATATCAAAGTGGAAGTATTTTTGGAAAAGCTGTTAATAATCCAGAGAAATTAGCTACTACTGTACTTTCATTCATGGTAAAAAGCCTTTATGGTGGACCTGAATTTCTAGCAAGAGTTTTACCAGTTAGTAATCTGACATCAGATTTCCAACAAGAACAATTGTAGACACCATAGAAAGTTCTATGAGTAATGGTAAAGTTATTGCAATTATTACAGATGAAAATAAAGTTAATCAAAGCTTTGTTTCTAAATTCAAAATCGTAGACGGAAAACCTTGGTTATGTCAAAATGGCTCTTATATTTTATATGACTATGTCCATCTATTAAAGTGCATAAGAAATAATTGGCTGACTGAAAAACTAGGTCAGTTACAGTTTACTCAAAATGAGATAACTTACACTGCAAATTGGAGAGATTTAGTTAACTTATATACACTTGAAAAAAACCAATTAATAAAGTTATCCAGATTGACTGAAACATCAATAAATCCTAAACCAATAGAACGGCAAAAAGTAAGCACTTGTTTACAAGTATTTAGTGAAGAGACAGTTGTAGCTCTAAAAAATCATCCTAAAATAGACCAAGAAAGTGTCAAGGGTACTATTATTTTTTTTGGAGTTGATTATAGAATTTTGGAAAATAGCGAATTTTGGAAAATAGTGAACGGCAAGGTTCTGGTGGTAAGTACTTTATAACTGCTAAATCAGTTATCGAAAAAGTACGTATTCAACATGCTAAGCTGGTGCTACAGCTGAATATCGAAGTAAAAGGAAATGATGGCCATGACTGTCTTTTATGTCTTAAAGATTTAGATGATATGGAAATTTATATAATTTAAAATTTTCTATTGCAAAGAAACAATGCCAAACACTAGCAAACATTTTTTTAAAGAACTTTGCGTTACTTCACACTCCCAAAAGTAATAAAGAAGCAAAACTAAAAGAAATCAAGCTTATTTAATTTTTTTTTGGGAAGATTTAGTTCAAAAAACATTAGATTTGTTATTGGTGTATTTTTCTGATTATTTATTATTTCTTGTATATTCAAAAATTTGATTTAAAATGTTTCTATTCAACTTTACAAACTATTTTAGCTTATAAAATAGTTGTCAAAATTTTTTCAAATAGAATAATTAGTTATTAAATAATTAGTGTTAGCAAAGCTGTACATCATTTTTCTCTTTTAATAAACCGCCATTTAATTTTTAAATCGGCCTTCGGTCAAAAAAATTCCCGCACGGTGTCGAGGCCTTCTATAAAGTAGGCCATGGTTGCGACGCAAGTTAACTAAATTCCAACGATGCTCCAACGTTGACATTACGGTATTGTTCTAACGTTTGATATCAAACGTTGAAACAACGTTGGAAAAACGTTATCATCTAACGTCTTGATGTTAACATTAAAACGACGTTGGAACAACGTTGGTTGTTTAACGTAAAACCAACGATTGCCTAATTAACGTTCGAACGAGTTTGGAATAACGTTGGTTTTATTACGTTTTTACTTTTGACATCAAAGCAACGTCAGCATTTTAACGTAAACACAACTTGATTTTACAAAACAAAGGAAAACTTCCGCATTTTTAAAATGGTTGACACAGCTGTTTCAGAGTGGACATACGGCTTCTTGTTATTTTTTGAAAATAACTACTTAGGGGGTGTTACTAAAACTTTCATAACTTTTGAAATATTAAAGATAAATACGTTCTGTAAAAAGAATATGAACACTGACTAAATGTTTTATATTTTATTATTTAATATAATAATCCAAGGCTCCTCTGATTTTTAAATAAACGCGCAAAATGACAAGCTTGGCAGAATTTCGATATTTTAAAGGTACTTTTTAGCAAAAATAATCAGAAAAATTATATTTCTGTTGACTAATATGAAATATAAACATAGTTAAACCAATTATAAATCATATTAACATTATTTACACCGAATGCAAACTGATACAGGCACTACAATAAACGAAATAAAAAAAATTGCAAAAATTTTTTTCTTTTTTTAAAAGATTTAGAACAAAAAAAAAAGAGTTTTGAATTATTTTTGCTTTCGGTCGTAGAATAATTTCCTAACACTTAGATCAATATTACAATATTAACACTTTTCTGTGGAAAAATAACGCATTTTTTTATAAATATACATAACACACGGCGATCTATACTGAAGGCCTTGCCATCGCGCAAACAGCTTAGTTGACTGGGGGCCTATTTTATTTTAACGGCAAAAACAAAACAAAAAAGTGTTCAGTAATTTTATATTAACTCAATGAACTTTTTACTCTCAAACTGTTTCATTTTATAACAAACAAACTAAAATTCAAACAAAATATTTCTTAACTTATAAATTTTTTCAAATTCAAAAACAAAAATCATATATATATATATATATATATATATATATATATATATATATATATATATATATATATATATATATATATATATATATATATTCCTAAAGATCCAGTAGTAGTGTAGTAGCGAAACTCAGAGTTGAAGAAAAAAGATAGATAAATATTTTTAATAATTAATTATTGCTCTGTTCTCTATATATATCTATATTCTATATATATATATATAAATATATATAAATATATATATATATATATATATATATATATATATATATATATATATATATATACATATATATATATATATATATATATATATATATATATATATATATATATATATATATATATATATATATATATATATACATATATATATATATATATATATATATATATATATATATATATATATATATATATATATATATATATATATATATATATATATATATATATGTATATATGTATATATATCTAACCTTGACAAAGTTTGTTGCTAAAAGCAACAAACTTTGTCAAGGTTGAAAACGTTTTAGTAAGAAGTACAGAAAGTTATTTTTTTGATTTTCATGTGCATAAAGGGTTGTTATTTCAATAATTTTGTGAACTTGGCAAAAATATAACGTTTTTCATATAAAACAAGTAGCAACAAAAGTATAAAAGCTAAAAAATCTAACTTAAATTTTTTTTTTATCCATGTTCACCAAAAATCTGATGAAATAGGCATTCGTTTATAAGTATGTAAAATTTCAACCATAAAGCATGTAGCTTAAAATATCTATTCTTGATTCGCCCAAGACAGGTTTTCCTTAAAATACGCAAAAAACAGAAAAGTGATCCCAAATCATTAGCAATATTTTTACAACTTTTATTTTTATTCCGTTTAATCAGAATATTAATTTAACAAGGAAAGATAGATGTTTCATTTATTTTTTATTAGAACATAAAAGCGTTTATAGAAAAAAAAAAAAACCATTACTTTAAAGTTATTGAATTTTTATACTTTATATACCGTAATTTGTATATGCGGAAATTGTTTTTGCTAAACTCGTGACGTAATGCCCAAAACAGCCCGTTATCGAACAAAATGTTACTTTTAATCTGGTTTCTAGGCATTATAATCTGTGATACTAATAATTATTTCCTTGTTTCTTTATATTCTACAGTCGAATTAGATATTAAATTTTTATCATATTAATTATTAATAAATTAAAAACAGTTTTTGAAAATTAAAGTTTTGTAGCTTTTATTTATCATCAATAATTAATCATTAATTATTTTAATCATTAATTATTTTAATTATAATTAATTAATCATTGATTATTAATGATGCATAAGTTACTTTATTTGATTAGAACTTATAAACTTATAACTTATTTGATAAAACTTTATTTGATTTTCAAAAAATTTAGACATTTTTGTTATGTTTTTGTATACTTTGTATATTTAACATTACTTATATAGCAAAAATTACAAACATATATAATATTTGCACATAATATTTTATTTACAAATAAATAATGCAATGTTATGTTTTTTAAATATCCGTTATTAAAATTATTTGATAGTTTAATTAAATGCCAATAAAAATATAGATCGTATTTTTATGACATTTAATTCACTTGTCTTAATAAATAATATATGTTTATTTATTTACATGGAAAGTTTTTTAGTTTCTTGTGGAACTAGTTCTAGACTAAAAATTACCAAATAAGCTTCCTTATAACTTGTGTAATGTGTTTCTTTTATGAATTTGTATAATAGTATAATTCCTAAATTTTACTGATAAAAACAATGACATGCTATTCCTACAATATTATAACTGACACTGACTCTCACAAATTAAAGTTTCAAGTCACAAAAAAAGGTAAAAAATAATTTTTTTATGTTTTTGTATTAAGTTGTTTTTATTTATTTATTTTTTATTGTTATTCACCACCGGGTTACTACCAGGGACATAGTAGAGATAGAACTCAGAACTTCTCAGTATGAAGCAAGCAAAAAATATATTCTACAGAAACAGCAACAGAACATCTAAATTATACACTAGATCTTAATCATAATAAAGAAAATATTTATATAAATCAATACACGCAAAGTAGTAGATGATATACACTCAGTCAGTATTTAATTTTCAAAATGAATCACAATCTCATGTTTCCCTAATTTCAAAGTTGAAAGAAAGAGCTGATTTAGGCCATAAAGGCCATAAAGGGTGCTGCAGTTGAGGAGGCTCCTTTTTATTTCAATTATGGTTATAACACCCTCTCAACTCAATAACTCTGAAGTATTTCAATAAAGTACATGTCAAATATATTTGTGTGTAGTTTTTGTATATGATATGTGATATGATATAGTTTTTAAAATTGATATGTTATACCAAAATACATATATATATATATATATATATATATATATATATATATATATATATATATATATATATATATATATATATATATATATATATATATATATATATATATATATATATATATATATATATATATATTATATATATATATATATATATATATATATATATATATATATATATATATATATATATATATATATATATATATATATATATATATGTATAATTATATATATATATATACATATATATATAAATATATATATATATATTATATATATATATATATATATATATATATATATATATATATATCAAGATCAATTATATTGTAAAATGCTAATTGTTTGATAAACAGTTTATTAGAAAATGATAATTATTGAAGTTTAATCAGTGATTTTTTCTTTAAGCCTATTCCAATAGTTTTTATATTTACGAAAGTGATTATATGTTATATTTTACTAAACTCTCTATAAAAAGTGCTCATTTAGAAAACCCTTTAATATTTGTCCTGATTTTTAATTTTTGACCTTGTTCAATGGCCAGTTAAACATTTAGTTGCACATTTTTCATTATATAATTTGCTTGTCTGAATGCAGCAACATGGGCATAGGAAATAAATGTTACTAAAACATCTAATCATGTGAATACTGAAAAATTATTGTAATTACATTTATCTTGGTTTTCACATCTAGCCATTGATATTAAAAGCATGCTCCATAATGATCACATGTGTATTAACCAATGATATTTTATATAAACTAGTTGTCTTACTTCAATCCAAAAAGTGAAGCCGCTTTTGTCCTTTTTACAAATGACAGATTAAATTTGTAAACAAATACTATTTAACCATTTTTTTATATATGAAGTAAATATATTTTTATATATGTAATATATTTTAAATCTATATATGTAATCTATATATGTAAAAGTGTTAAGAGGAAATTAGAGTACTTGTAAAGTAATAACTTATGATTTCTAAATTTATTTTCGATTAAAAAGGAATTAAAATGGAAACAAACCTTAAATAAACCTTGATAAATACTTTATATTTATTATAACATGTTTTTGAATTATCTTTAATTTATTGGTTAATTTTGACTCGCATTTTGAACTTTTATTCCACACATTTGCTTCAGCTCTAACACTTTTTACAAATGGCAAATTATATTTTTAAGCAAAAAAAGCGACATCATTTTTTGTTCAATAAAGGACCGCAAGTTTTACATCTAGTTTATATAATATATCATCTAGTTTATATTATATAGTTTGTTTTGGGATTGTCTGTCAATTATTTATATTTTGAAAAAACGGAGCCAGAGGTATGTGATTTGTCATATTTTTTTTCTTATTTATTTAGGTTATACACGATTATTATATTAGTTCGGGCAAATAATTGAATACGGAAATTAAAAGACTAAAAATAAATAAACATTGCATTACTTCTATTCCAAAATTTTAAAATTATATACAATAACTTAGAATGAAACTAGTTTGATTTTTACTTTCTTTGCAAATTTCAATTATATCTCAAATAATTCGCGTATTCTTTGTTTTACACTAAAAGACAATTATATATGAAGAAACATAAAGTTTCAAACAAATCCAATTAAAAGCATTTTTAAGAACTAAATAAAAAACATTCAGAATAAACAAATAGAAATAACACAAATACCAGAAATTGCGCTAATTTTCTATTTGATGCTAACCTGAGTTTTTCTGCTTTCGAAAGATTATTGACTGTAAATCGTTTAGCAACATTAACTGAAATAGAATAAACAATACCTCAAGAAAATGCAAAACTAATGAAATTGCCTCCAAAATAATTTAATTGAATAAATAAACAAAATTAATTTAAAACACAAATTCATGAAATAATGGAAAAAAAATATGTCTAGTTTTAACCTCAAAAGATATAAAATATCTTTGAGTTCAGATTCCTGGAAAGTTATTTTTTTACAAGTGTTATTTTGGCATTATATTTTTTTATAACATGAATTGCATGGTAAATAAAGAAACTAAAATGGTACATTTTCACTAAGCAAAGAATCAAAAATTGTTTTTATAAATAGCTCTCTTTAAGACTAATGATTACTTTGTTAGGTGTTTTTTCTTCCAATCCGAACTACTTATATTTCACTTAAACCTTTGACCATTTGAGCAAGTGGCATCTTCTTACCAAAAGCCAATAATTTTTTAAATAAAAAGGCAGACATATCAAGAAGCAATCATTCAGAAAACTATAAAAAAATGAATAAGGTTATGTAAATTGTATGTTATGAATGTTGGACCATAATAATCCACAGCCTTAATAATCCAGTCATCCAAACCAATTTAATAGCATCAATGCATAACCAATGCATTGATTCTGCTAATTTAATTGGTATCTTCAGTGCATAGAGACCAGTATACAAAAGAAATTAACTGTATAGTCTTTTATTCTTTAAAACTCCGTCTGTGATCTAGACTTTCTGTTTTTAACAAAATCAGATGGTTTTTTACCATCTGATTTTGTTTTTTCAAAATATAAATAATTGACAGACAATCCCAAAACAAACTATATAATATAAACTAGATGATATATTATATAAACTAGATGTCAAACTTGCGGTCCTTTATTGAACAAAAAATGATGTCACTTTTTTTGCTTAAAAAAATAACTTTCCATTTGTAAAAAGTGTTAAAGCTGAAGCAAATGTGTGGAATAAAAGTTCAAAATGCGAGTCAAAATTAACCAATAAATTAAAGATAATTCAAAAACATGTTATAATAAATATAAAGTATTTATCAAGGTTTATTTAAGGTTTGTTTCCATTTTAATTCCTTTTTAATCGAAAATAAATTTAGAAATCATAAGTTATTACTTTACAAGTACTCTAATTTCCTCTTAACTTTTTTACATATATAGATTACATATATAGATTTAAAATATATTACATATATAAAAATATATTTACTTCATATATAAAAAAATGGTTAAATAGTATTTGTTTACAAATTTAATCTGTCATTTGTAAAAAGGACAAAAGCGGCTTCACTTTTTGGATTGAAGTAAGACAACTAGTTTATATAAAATATCATTGGTTAATACACATGTGATCATATTTAAATATTTTTAACTGCATTCACCAAGGTCAAGCCTTAAAAAGACCCAAGCTTATTTAATAAACAGTTAGAACTGAATAAGAGTTTTGCCATGATTCAATCATGGCAAACTCATAAATATAAAACATTTTTATTCACTAAATTTTGTAACGGAATAAAAAGTTTTAAAACATTAGAATTATTCAATATTGTTTTTTCACAATTTTGTTAGGCTGCAACCAATCTAAAATGTTTAAAAATATTTATAGGCTGAATAAATAGGATGACATAATTTGTAACAGCAAATGATTTAGATTCATTTTAATAAAGTGATTGTAAATTTTTTGCTGTTTCAAAAGCTGGGCGTTAAAATATATTGTCCAGGTTTTGTTCTCTAAATAATGTTAAACATATTGAAATCAAACTCACTTAATGTTGAGCAAAACCTTTGTTACTAATTCTTAGTGTAAACTCGTTCAAATATTCTATTGTTAAGTTTAAGATTAAATAATGTAATTATGTATATTTAAGTCGACTTGTTCTGATTTTAATCACCTTGATAACTTAGTACTTTAACTCTGCACATAAAAATTGAAGAAAAATAATAACATTCAAAAAATATATATTTTAACTTGGCGTGAGTTTTATTAAAATATAAGATTAATTAGTTTTTCGGTTAGAAAGATAAGAGAATAAGTAAATGATAGTACTATGACGATATATATATATATATATATATATATATATATATATATATATATATATATATATATATATATATATATATATATATTTTAAAAACTATATCATATCACTTATCATATACAAAAACTACACACAAATATATTTGACATGTACTTTATTGAAATACTTCGGAGTTATTGAATTGAGAGGGGGTTATAACCACAATTGAAATAAAAAGGAGCCTCCTCAACTTCAGCTTCCTTTATGGCCTTTATGGCCAAAATCAGCTCTTGCTTTCAACTCTGAAATTAGGGAAACATGAGATTGTGATTCATTTTGAAAATTAAATACTGACTGAGTGTATATCATCTAACACTTTGCGTGTATTGATTTATATAAATATTTTCTTTATTATGACTAAGATCTAGTGTATAATTTAGATGTTCTGTTGCTGTTTCTGTAGGAAATGGTTTTCGCTTGCTTCATAGTGAGAAGTTATGAGTTCTTTCCTTGCCATGTTCCTGGTAGTAACCCGGAGGTGATTAACAATAAAAAAAATAAAAATAGCTTAATACAAATACATAAAAAATTGTTTACCTTTTTTCGTGACTTGAGACTCAAACTTATAAGAGTCAGTGTGTGTTATAATATTGCAGGAATAGCATGATATGATTATACCAATATACAAATTCGTAAAAGAAACAAGAAGCTTATTAAGTAATTTCTAGTCTAGTTCCACAACAAACCAAAAAACTTTCCATTCAAATAAATAAAATATATATTATGATTAAGACATTGTCTTAATATAACTTAATTGCCTTAAATTTATACTCAATATATTATGTATATTAAGTAAAAACCTTGTTTTAATACAACTTCTAACTGTCTTAGACAACTGAATTGAATGTCTTAAAAAAAAAGGCTCTGTATTTTTATTCGCATTTAATTAAACTGCTAAATAGTTTAATAACGGGTATTTAAAAAACCTATCATAGCATTATCTATTTGTAAATAAAATATTATGTGCAAATATTATATATGTTAGAAATTTTTAATATATAAGTAATGTTAAATATACAATGTATACAAAAACATAACAAAAATGTCAACAGTTTTTGAAAATCAAATAAAGTTTTAGTAACTTTTATTTATCATTAATATGATAAAAGTTTATTATCTAATTCGAATGTAGAATATAAAGAAATAATGTATTAATTATTAGTATCACGGAATATAATGCCTAAAAACCATTAAATTAAAATTAGATTAAAAATAACATCTTTTTTGATAACGGTTTTTCAACCATTTTAAAAATGCGCAAGTTTGTAAAATCAAGTTAAAAAGCTGACGTTGGTTTGATGTCAAAAGTAAAAACGCAAAAAAAGCAACGTTGTTCCAAAGTCGTTCGAACGTTAATCAGACTAACGTTAGTTTTACGTTAAACAACCAACGTTGTACCAACGTCGTTTTAATGTTAACATTCAAGACTTTAGATGATAACGTTTTTCCGACGTTGTTCCAACGTTTAATAGCAAACGTTAGAACAGCACCGTTATGCCGACGTTGGAACATCGTTGGAATTTAGTTAAATTGCGTCGCGACCAAAATACAACCAAATTACAACTACGGCTTGACGTCTTTTTCTTACTGGGTATACACTGCAGTGGTTTAAAAGTTACCTGTATAACAGAGAACAGTGTGTTATTACAGATGATAATTACCACAGTAAATTATTAAAATTAACTTGCGGTGTTCCTCAAGGTTCGATTCTTGCTCCTCTTTTGTTCCTAATCTATATAAACGACCTTGCAAAAGTTTCTAGCAAGCTTGAATTTATAATGTTTCATACCTGCCTGCAACCACTTTTTAGTTTTGCGGTTTGACCCCGGCCATTGTCATACATCGTTGGATTCGATACAATGAGTAGATTTAGGTTTGATAGGTCATCAAATTCCTTTTCAGCAAAATATTTATGTTTTAGGGGCGAAAAAGGCCCAATTTAGAAAAACATTCTCAAATTTGTGGATTTTTAAATTATTATTTCTTAAATAAATTTATATAATAAATTTATCAATTTTTTAAAAGTTATAGCCATTTAAGGTGTGAAAATGAGTCATAAATAGAATATATCGTTTGGATATGACTGTCATAAATATGTCATTTGTAAAATGCAAACATATTACACACATATACAAACCATGGACATTAACTAATGTTTTATATTATTAAGATTTTGTTTATTAATAAACTTAACATATTTTTGTGTAACATATTATCATAAAAAGTTATATTTAAGTAAAGTTAAAACATAAATATATTTTCAGGAGCATTTGCAATATTTACAAGGTTTTTTCCGTTAAAACTGATAACAGCTTTTTTCAAATGTTCAGAAAAGGAGCTGTTACTTTTGGAAATTTTTAGTCTATTCCAAGATTTATTAACAAAGCTGTAATGAATTACTTCAACAGCTTGTTCAGAGTAGCAGCCTAATCCACGCCCTTTTACTGCACAAAGAGCACCTATATGTTTTATAATAAAATGAATTTTCAATGAAACAGTTATTCCATAGTCTTCAACAAGTGTTCTGTAGTGATCTTCAAAGTTTTTAATATGTGTTTGAAAATCATTATGAAGTTTTTGTCTAAAACAAGACTCAACCAAATTGTTTAAAATTCTAAGCCCCTCTGCCAATGGCTTTAAATTAACTGGCAATGCACGCATGTACTTATCATAATTTTTAAGGATTTTACTAGAGGCGTTGCAATTAAAGGCATTATTCTGGACCTCTTTGAAATGTTTAAAATCATTGAAACTTTAGCCATTTTGTTTTCACCACCACATTTCTCTATATGATTATAAATATGATTAACAGCTCCCTCCATTAAGTGTAGCTCTGGTGGGAAAATATAATCAGCCACTAAAGAGTCACTGGTTTCTGCGTGTATCAATGGAGGATTAATAACGTTGCAAAATTCTTTAGCATTTTGTTTTATTGCACCTGATTGAGAAAATTTTGTGTACTGTTCCTCTAAAGAACCAAAAGTTCTAAGCTTTTCTTCTTTAAATGGTTGCATTCGTTTCCATTCGCACATATGGCAAGGTTGTGTAGCCATAGCACTTGGAGATAAGCCATACATTATTTGACAAAGCTTACCTGAGTTCTTTCGCTAGCAGTATTAGTTTCTTGTTGGACAAAGAAAGTGTTGATTGAATCCTTAATAAATCAATCAAGGTGATTTGTTTAGGTTTATTTGTTAAGGTTCCTATAGATATTTGTAAAGGTTTGGCACCTGTAGCAAGTTTAATCATTTTTGATCCTTGTTCATATGATTTTTCTGAGATAACTTGAGAAGCAATCTGATCCTTAACTTTAGTTGAGGTTTGAAGTTTTTCTAATACTTTTACAGCGAACGTTTTATTTCCACATTTGTGCTTCTTTTCATGGGGTACACGCAACTTGGAAAACTTACTACTTCTTCTTGCTCGGTTTCTTCAACGTAAACTGGTTAGTTAGCATGTTTTACACTGACAACTAGTAGAATTTCTGGTTAAAGGTGTAACAATGTTTTTAGTCCAGGCTATCTTTAAATTCGGCAAGTAATTTTTTCTCCGTATATTATTTCTACATTTATCACATATGCCGAGTGGATTTTTTGAATCAGTGCAATCTAAATCAAAAGTGGACACTTTCTCTTTTATCGATTGCTTATTTAATAATCTTGATGTTTTGTGGGGGCAAAAGTAACAAATCTTTTTTCGGTTTGTGTCATGATCACACTTTTTTTGTGGATGGGAGATAATAAGTATTTTTGTTTATCTACAAAGAAAAACAAATATGTATAAATGTGTATATAAATGATATTGCATACTTTGGTGAGCACTATGACACTATACTGATTTAGGGGTAGGCGAGGGCTTCAGTACAACACATCGACTGATTTATGGAGAACTCGCAAGGGAGTTAATAACACATCGAAGAGTCAGGGTTGGGGCAGGGATCAATTTATTTTCATTATTATTTCTTTTCCCTCTTTTCTCATTTAAAGTGAGCAGGATTAAAGTGAGCAGTTTTCTATTGTTTTGCTCATCTAATCACTCTATCTCTAGTATATATATATATATATATATATATATATATATATATATATATATATATATATATATATATATATATATATATATATATATATATATATATATATATATATATATATATATATATAAAGAAGATGTTCAAGACCGTGTATGTTGGAGAAATGGCATTATGAGAAACGTCCAACCCGTGCAAGCACGGAAACAAGGACGCTAAAACGATGATGATGATGATGATTAACTGTCATGAAAGTATCAAATTTTCATTTTAATGTATTCCCCCCTGAATTTTGAGGGAAAATTCCAAAATTGGGCCCTTTTAGCCCCTAAAACGTAAATATTTTGCTAAAAGAAATTTTATGATTTCGGTGACATATTAAACCTAATTCTGCTCATTGAAACGAATCCAATGATGTATGACAATGGCCGGGGTCAAATCTCAAAACTAAAAAGTGGTTGCAGGCAAGTGTGGTTTGCAGACGATACAAATTTATTTTACTCTTCGACAAACATCAAGGATCTGTATGATAATGTAAACATAGAACTCCAAAAATTAAATATATGGTTTAAAACAAATAAGTTATCCCTAAACATAGAAAAAACAAAATACACTTTATTTCATTCAAACCAACAAAGAAAAACACTACCAAATATTCTACCCTTTCTAAAAATAGAAAATATAGTAATTGAGAGAACTCACGAAACTAAACTTTTAGGAGTTGTAATTGATGAAAATTTATCTTGGAAAACTCACATAAATGCTTTAAACACTAAAATATCAAAAAACATAGGTCTACTTTATAAAGCAAAACCTATGCTGTCGCAAAGTAATTTAAAAATTTTATATATTTCTCTTTTATACATAGCTACCTTATATATGCGAATATAGCTTGGGCGAGTACGCATATAACCAAATTGAAAGCTTTATATCGACGTCAGAAACATGCTGTAAGACTAATCTACCATAAAGACAAATTTACACTCGGTGAACTCTTATTTAAAGAAATGAATGTGCTTAATATTTATCAAATTAACATTTACCAAAATATATTGTTTATGCTAAAATTTAAATAAGGTCAAGTACCAAACCATTTTTTAAATAACTTTTTTATAAATAAAGTTAATAAATATAACACAAGTGAAAAAGGAAACTTTATTACACCTTTCAAAAAAACAAAACTTTCCCAGTTCTCAATTTCATATCGGGGTCCTTATTTATACAACAAACTAGCAACTAAAAATAAATCAATTTACAACCTAGATAATCAAAGTTCCTTGAAATTAAAGTTAAAAAATCTGATACTGAATCTAAACAGAATTCTTCTAAGACTATAAATTAAAATACATATATATCAACTACAAAGTGACTTACTTACTCGTTTATGTGTATTATCTTACTCGTTTATGTGTATTATCTAAATGACTCTTAACTTTCTCAAACAATATATAAAAAATTGTTTATTACACACAAAAAAAAAAACACTTGATTTTTTCTTAACAATTTTAGTTATTATGCTGCTTGTTATGTCTAATTTTTTATACTGAGCTTATTTTGAGTTTATTTTTTTATGATGAGCTTAATTTAAAGATTATAAAAATATAGTTGTTAATATAAATTATACTTAACATAAAAAATATAGTACTTAATATATAATTATACTTAACATAATCATAATATATATCAAACACATTGTAAGGGCTTCGTGATAAGATCATTACGATCTTCTTGAAGTCCGGCCTGTACTATTTAATTATAAATTTGACTATACATTTTGACTCACGAGACTTGATAATATTACAACTTTTAATTTACGAAACTTGTAAATGTTATATGTAGGGGACAACGGGGTGAGATGGGACATGGGGCGAGATGGGACATGGCGATTTCTCAGCAAAAAAATTGTTAAAGCAGTTTTTTTTTATATATGTGATAAGATTACAATAAGTACTTCATATTATTGTGTTTTTTGAGTTTCAAAAGTATTTTAAAATTCAAATTATTTTCGAATATGTTAAAATCTAACAAGTTTCCTGGATTTTGAAAACATCATTAACAAATAATTTTTGAATAATAGAGTGAGTAATGTGTGTAATATTTTTCAGATGCCAAGAAAGTACAAACGAGTAACGAATCTGTTAAAGCCTGATACTCATACAGTAAAAGCCGCTGTGGTGGCTGTTGAATCTGGTAGTTTATCACTACGAGCAGCTGCACTGGAATATAAAATTTCAAAATCAAGTTTACAGCGGAAAATAAATGTTAATAAAGAAACTTCTTACAATGACATACTTTGATGAACAACATAAATATATTTTTAAGGCGCAAGAAGATGAACTTTCAACTTATCTTCGTCAAGCATCTGATATGCATTATGGACTTAATGTTAAAGAAACAAAGCAACTTGCATATCAATATGCAATTAAAAATGACATTAAAATACCAGAAAACTGGAAAAAGAGTGAAACAGCTGGAACTGAATGGTTTTATTTATTCTTAAATTGTACAAAATTATCTATTCGTATGCCAGAAGCTACCAGCCTTAGTAGAACAACTAGTTTCAATCGCACCAATGTAGATACTTTCTTTAAAAACCTTGACAGTGTACAGAAGCGCTATAATTTTTCTGCTGATTGCATTTACAATATTGATGAAACAGCTCTTACAACTGTTCATAAGCCAGTGAAGGTGGTTGTGGGTAAAAGAGTAAAGCAAGTAGGAGAGGTAACTTCTGCTGAAAGGGGAACCCTAGTTACAATGATAGGTTGTATAAATGCTCTTGGAAATTCTATTCTACCGTTTTTGATATTTCCCCGTTTTTGAAATTTTACAGTTCAGCATGTGATTCATGGTTAAAGGCACATCCAAATACCCCTATGACGATATATGACATTTCTGAAAAATTAGGAATAGCTTATGCGAGAGCCTTTACTTCCCAAAACATTCAAAATGGTTTGAAGGCAACTGGCATTTTCCCGTACGATCCATATGTTTTTAGTGATGTAGACTTTTTATGTTCTTATGTATCTGATCAGCCAATTCCAGCAAATATTTCTACCTTATCAGCCAGTTTGTCCAGCAGTATTTCTCAACCGGTCCGAAAAACAATTTCTGTCAGTACAGCTAATGTATACGATCAGACAGACCCTGCAACTAAGGCTTATAATTTAAGTAAATTATCTGATTCGCAAATACAAACGATCCATACACCACTATCTATTGTATCAGAAGTTATTAATGACAAGAAAAAGCAAATAAGCACTTCTGCTTACCATTGGACAGCAGAGGATATAAGGCCATTTCCAAAAGCAGATGAAAGGGTGACAAAGAGAAAAAGTGCAAAAAGAAAATGTTCTAGGTCACTGGTATTGACTGACACACCAACAAAAAATGAACTAGTTGTATGTTTATTGGAATGTAAAAAAAAAAGGAAGATAAAAATAAGAAAAAGCAAAAAAGTTACCCCTTGAGACATCAACGCAATATTGACTCTATTTA
This sequence comes from Hydra vulgaris, assembly GCF_022113875.1. Taxonomy (NCBI): domain Eukaryota; kingdom Metazoa; phylum Cnidaria; class Hydrozoa; order Anthoathecata; family Hydridae; genus Hydra; species Hydra vulgaris. Next base: position 22,440,198 of record NC_061164.1, read on the forward strand.
AACATCAAGCGACCTTGTTGAACAAAGTTATAAATGTATTTAGAATATCTTATTTTAATTGTACACAAATAAATATTGTGTATTGTTATGTTGTATAAGAAGTAGAATAGACAGAATAAAATAATGCTTAAAGTTATTTGTTTCTAACTTGTCCCATTTCACCCCAAACGTTGTCCCATGAAATGGGACAACGTTTGGGGTGAAATGGGACAAGTTAGAAACAAATAACTTTAAGCATTATTTTATTCTGTCTATTCTATTATTTTATTCTGTCTATTCTATAAACATTATTTTATAATGCTTAAAGTTATTTAAACAAATAACTTTAAGCATTATTTGGGACATGGGACAAACAGTGTCACATTAAAAAAACGAGGCCGTGAACTTAATTTGATGGTTAAGTAATGAGTTTTTAAATAATTTCCCATGACAACTCATTAGACTATAGTTTTAAACCAAATTGTATGGTGTTTGACAAAAATATAAAGCGCGGCAAACAAACAAATTTTTTTGTCCCATCTCACCCCGTTCTCCCCATAGGCAAATATATGAACTAAAAAAAAAAAAAAAATAACGGAAAATTAAGCTGAGTTTGTAGCGTAGCTCTTTGTATAGGGGGGTGTAATCAAAAATTGACATAATTTTATTAGGAGGGGTTCTGGAAATTTGACAAATTGTTGACAAGGAGGAGGGGGGAGGTAAAAATTTCAAATAAAAAAGTTACAATAAGTAACTAAGTTAACTGATTTTGGTCAAAGTTTTTTAGAATAAGTCGACATGCTAAAATTTTTATCTATTTTATCATTTATTATTTATTTTACAACGTTAGTTAAATATTTATATTTAATAATCGGATATTTTAAAAGTTATTGAAAAAATATCTGATAACGTTTATTAAAAATTTGTGACCACGCTATATTATGCTAATAGTTTCACCAAATTACAACAAAAAAATAAAATTTCTAAACTTTAGATATATATATTTTTATAAATATATTTTAAATTTTACTCTATACTTTTAAATCGATCATTTGCGGTGATCGGCCTTCTGCAGTGATGGTCGGTTATTAGCTAACCACAGCGGTCGGTGATTGCGGTGCGCGGTGATGCATTGGCGGTGGAGGAGAGTGGTGATTGTCGGTGATTGTTAATTAGCGGTTTTCAGTATTCAGACCATCACCGCAGAAGTCCGATCATCGCAAATGGTCAATTTTTCGTTCCCTACTTTTAAAACGTTTAAAAATATAGACTCATCTACTTTTACACGTTTTAAAGTTTTAAGCGATTAAAAGTTTAAAACGTTTAAAAATTTAAAACGTTAAAAACGTTTAAAAGTTTAAAAAGGTAGAACTGAAAATTGAATTTAAAATTATTTAAATTGAGTTTATTAAATGTTTTAATTGCTTCAGCGATGTTTCTTGTTGTACGTTCAAAACTATAAAATGTCTGCAAGTATTATTTGTACATTTGCGTGTTCGAAAAATTTTTTCTTAATTGTATGAGCTTATATTTCATAAATTATAAACATTTATTTTGCAAAATAAATTTGGCTATTTCATCAAAAAATCTACTGTAATTTAATTTAACAACTTAATATAAATTAACCACTAACTAAATCCTATATAAACAAATTTAGAAATGCTTTTAGTTTAAAGATGCCTGCCAAAGCCTACTCAGTGATAATGTGTCGTCCGTCGGACGACGCGTGCCCACTGGGTAAACCCTCTATTTATGTCAGTTAATCTATGTACACGACACCGTGGTTACGGCTATATTAGTCGATGTATGTATGTCAGGGGCGGAAGGTTACGTGGTTACGGCTATATTAGTCGATATACGTATGTTTAAGGGCAGAAATACGAAATCTGAAAAAACTCATACAACAAAAAAAATTATTAATTTACACAAAAAAATTTTGCCAAAGGATAAATTTTGCAAATATATCCTTTGGCAAAATTTTTTTGTGTAAATTAATAATTTTTTTTGTTGTATGAGTTTTTTCAGATTTCGTATTTCTGCCCTTAAAGCTTTAATTATTTTCTTTTTTCGTTTAACATTTTGTCTTAGAACATGTAATTGATTTGACATGCTGTTTAATTCAGCTTTTAATAGTGCTCCAAACCTGATTTTTACATGTTTCTATATTAAAATGTTTAGTGACTTGTTGAGATGTTTTGAGAAACGAATCTTTATTTTTTGTAAATAACAAAAAAATATGATCTAATATTGGAGCATAGTATTGAGGTGTCTGAGCATGCTTTTTTTTTCAATGAAGTTTGGCAGGTAGAAAGAAAAAGGGGTTTTAAGGGTGAGAGAATTAATTAGAAAAATGAACTAGCATTCCTTTGATATATACTTGTCCAAACAACAACAAATTTTTACCTAATTGGAGTATAGTATTAAGGTGCCTGAGTATGCCTTTTCAATGAAATTTGGTAGTTAGTAAGAAAAATAGTTTTTTAAAGTTGAGAGAATATATTAGAAAAATGAACCAGCATTTCTTTGATATATACTTGATGTCCAAAAAACAAGCAAATTTTCAACAATAATACATTCATAATAAATAAAATTTTAACTCTAAGAAATCCATGCAAAATTAAAGTTCCATAATTCTAGTATTCAAAAAATATCTATGTTGATACATATTTCTAAAAAATAACAGAACAAAACTAGTTCATACCATGCAACTTTTCAACTAACTTGAAAAAGCGTGTCACAGAATTTGGCCAAAACAATGGTTCTGTTTAAGCAGAATTTACGCGTACCTAATAATAGCATAAAGTAAATCAATCATTTTAAACGGTTAATAGCTTAACAAATTTATTTAATTTCGAGCTTTTGATGTTTGTTTCTGGACAAAAATTTTGCTTAAAATAAATGCAGGTTTTCTTAATACAAAAAACATAAAGGAATTACTTCATAAGACAACATCTTGCAAATTTCATTTAATAAAACTGCATCGTTTTACTCTAAAACCATTCGTACATAATAACAAATGTTAGACATCATAAATAGGGCACTTTAAGAACTTTACATATGCTAACTGCAAAACACTTATATAATTTATTGGCTTATTTATCCAATTTTTTTAAGTTGTACTATAACCTTCCAGACTTTTTAATCTAGATCCAGATTAGATTAGGCGGATTGACCACTTAGATCCATACTACTTTAGGCATAATTTAAGTTTCGTTGCTAAAGGTGATTTAAAATACTTACCTCGTACCGAGATTAGATTAGGAAAAACTGTTTTCGCTTAATGCATGAAAAAGTTTGTAACACTCCCGCGCTTATCATAATTAAGTTACTCGCCAACAACGCTGAAACCATGAACAATAAAAAAAATGCCAGATAAAACTTTAAAATGTAAAGTAAATTATTAATTACATTTTAATTTACATCTTAATAGTAATATAATATTTTTCCTTAGGCGGCCGACTAATATGTCGTACTATAGATCCACGCCTGTATGTCTATGTATTCTAAAAAACTTTGAAAATAAAAACAAATTTTAGCCGCCTCCAAAACCTTCTGTCTCCCAGCTGGCTGGTGACCGCAGCCAGCTGGGAGACAGAAGATTTTGGAGGAGGCTTCCAAATGATTTTGCCTCTAAAATTTCTTTTCTTTCAAAATTAATTCGGAGGCAACTGCTGACTGTAGGCAACCGCCGACTGCTGCGGAAAAAAAATGGAGGCGAGAAGATTTACGCCGTTTATCAACACTGGTTGTATTGTTGTAGATATATATTTTTTAGAATGGATCATTTACTGGGTGTTTTTGGGAAAGAAGTACATTTGTAAATTATATTGTGATTTTACTTTTTGTTCAATGGACTGATTTCGTTTGGTTTGCATTTTCTAGTTAAAATGTCTTACGTAAATACCATGCAATTTCTTTTTGAACTTATTTTATTTTGTGGTTTTTTATGATTATTTTTAATGCTGTTTGAGCAGCTTCAACTTATTTTGTTTCAGAGGGTAAGAAATAAATATCTATTAATTTTAAAAATTTGTCCAACATTATTGATGATGCTTTTATTTTACGGTGGATTAAACAAAACTTCTTTGTTTAGGTGATGCAATTTTTCGGGCGTTGTTTAAATGCTTTAATTGTATTCTGATTGATGGTTGCAAATAGCAGTACAATTACTTCACTCGAAACGTTGAGGTAAACACCAACAGCTACCTTCAAGTTTTGTGGAAAAAAATGTATTAAAACCGGAGTCATAATATCTCATTCATTACTGTCAATGCCTAGCACCATCACTAAAGCAGGAGATTTTGTTTTTATGACAATCAGAACTTTATTGATAGTTTTACAAAGTCACCTGCTGTGTTTTATGCTGATTATCTGATCCAGTTTCTTTTAAAATTTAGTAGTTTATATCTGAAGCAATAACTTTAGATCATAACACTAGAAGATTAGTTATTGAAAATTAATTGAAATTATGAGATAAAAGTTTATTATTTCAATCACTAGTAATTGAAATAATGAGATACAAGTTTTGTCGTGTTACAATATAAATTGTTCTGCATATTTTTTGTTGCTAATTATAATTATATATTTTTTGTTGCGTTTTATTATTTTTGTTATTATTCAAGTGATCTCATATTTTTTGTTTCGTCATTATATTTAATTGTATCCTTTGATTTTTATTTTTATTTTTTTTTTTTTTTTTTTCATTTTCACCTTTCTAATCGTTAAACGATATTTTATGTCATTCATTCATTATCTCTCGTATCAGCTCATTTACATTTTACTTTTTTTAAGTTATTAGTCTTGCTTTTGTTAATAGTTATTGTTTTTCTTTTTATTGATTTTTTTTTTGGCTACTATCTATATTACTACTTTTTGTCATCTATTTGTTTTTTACTTTATTTATTTATTTTATTAAGGTGTCACTCCAATGACTAGTTTTTAACTATACGAGTGACACCGAACTTAATTCTGTTAAATTGCAAATAAGTTTATTCAATTTTATGGTTAAATAAATAGATTTAAAAAAAAAAAAAAAAAGCTAATCATATGCTTGGTATTCTTAAAATAATTTTTATAAATTGGAATCCAATTACACACTACCTATGTATGCCCGCTGCTTAAGTTTTGCGCTGCAGTATGGAACTACTATTTAAAGAAAGATATCGAGAGACTTGAAAAAATTCAGCGCAGAGCTTAAATTTTTTTACTTTCTCATGTTAGGAACTAAACTAGTTCCTCAATTAAGAAACATGAACCCTCGATTGTTGACGTACAAATCTCGACCGTCAAATTTGGGATTAACTACACTTTCAGAACGACGAATAAAAGATTACTTGATTTACTAATTCAAAATTTACAAGAATTTTAATAAAATTCAAGTTCCTAAACTTTAAATATAACATTCACTCGTATTTCAAATTGTCCTGCAGCAAACTTATGAAACAATATCCTCAGGAAACAATATCCTCACCTTACGAAACTTACGAAACAATATCCTCAACCATGCCATTGTCAGAGAATACTGTAATTGGCCTTCATTAGGTGTCCCGTTTACAGAAGCTAACTTCTTCTATAGTATATTATTTATAATAATAATATTTATAAAAACAACGGTTTTAATACAATGCAATGGGGCACACCTGTGGAGCATTTTATTAATAAATACAAGAAATCTACAATTGTGTTCTATTCTTCCTATGAATGTTAAACATTTTAAGTTAAAAAATGATATATTTAATTACCTTTAATTACTTGATTAAATGATTTTATGAAGTGTTTAAGACCATAGAGTAACCAAAGCTGCGTTACAGAAAGTCTATTAGCATTATTCAAAATGAACCTGTAAGTTACCAGGTATCTGCATATTAGCATTATTCAAAACCAGGTATTAGCATACTAGCATTATTACCATTATTATATTAGCATTATTAGCATATTAGCATTATTACAGGTTACCAGGTATTAGCATATAAGCATTATTCAAAATGAACCTGTAAGTTACCAAGTATCTGTTGATGGTACCTGGTTAAAAATGTGAACATCAATCATTAAATACTTGTCTATTATGGTAACTTAATTTACAAAAAAATGAAGTGCTTAGATGCTACTGCTTTTTTTTTACTACTAAAATAAAAAAGTTCAGGAAGCCATTTTTATAAAAATAAGTAGCTGTGGCGCAGTGGTGAAAACCAGGAGGTTCAAGGTTTAATGCCGGCTCAGGCTAGATAAGCCCCAAAGGTAAGAAGGAAATCCCGAATTCCTGGTTAAATGCTCTTTTGCGGTACTCTGTGATAAGACCGTTAGGTCTACTTGGAGAACCTTGGACATTAAGTAGGCTGTGTTGTATAACATGTTACCAGTAGCAGGGTGATCATAAAGACCTAACCCGACCTAACGTAGATATAAGAAGCTATTTCCGTTAAGTTAAAGTTAGTTAAACTGGAAATACGGGTGAAAAAATTAGTTATATGGTTGGAGTCATTATTTAGTACATTCACTGAGCTTACATCAAATCAGAGGTTTAAACAAAACACAAACATACATATAGTAACTATCGAATAAGCTAATGGTGCGCCAAAGATCCACACAGAACACTGGCATACGTATAGTAACTTACGGATAAGTGAAAACCGCGTCAGATGTCGTAGAAGAACACAAACATACATAAGGAGAAACTTACAGGCAGCAACTAAGACATTTTTAAGTACATAACAGATAAAAATAGACATTACTGTATATTTAAGAGATATTAAATAGTATTAAAAACAATAGTAAGTTAACTTCTATCTTTTGTATAAAAAGACATAGGATAGGTTGTACTGGATTACATAGTACTAGTAGCAGGAGAACCAAGATAATTTTAATCCTGAACGGACTAACTATAGTGAGTATAATTGTATTACCATATATCTGTTACATATATACACTTTCAGGGCTGTCCCTAGCGAAGGGGGAAGAGGTATAGGGGTGACCAACTACACTACAAAACCTTTATTCAAATATTAGGTGTCAAATTCGGACCTGCAAACGGTAAGTTTGGAACTTTAGGTGGAAGTCGGTGTAACGTGGACTTTTTTTTTTTGCGTTACTAGGCCGCTAGTCAGCAAAAAACAGATACGTGACTTTCCTATTAAAACCTTTTTGGGTCGGCCCTGAACACTTTGATGATACATATACAGCTGTAAACCCTGCAAATGCAAAGAGCTAATTAAAAACTAAAATATTATCTTTTTGTTAAATTCAGAAAATCAAAAGTAACTAAATTAAAAATAAAGAAAAATAGCAAGTTGGTAAAAACAACAAAAAAAAATTAAAAAACACAATTTTAAGTTCAAACTCATATAAAAATTGTAAGAAATGCTAAAAACCACACAAAAATAGAAGTTTTACTCTGCTAAAGGTGTAATCTAGCCACATTTTGCATGAAAAAGCATATACCTACTTTATATTTACAATATGTATTGGAATATGTATCGGAAAAAAAAGCTGATCGAAAACAACTTAAATGTTGACTTGACATGTTGAAAAGTATCTATTTGCGATTTATACGCAGCTATATTGTAACTATAAAATTATGTGAATAAAATTACTATCAGGGCCGGTGCGAGTAGGGAGGGTGCCAAGACAATTTTTACCGACTTAACCCTCCACTGCGCCGGGCTTGGTTACAACAAGAAAGTATAAATTTACAGTACCAATATTAAAGTATTTAAAAGTTTTAAGGGTATGATTTATTTTTAAGAATTTAAAATTTAGTTTGTATACACAATATATATGCTTTAATTGTGGGGTACATATTTTACAGTGCCTTCCTTTTGTGACAGTTTGAAACTTGTAAACCTCCCTTCTGTGAAAGCTTTGTGAGAAAACTTTGTTTTAAAATATTTAATTAAATATTTTATTTAAGTACTTTTATTGGAATTGGTCGATCAGATTGTTAAGTTATTCGAGACGACAAAAAAGGCGATTCTATTTTTGCTGTTACTGACCAGTATTTGTTAGATGACGTTGAAAAATAATATGATTTGGACGTATCACAAAGATCACTTTCCTGTCAATTTTGTAACAAAAAATCAAAAAATGTTTGATCTTATAGGATTTAATTCTTTACGTTACCAGCAATATTTACATGTCTTTTCAAGTTAAAAAAAAACAACTTTTTATAAATCCACTTTGTTTAAAAATCTTATATTTATCATTTATACATTGTTATCTTAATTATGCTCACATTGCTTGATGCAGCACCAATAAGAATAAATTAAAAAAACTTTTTAATATGCAAAAACACAAAGTCAGAATTAAATCCATTGTTAGCCGTTATACACATTCCCAACCATTATTTTCCAAGTTAATAATACTAAATATTTACCAAATAAATATTTACTATCTTCTAATTTTTGTTTTAAAAACTAATAAAATTAGTATTCCTAAAATTTTCAATCCGTTATTTAAAATAAATCAAAATAAATACTTAACTAGGTATTAAAATAATACATATATACAGCGCAAAAGTTATTTTTTGGCAACTGAATTTTTAATTTTTCTATTACAGGACCCAAGGTATGGAATAAAATACTTTCAAATGAACTTAAAACTTTACAAACTTCAAAAGAATCTAAGTCAAAATTGAAACAGAGTTTAATAATAAAAAATTTACTGCAAAGCAAGTTATCATTGTTCTGTTTATTTCTAAGTTATCATTGTTCTGTTTATTGGAAAGTTTTAAGTTAATAATTACTTTTTTACAATATTTATGATTTTAGCTTTTGATTTTGTTTTTTCTTGTTTTTCTAAGTGTTATTTATTTTTACATTAAACTAATTTTTTGGATTTTCTGTTGCTTGAAACTAGCATTTATAGATAAATTAATAATTTTTCATATAACAAATATAAAAGTTTTCAATTTTTATTTTAACATTTAATGTTTTTTTACATTTATTTTAGTTTATATAGTTAACAAAATTTATTATTCTTACTATTTACGAAATATATCAAGAGGCTTGGTAATAAGTCGTTATAATTTTTCTTCTTGCTCCTGCTACCAATATATACTATTAATATCTTACAAAATGTATATTTACACACCAGAAAAAAAATCATTTAAAAAGATATTAAAAAAGCTAAGATAACATAAGAAATATCTAACCTTAAAAACATTTAAAAAATATTTAGAAATAAGTATTGCAAATCTTTTAGATTGTTTTGAAACTAAATCATTTTAAAGCTTTTGTTTCAATACCTGATATGCTAACACAGCATATCAGGTTTTTTTTACTTCAAGGGATTTATACAAATATATCTCGGATAACATTACTATTTTTGTAAGATTTCACATTACTTGGGCACGAAATATGTAACTATATATTGTCATATCTTTTTGGTTGATCTAAGCAATACAATTTCATCTGGAAAGGCTAGCCTATTTTCAAATAGAGATTGATCTGTTATTTAAGTGGTTATGTATTTGCCACATTATATTGTTGCATCAAAAAGTATACTATCAATAGTATGCGTCTATTTTACTTGCTGCTTAATACCAAGGAAAAGATGACTTGCCTGAGCACAAACTTGTGAACACACATAACAAATGACTGGATAGCTCAGTTGGTTAGAGAGTCGAACAAAAAATTTTAACCCGGACAGTTGTAAGATACGATTTCAAATACTGCCACCGCCTACTCAGCGCTTGACTAGTACTTCGGTACGCAAAAATGTTGGTCAATAACGGACGCAACTTTGGATTAGTCTTAATAAATATTTGTGGCTGTTCCTATGCTAAGCCAACAATATCTTCGGATATAATAATATTGTATAGAAAAATATAGCATGAAAATTCAAATAAAAAAATAAAAAAAAAAAAATATATTTTTTTAACAAAGAGATTTGTTTAAATGTTCTTAAAGAATTAAATATTTTAAATAGAAGAATATATATTTTAGAACTGTTTGAACCAGTTTAAACACTCTGACATATTGAGTAAGTTGATAAACGAATAATAATACTTGGTAAAGTAACCGAAAGCAAGTTCCTTGCGAAAGATTGTATTGCAAAAAGATCAAGTGTTAAAAAAAGTTAGAGTGCTTGCGTATATTGCATATATAAAATCTTTGTTATCAAAAAACTAGTTAAGGAACCTTCTTGAATAGTTCAATGGAGGTAGCTGTTTAGTTTTAACAGAAGGGTATTCATTTAACATTTGACAGGAAGGTGTTCATCAAATGCCGCAGAAAAAGTGAATCTTAATCACAGCACCTTTTGCAGTTAATTTATGCTCATGTATTCTGCACCAATAAGTATAAATAAAATTGTCCTAGTTAGTAAATGAAACTTGTATAAGTTTGTGACTAAAAGCAAATTCTAAATGTGTGTTTTTATGTATACAGATATATAAAAAAAGAAAAAAGTAATAAAAGAAAGAGAAATCATTACTATGAAATTTTTTTTATTAGAAGAGTATTTACTAAAGAGTAAGAAAATCTTTTGAAGCAGTAAATTGTCTCTTGTTCTCAAATGTGCTACGGACAGTCTGTTGTAAATTTAAGATCTATAAGCGACATATGCTTAATAATGCACCAATTAGATCTCTTGGTCTTGCAATGATTAATGAATACAAAGTTATTTGATGAATTAGTTTAACATTTTATTTCAAAAACATTTTTGATATAAAACACTGTCAAAGAAAAATCCATCTCTACTTATATTTGATAATCACGAAAGATACTTATCTAAAAAAGCTTTTGATCTTGCTAAATGTAACAGTGCTACTATTCTTTCTATACTACCACATAGTAGTCGCAAAATGCAGCCCTTAGATGTTTCTGTATTTGCTCTATTTAAATTTTATTATAATGACGCAGTGAAATCTTGGCAATTATCCTGGAGTGCCACTGTGAGTGTTCTAAATCATCTCTCGAGAATCACTACTTATGAAATTGCATCTTGTATTAAAATTGCATATGAAAAAAGTTTTACTATCACAAACATTCAAAGTGGATTTACGAAAAGTGAAATATATCCTTTTGACAAGAATATATTTTCAGAAGCGATTTTTTATGTAGTGTTATTACTGATAAAAACAATCCGAATACATAGCAAACAAGCACTGGAAAAACTCTCAATTCCAATAACTTATTACTTTCACCAGAAAAGCTTTAAAAGCCTTTTTTTAGTTCCAAGCCAAGTCAAGTCAAGCCAAAGATTCTGAAAGTATTAACTTTTTTAAGCCCTTCTCAGTTTAAAGGATTTCCGAAGACCACTGAAAGAAAAAATAAAAGAAAACCACTGCGCTAGTTTAGTTTTAAAGTTAAAAACCAATATTAAATAAATATAACTTTTTTATATTTTCTTTATATTCGATAATCTTTACTTTTTTTTTATTAAACGTACGAATAGATTATAGTTAAATATAGTCTATTCGCACGTGAAAAAAGTACGAAAAAACACTCCGATAAAAAAAAGTCGTTCTATGTTTTGAACGTTAAAAGTCTAAAAGCTATTGAAAACAAAACCAGTATTTTATAAATATAGATTTATCGGTTTTTAAAATATAAAAATACATGTTTCTGATAAAACATATTCTGCAGCTTTTTAATAACACTGAAATTCGTTAACACGCTTATATAAAGATATTTTAAATAAATTAGTTTTAAATTCACCTAAAGCACATATCAAATGTTAAAAGATCAAAGAAAAAATACTCAATGTTGGTTATTTCTTATTAGTTGGTAATTCAGCTATACTAAAAATGGTTTGACTAAAATATTTTTTGCCGTAACTTCATTATCATTTGATGTTTTTCTTGCTATAGAGAGTTTACTTTTTGGCAGTGGTAAAGTCTTTTCACTTTTTTTTAAAGGTTTTACTAAGAGACTTTTCGCTGTATCTTCATTCGGTTTGTTCTTTGTAACGGAGAATTTAGCTTTTGCTAATGACAAAGTTTCATATCTGTTTTTTTCTGATACTTTAATACGCTGTTGCTTTTCCTCATTTCCTAAATTTGAAGCTCCATTTGGCTTCTTAAATTGGGTTGGTGATCGATTCGATAAATTGCTAATACTACTTGTAGCTGATTTTTTTCTGGTATTGTCCATGATTGATTTAGTTTTATCAGTTCTTAATGACTGTTTGTCAAAAGGTTTCGATGAATTTTTTTCTAATAAACTTGAAGTAGACAAACTTTTTCTTAATGTTAAAGTATTTTTTGTAATTGGTTTATTACTTTTTGTTATACTATTTGAAAGTGGCTTAGAACTAGTGGAAAGAGGTGAACTTTTTTTTGAATTAATGGAAAGAGGTGAACCTATTTTGGACTTTTGAGCTACAGTTGCTTCTTTTTTTGTGTCATTTTTTTTAGGTGTAACAGCTGATTCGCTATTTTCTTTATTTATTTTGTGATTAGTAGAAACACTTGGTGAAGAGGTATCATTTGAATCTTTACAATTTATAGTTTGTTTACAGTCATGTTTACAATTCATAGTTTCATTATTATTTGAATGTTCTTCTTTAAGTGGTGAAAGACTTGTTATAGAATAACTTTCTAACTCTTTTTCTAATTCGTTTTTTAAAGAAATTTCAGTAAAATCTTGAGAAAGATCTTTTTCAGATAATGTCTCAGAAGATATTACCTTAGGTATTATTCCATTCTTTTCTACTGCCGGAACAATGTTAATTTCATTTTGTGAAGAACTTTCAAAAGAAGATTGCCTCCACTTATCAAAGGTTTTTTGAGTCCAATCTAAGGAAGCAGCTTTTTTCATATTACTAACATCAACTGACACCCTTAAAATTGCCTGTGAAATTTTTCTATCGTCGTACAACTTTTTTTTCTTTATCTCAATATATGGGTCTTTGCTGCATGGCGGGCGTGAATCCGGAGGAGAAAACAAATGAGGCGGCGTACGCGAAATATCAGCAAATTCTACGTCTGCAAATATATTTTGAAGGTTTGGAGTTGATTTAGCTAAAATAAATGAAAGTATTTTTTTAGTTATTTGAAATCAAATAAAAACGAATAAATAGAATAAATGACGACATAAATTCTATATAGTAATTTATAAAAGTTTATTATAATGTAAAAAAAGAATTTGTCAGAAAAGTTATGAAGATTATCTTATATTATACACATTACAATTATTTTTAACAATTACAAAAATTATCTTATATTATACACATTACATTTACGATCCTTACAAATTTCAAACTCAACTTACATATACAATTCGCTAACTCAACTTACATTTATGATTCCCTCAACCTAACCTAGTGACGTTTACACTTACAGACGTTTGTATATAATGAATTTTTACATTTTTAGGTTATCGTATATTTGAATTAATTCACGGGTGTAATCAGGGCCGGCTTTAGGGAGGGGGGCGAGGACGTGCGCCGCACGAGGGCGGCAAGTAAATAGGAGCGGATAATTTTATTAGCTACAAGTTTTAATTTTCTAATAGTAAATTAAAAATAAAAGATTTAAGGCCTGACCTTCACAAAAAAATGTCAAAATTTACTTAAAAAATATAATTAACGCATGGTTTTCTATTGCATTTTATAGTATTATTTGTGCGTTATTTTCCCTAGGAGTCATTTCGAAAAGTTGCACAACTTTTTTCATAAAGAAGTTCAAACGTTCATATTTTTTTTATTAAGTGTTAAGTTGACTCAATTTCAAAAATTAGTAAGTTTTGTTTTGTTTTATCTTCTTTAAGAATTTTATCAATGTTTCTTGAGAACTTTGATCAATTTTTTTTTTTTTTTTTTTTCAATAGAAATAATTTTATCTTACGAATAGAAAATAATCTGTTTCATGTCACATAATATTTCGAGAAAAATATTGTCTGGGTATGAGTACAGAAAAAAAAAGTCCAAAAAAGATCAAAAATTTGAAAAAATTCATGAGCATTGAAAAATATGTTGCTTATAAAAAACCTAACAAGATTTCAACTCTGATGTCCAATAAAGTTGGAGAAACTTCAACAATACTCAAAAATAATTGTATAACTTCATTAGATATCAAAGTAGATAATGAACCAGTTATTTTAAAAGAATCAAATGATTAACGGAAGATTTTGTAAAAGAAACATCTAATTTATTGGATTGTGGAAAGTTGCCAATTGTTCGATCTAGCAACATTGTGGACCATTTAATTAAACCTTTTCAAATTACAAAGGAAAAATACTCTGAAGATAGAAATGGTCGACATTTTTCTAGCATTTATTACAATAGAAAACCTGCAAATGGAGAAACCTTTTGCCGTAGATGGTTTATTCAGATTCTAAAACCATTCTATTCCCAAGCGGCAAAACTCGTTAAAAAATTACTAGTGGTTTCTGTTGCGTGTTTAAAACCCTTGAAAACACTAAGAATAACACGTGTCAAAAATAGTTTTGATTCCGTGAAATTAACTACTAGTTTCTACTAAAGTTTCAACTAAAGTTTCCGTTACTAAAGTGAAACCATGACTAAAACCATACAAAACTTATCGACTAGAATTGTACAGAATTCTTAAACAGAACGATTTTGTAAAAGCGATTTCTTCTAAAGCATAGTTTGTAAAAGTTATTCGGAAATAAATTTTCTCTTTACATAAATATTGTGATTTTACTTTATATCACATTATTTATTTCTATTATTGTCAAATATTAGTAATTATAAGTACTAATATTGTTATAAACACCAACATAAAATGCGTTATATACACATATGTATATATATATATATATATATATATATATATATATATATATATATATATATATATATATATATATATATATATATATATATATATATATATATATATATATATATATATATATATATATATATATATATATATATATATATATCAAGGTGAGTCATCAAAAAACTTTAACAATAAAGGAGGTAGACCAAAAACTCCTACCAACGAAACATATCCAATGGATAATGCCACATTTCAGCGTAAAATAACAATGTCACAACATCACTTGAAAATGAAAATAAACAAGATTGAAAAAACTGTCGATATGGCTGTCGGTCTTTTACATCAGCTTTTGGATAAAGGTTCAAATGTAGTTACGTTTGATCAGGTTACCTCAATGGACGACCTGATAAAATTTGAGATCCGTTCTAAAGACAATATAATTAAAGAAAAGTTAACGCGGAAATTTGAAGCAATGGGACCTGTTTGCAAAGATTCAAAAGCGCATTGTCAAAAAAATGTAGCAAGTAAAATATAATAAAAACGATCATATTTTAGTTGAAGTCAATCGAAGTTTAGAGAATTTATATATGTTGATTGGTAAAAAGTCACCAATCATTGATCAAAAATTAAAAAAAAGTAGTTTGCATGATTGAAATCTTAGTATAAATTCCGTAGCAGACTTTAATAAATCTTTCGTGAAGTCTACGTATTTTTGGTTTACACTTTGATCGCGTTATTCACGTGTATGTTTTAGATTTAATTTCCGTATTGAAACCTCCTAAGACTCGTATTTAAAACCTCATTAAACCCGTGTTTAAAAAATAAAATAAACTCGTATTTGAAACCTCAGAAAACACGTGTATAACTCCAGTTCAACTTCCCGTGAAATCCATGTGTTTTTAATTTACGCCTGGATCGTAACAATTACGTGTTTATACGGGTTTTAATTCCGAGATTAAAACTAGATGTACCGGCTGGGTTCTCAGCCTCAGTGAGTCCATGGAAACTTTTAGTTAATCACGTTAAAATTTTGCATTTAATGAAACTCTGTGACACGCGGTGGGAAGCAAAAATAAGTAGTGTCAAAGCCGCTCGTTATCAAGTTGGTGATTTACATGATGCTTTGATAGCATTGTCAGAAATTAAAGGATGTGATCCTGAAACTGCACATGAAGCGATAACCTTAGCAGAGCAATTAAAAGATTTTAGCTTTCTTGTCTCTTTACTTGTCTGGTATGACGTTCTTTTTCAAGTCAATATTGTTAGTAAAACTCTTCAAGAGCAAGACATGGACATCACTCAATGTGCAAAATTAGTGGTAAGCTGTTGCTCATTTTTAGAAAACTACAGAAAATGTGACTTTAAAGATGCAATTACAAAAGCAAAAGATTTGGCCGTAGAATTACAAGTGGAGCCCTTTTTAAACCACTTGAAACTTTTAATAAAAGAATAGTATGAGTAAAACGCCATTTTGACGTACCAGCCCAAGATGAGATTTTTTTATTTTCTTCTGAAAAAAAATTAGAAATTGATTTTTTCAATCCTCTTTTAGACACATCTCTAATTTCAATGAGAGAAAGATTTATAGAGTTAGAGAATTATTCAGAAATTTGGGGTTTTTTGTATGATGTCGATAGTTTGCAAAAAAGAGAAGAAATTCTGAAATTCTGTTTAGCCCTTCAACCGTAAATCTAAAATCGGACATTAATGGTATTCTCCTTTGCAATGAACTGATGGGCATTAAACCTTTTCTTTCTGAAATGGTCAAGGATAAAATTATTCCTATTATTGTTTTAAACTTTATAAAACAGCATAAAATGCAAAATTTGTATCCAAACACATGAATTGCAATGCGACTTTTGGTAACAATACCTGTCACTGTAGCGAGTAGAGAAAGAAGCTTTTTAAAATGGAACTGATAAAAATCTATCTGCCGTCAACAATGTCGCAGGATAGACTTTCAAGTTTAGGAGCCCTATCGATTGAAAACGATATTGCTGAAAATCTTGATTTTTCTACGCTAATCAAAAATTTTGATGATAAAAAGAGCCAAAAGATTAATTTAAAAAACTAAATGTGTTTTGAGTAAAATATCAACAAAAAACGTTTCTTTGTGTGTAGCATTTCATTGAAGTTATTTTTGAATTCGATTTGTTATTATTTTCCGTGTAATTTACCAGCAAGTTTATAAATTGTCAGGGGTGGTAGAAAAAATTTCGCACGAGGGCGGCAGGAAGGGTAAAGCCAGCACTGGGTGTAATCTAATTAAAGTGCAATTAAATATTTTGTTGTTGAAATGTTTTCTTTCTATATGAAAGAACATATGTAGCTAAATTTTGAAATATATTTTTTTATTGCAATATACATAATGTTAAAATGTACATATTTGTTTTATCTTAAGGCAGAGTTGTTAGTCCTTAGCCTTGCCTTAAGGTTAAAAATTGAGGCTTTGGCCTTGGTCTTGGCCTTAGTCTTGGCCTTGAAACTGTTGGCCTTGGCTTTAAAAAAAAAATCATATTTTATTATTGATTTCGTTGAATTCTGCCTTGGTCTATTTTTACAAAATGTGTTTTTATTGTCACAGCACTTGCAACTTTAAGTAGAAGTTGTTAGTTTTGTAATGTTGTTATTTTCTTTTTATTACTAATTCACTATTTTTTTAATTTCATTGTTCGGTTTATTACTCTTTTAATTATGCTCGTAAGTATATTTTTCAAAAATCTTAATTTAAAGAAAATAAAAAAAAAAATTTATGGAGTTTTTTATTTATGGAGATCATTGTGCTCCAATGTAACCTATATTTTATCTTCTAAAGTTTAAGAAGATAGAATATTGACTTACGTCCGTAAGTCTTCAAGTGGACGTTCTATATCCGTTAGTTTATTATATAAATAAACATAACAAATATTTATTGAGACAATTTTTTAATAGAGAAACAACAAAAATTATGTCAAAAACATAACATGCAAAATTATTAGTTATAATAATATAAACTACTTCAATTTTGTTATGTTAAACGGCACAATGTTTTTGCTTTTTATTTCCTCTTTTCGTTTTTAATTTTACGAAATAAGGCTGCCTATATATTCCAAGTATATTACGACCATTTATAATATGTTTATAATTTATTTATTCCGACAAGAAAGGTATATGTGGCCCACACATGGTCATAGTGCTTTCGTGTGGATTAAAAGTGCAAAAATATATTACCGTTGATGAATGACGTAATTGATGAAGATAAGTCTGGCCCACATGTGGAACACATAATGCGGTTCACATAACTATTCCACTTAATGTGGTATAATCCTTACATAAATACGTGTTAAACTTGATGTGGCTATCATATGGGCCATACATTCAAAACTCACGATCTTACCTCATTTTGAATTTTAACCAATTGTAATAATTCTATCGCAATGCATTGTAAACTCTAGAATATTCCATGATATCATGTGGCCTACCGTTTTGATAATTTTCAATCCATAACTGTTGTAAGTATGTTTGAGCGATAAAAATAAATATATATTAAAAAAAAGTGTAAATATATAAAAGAAAAAACAAAAACCTAGGTGTGTTAGGACTTTTACTTATTGTAATATACATTTTGTTATCATTACTAAACTATGTTTTTTGTTTTTTTTTATGTGATTTTATGTGTGATTTAGATTATATAACATAATATTGTTAAAAGAATATTATTTAAAACTATATTACTTATATACAGGGCCCGTACTTATATATCCCGTTCTTATCATTTATTTAAAACCCCCCAAAACAAAAAAATAATACGTATTAATAATAGGGTTTCAATTCTTGAAATTAACTACTAATATTTTCCGAAACACTAATTTTTTATTAATAGTTTCACCTTTACGAAAATGTAGCACCGTTACGAAAACGTAGCACGGTTACGAAAATTTCGTATAACATTATGCAAAATTTCCGTAATGAATGTGAAACCACTAATAAAAACACGTAACATTTTAAAGTTGACTTTTAAAACTCATGAAACTAAAGCAAACTGCCCGTGAAATTGTTTTTGGTTTACACTTGGTTTACACTTGGTTTGTGACAAACACGTATGTATATAACTTAAACATATTTTTAAACATCAATTTTTTTAAAGCTTTGAACGATAGAAAAATACTTTTTAGCAAAAGTAAATAAGACTTAAAACAAAAGTGATAAATAACTTACTGAGTAGTGATTTTTTCGATTTAAAAAAAGATTTTTTCCTTGATGTTTCTATGCTAGAAGCAGGTGAACTATGATCTGAAGATTTTTCAAAACTGGTAGGATCTAAAAGTATTTTTAAAAAGTATTTGATTTAAGAGTATTTTTTTAATGATGATCTAATATTTTGTAAAATACCGATACTTAGAATGAGCTATAAAACAATTCAATTTAACCACAGAAATGATAAAATACTCATATATAGTTAAATAATAATTGTAAACAGTTACACAATTTATATATATATATATATATATATATATATATATATATATATATATATATATATATAATATATATATATATATATATATATATATATATATATATATATATATATATATATATATATATATATATATATATATATATATATATATATATATGTATATATATATATATATGTGTGTATATATATATATATATATATATATATATATATATATATACATATATATATATATATATATATATATATAATATATATATATATATATATATATATATATATATATATATATATATATATATATATATATATATATATATATATATATATATATATATATATATATATATATATATTTTAAAACGCAACTCAATAAAAAATCTTTTTTAAGTAATTACCAATAGCAGAAGATAAGTGAGTCATGAGATAATGTTCTAGAGTATCCCATCCCCCTCCAACTCGAACTATGCAATGGTTGTTTAAAAGCTATGGAAAAAAAAAAGTAAAAATAGTTTTAAAATTATATAACTTTATAAACTTGATTTGAAAATTTTTATATCTAAAAAAAGCTACAAGTTTATAACTTAACATGTAAAAACATTAAATACAAAATGAGTCTTACCCTCACAAACATCACTCGACCTAAAATAATGTATTTCCCCTCTTTGAGTCTTGTAGCCTTTTGAATTTGGTATGCTTCAATCAAACTAGTCACCTAATGAATTTTAATATCTTTTAATAAAACATTTCCCCATAATAGAAGATTACTATAGCAGACAGAGACAATTTTACGAGTAAAAAGAGGGGGCAAGTCCTTAAAAAGTACGACTGGGTTCCTGCAAAGAAAAAAAAAAGGTCCTCAAAAATAAAACTTACCCGACTGAAATGTGTCAACTACCCGACTATATGCGTTAAAAAACTGACTAAAACTTAGGGGGTGAAGGGTGTTGTGACTCGCCCTCCCCTTTAAAATCGCCTCTAATAGAAGGGGCGGATGTACCACTTTTTAATATTTGAGATTTTTAATTTCCAAACATGGAGCAAATGCCAAATTTTTTATTTTTATACTTATGTCAAATATGGATGCTCTACAAAAATTGCAATGATTGGAGTCTGGGAACAAAAAAAACCCTAAAATGTTAGTTACACCTGTTCCAAACATAAAAACAACATTAATAAAATTTATTTTCTACTATTTTTAACTAAACTTATATTCATCGATAAATTTTAAAA
This sequence comes from Hydra vulgaris, assembly GCF_022113875.1. Taxonomy (NCBI): domain Eukaryota; kingdom Metazoa; phylum Cnidaria; class Hydrozoa; order Anthoathecata; family Hydridae; genus Hydra; species Hydra vulgaris. The sequence goes on from NC_061164.1 coordinate 22,460,555, forward strand.
CTTATACAACAATTTCTAAACGTTCAAATGTCCATATAAATATTGAACCCCCCTCAATTTGAGGTTTAGAAAATTTATAATGCCATAATTTTTGAACGCTAAAAGAATATTTTATGAAATTTAAAATTTTTTGAGAAATATAAATTTAGTTGAAAATAGTATAAAATATTTTTTATCAACTTGCTCTCACGTTTGGGGCATATGTAGTTAAAATTTTTTGGCTTATTTGTACCTAAACATCAAAAAATACGACATCTGCCCCGGTAAAGTGTAATAAAAGATAATTGTACAGATTTTAATCAAGCGTACTAAAAAACCCGGTCTGATTAATTTAATCAGGTATATTACAGTTACGACGAATTCAGTATTTATTTAATGGAATCGCGAGTAACTCATTGTATGTACATTTTTTATTGCTTTTCTGTCTATATATTAAATAATTTTCAATATCTCAGTATTGAAACTTTAAAATTGAGTATTATCATTTTTATATTTTGCTAACTTTCTTGTTTGTTTTGCATTCAATTTAAATGGTCGTAGTTTTGGTATGTCTGCATAAAATATTTTAAAAATCAAAAAGTTAAAAAAAAATTGATTTCTATCAAATTGATACTTATCTTGTGGCCAAGCCATATTTTGAATTACCAAGTATTAGAAATTTTTTTGTAGTTTCTGGCGAGGTCTAAGCGTTGTGCAAAATTAAATTAATGATTCTCTTATTTAAACTTTTTTTAAATTAAATAATGTTTAATTTTTTACTAGTTGTAAAGAAAGTTGTGTTTGTTTTTAAGGATGTTTGCCCAAGTAAAGAAAGTTGTGTTTTGTTTTTAAGGATGTTTTCCCAAGTAAAGAAAGTTGTGTTTGTTTTTAGCCCAAGTCAAAAGCTTTAATACTTTAATATGATTTTCATTTAAATATTTTAAACAATTATTTTTATTTAATAGCATTGAGCTAATAACTTTTTTTAAAAAAAACTATTCTAAACATTTTGGAAATTTTATATTTGAAAATTGAAACATTTTTAACGATATTAGCTGGTGAGAAATGTAACGAATACCAGCGAACCTTGACCTTTACAAGGCTTTACAAAAGAAGCTTTTCTTTTCTTTGTTTTTCTATGAGCGTACTGCTTTCAGTACGTTTTAAATTAAATTTTAATTATTTCATAATTAAATTATGAAATAATAATGATATCTTTTACGTCAACTTATGTTCATCTATATACTGTTTCACTTTGTTTTACATCGATGGAATAAAAATTTATTGCTTTTGCCAAAAAAAATGACATCATCAAACATTTGTTAGAACACGCATAATATGGAGTTTTCCCGATAAAAGTTACCATGAAAATATGATCATTATAAGTCGGAAACGTTCATTATAATTATGGTCATTATGAACTTTGATCATGATAAGTTGACCATACACCACTATGAGAAAGTTACACTACATAGCATCACCTTACCCTAGAAACAACTCTACTAGAGCAATTTAGAACTTTATAAGACATAACCACAAAAAACTATTCAAAAATCCCCAACAATTGCTTAATATTGCTTTATGAGTCGTTGACTTTTACGGTTTCAAACTCTAATTAAATAACTAATCTCTTAAATTAAATATTGCCAACATTTAAAAATTTGTTTTCTATTTAGGATACAATACTGTAATACATTTTATTAAATTTAACTTACCATATTATGAAGATCTGATTTATTGACCGAGCTTTTACTTATGTTAATATCGGAAGTTTGTTTTTGTTTTTTTTCTTCTGTTTCGCTTGCGTTAATTTTTTCCGTAGCTGACATATTATTGTCAAAATCAATTGCATCAAAACCAGAGTCGACTGATATAGTACTACCACTTTCATCTAAAAATAGTAAATATTCAAACATATTTAACTAATATAAAATAAGCTTTACATGGAATAAGAAACAACTTCAATAATTTATACGCATAATTGCATTTTAAAATGTAATATCTATGCAATATCAAGTATACTTGACATCCCTAAAATATTTAGGTATTAGTTAGCCTTTGGGAAAAAAATCATTTTAATCGTAATAAGAAACAACTAGAATTAATAATAAAACCCGTAATTAATAATTATAATTAAAAAAAAGGTAAAAATAAAATTAAGAATGAAAACAAAGTTGAAAAAATGAAAATGAACAAATACCTGATGCTGCGTCAAAACTTTCTTCTCGTTCAATTTCTTGTTCCAACTGAATTAATTTCGGAGGCTCAACGCCCCACTTTACTCCTAAACGTGCAACTTCCATTAAGCATAATACAATTTCACGGGCTCCTTCACGAAGACCATCTTGGTCAGTTTTTTCAACTACGTCATTAGATTCAAACAAAATAGGCTCTGGAATACCATGATAGCGACACCATTTTAAAAAAAGCTCAACATTTTCTCGACTCATGAACTGCCCAATTTTTCCACGGCATTTTATACGTGGATGGATTACAATGTTAAATGTTCGAAACGGAACTTTATTTCTTCTCGCACAATCATCTGAGTAGTTTTGGCATAATTTTGAAAGCTTGCATAACAGAACGCCATCTTCTAAATACTGAAAAAAATTACTAGAGTCTATTTTTTCGTCTGGAAATAACCGCGATAACCAATCGCACTCGTCCTCAATTAATGTAAACAAAAATTCATTTTCTTTTTCCCATCGAGCGATAGATTCAAGCGACCCAGATTTAAGTTTCTTTAAACCACTTTCTCTATATGTTAATTTTTCTGGTACTTCCACTTGTTTAATAAAATTAGGTGAGATAGGACTCGATATAACTCCTTTACGACGCTCACGTCTTTTTAGTGTTTCGTTTTGGCTTTCATTTGCATGCCTCAAAAATGAAGACGGAGAGCTAATGAATTGGATATCTTCTTTTGGTTCTTCAAAAAAATCATTATGAAATGAAGACGGATGTGCGCTAAACAGGCGATCCTTAACTTGATAAACTGGATTCTCAAGAGCAGAATCCATCTTTGTTTGTTATTTAAAAAGACAAACCTACATAAATAAAAAATTTTATAAAACTATATATATATATATATATATATATATATATATATATATATATATATATATATATATATATATATATATATATATATATATATATATATATATATATATATATATATATATATATATATATATATATATTACTAGCAAAACTTTGCTACTTTACTATAAATAGTAGAACAAGAATTCTATCACTCATAAGTGATTAGCAAAACTTTAACCTTATGTTGACAAAAAAACAATGAAAGCGCGAGTAATAAATATTTGTTGTAATAATTTAACTTGCGAATTAAAAATCTTTATTCAAGTTCATTGCAAGCGGTCGATAACGTGGTATTTAAAAATTCTGTTTTTATTTTTAACTGTTTTCACCGTCTGAAAAATCAATAACAAACCTTTCATTTTCGAAAGTATCTATAATGAAAGTTTTTACTTTCATTTTAAAAATATCTATAACGAAAGTAATTTTTTATTATCTTTTTTTAAATGAAACAATTAATAAATTGTTTACATAAACTTAATAAGGTTTACGATTTATTTTATTAAATCCAACCAAAGTTTATTTTAAATAAGCAATAAAAACATGCTTCGAAAACATTCTGATTAAAAATTTTATATATATATTTTTATTATATTTATATTATATATATATATATATTTATATTATATATATATATATTTATATATTATATATATATATTTATATATTTATATATATATATTTATATATATTATATATATTTATATTATATATATATATATATATATATATATATATATATATATATATATATATATATATATATATATTATATATTATATTTTTATTATATTTATATTATATATATATATATATCTTTCTTTAAGTAAAACACTTTTATAGTAACTAATCCTTTGATAATTTACAAATTTCTATTATTTTAACTTGTATTTATTTATAATACAATTGCTTTTATATATACTTACTATTATTTATTACCTATAATTTTACTTGCTATTATTTATTATTACCTATAATTTTACTTATTATACAGTTACAAAAAAAGTAATCCTTTCGTTTAAAAGTAACCCTTAGGGAATACACGCAAAAAAAAAAAAAAACTCAAAAGAAAAAAAAAGAATTGAACAACAAATAATAATGCAAACAATGAAACTTAACAAAGACTTGTTTACAAAATGAAAGAAAAAAAAGCAAAACACAACAAACATAATACTCCTAATAACAAAATACAAACTAATAATAAAAACGCTAAAACAAAAGCATTCTTAAATTGACATTTTTTTTTACACGGAAAGTATAATTACTAAATTTTATTATTAAATTTTGATATTTTTAAAGTAATTGAAAAAAATTTGATTTAAAAATTTATAAAAAATTAAATCAATAGTTTAAGATTTACCTCTTCAATTTAAAGTAATAATGTTATAGTTTAAAAAATAATTTTAAATAAAAAACAACTTACTCGTCGTGTAGGCTGAGGAACTCTTTGTCTCAAATGTCGTTTACTTTATAAACACCATGGTAAATTGAATAAAAAGCTAAGAATTAAAATATGTTAACAACGTTTAAAAAAACTATAATATTTTTATAAAACGTCAGCACGAAATTGTTAAGATTATTAAACGATGATAGATAATCGTTCTTTTACATAATTACATATTTTAATTACTTACGTAATTGTTAGCATTTTGTTAACGGTAATATCAACGCGTTTAAAGCTTCCGATCCTCTCTTGATAAATATATTATTTTTAAAACCTAATAAAAGTTTTTAATAAAGGATTATTATAATTTTTATTGTTTAATTAAGTTAAAAATATTTTTTGAAAATGTATACTCATAAATGGCTTGTTGAGTTAACAAGCTGCGTAAATTATTTAAATAAAAAGCAAAATTTTTAGAAATATCGTTTGTCGTTATGTCATTTAGAAGTTAGCACCACCCAATGACAAATAAAATAGTACCTATTACGTATTTAGGTAAGTATTATGATCATTAAAAATTAGCTTCATTAAAATAATGTATTAACTAATTGCGGATAATTGTATTGTAAAAGTTATGTCAAAATAAACTTCGTAATCAAATCTTTAAATTTGGCTGCTGATACTATAACTCAAAAATTTATAACTAACAACCAGTTACTTATCTAATTTTTGGTAATTGAAACTTTTTAGGTAATTCTTGAGCGGAAATTATTATAGTGTGAACTAATAATGCAAGCGAGTAATAAGTAATAACGCAGTTTTTCAAATAAAATTACAAATATCTCAAAACATAAGGAGTTGCACCCTATATATAGGGTGCAACTCCTTATGTTTTAAAATTACTTGTTCGGGTAGTTCATTCCAGTATTCGGGTAGTTCATTCGGGTAGTTCGGGTAGTTCATTCCACGTGACAATTAGTTAATAAATTTTGGTTGATACATATTATTAATTATATCAAATCAATGTATTAGTTTAAAAATTTGTATTAGATAGCATCGTCGGCGCCGAAACTTGAGTGATGGTAGATTTAGTCTTTTAAGTCTTTCATAGTATTGAAGATTTCTCAAGTTTAAAGCCCATTTTGTTGCTTTTCGTTGAACAGATTCAACCAAAGCTACGTCAGTTTTTAAATACGGGGCCTAAACAGACACTGCATATTCAAGGTGTGGTCTTATAAACACTTTATATAATTTGAGAGCCATTTTTTCATCAACGATGGTGAATGTCCTTTTAAGCATACCAAGAATTTGTAAAGATTTGGAGACAACTAATTGAATATGTGTACTCCAATTGAGGTAAAAATGACTCCTACATCACACTCTTTAATAGAGCTTCTTAGGTTTTCATTTATACCTTGGTTATTTTGCAAAAAGTAGCTATACATAGGATTGGTTTTACCATAATGGATAACACACCATTTTGAAATGTTTAATTTAAGTAACCAAGTGTTTGACTACTCGTATACTAAGCGTAGACGCTCCTGCAGATCAACGAAATTAGTCTGCGATAAAGTTTTAGAAAAAAGTTTAGTATCGTCAGCAAATAGGGGAAAGCGGGGCAACATGGCGAACGTTTTGAAAGCCCTGAGTTGTTGCAAAACTATAAGTCGTGAAGACATAATACTTTCTCAGTATGTTTACGTTATTAAATTCTTTCATTGCCTGCATGAATTTTCAGTTTGCAAATATAACAATTTGAAATAAATATTAAAATAAAAAGTTCATAAATTTGTCATATGGTCACGTGACCGGGGCAAGATGACTTATTATGCAATTTTTACCTCCAATTTTATAAAAATTTAAAAACTACCAATAACTCTAACTAAAGTAACAAAAAATAAACAAAAATTGCAAAAAACTACTTCTAAAGAAGTTATACTTGAAGGGCACCATCCATTATGAGAAACCGAAAGTGAGGTATTTTTTTTTAGGCGCTAAAAGTAAACTTATTTGTATAAAATTGCGTTAATAATATTTCAAAAAGCCAATTAGTGTTTTAAAATACAAGATGCAAATACAGTTTCGTTTTCACTCAATTTTAAGATTTTTAGTTGAGTTGTTATATGAAAACCCATCTTGCCCCATTCGCCATGTTACCCCGCTTTCCCCTACTTCAGAAGTTTCTGTAAGTTGGGCAAGATCTTTTGTAAAAAGAATAAAGAGTAGCGGGCCGAAAACAGAACCTTGAGGAACACAACTAAGAACATCAATCCATTCAAAGCTAGTATTGTTAATTGTAACGCGTTGCTTTCTGCCTACTAAGAAGGAATTAATCCATTGTAGTAGTTTGCCATTTATTTTGAATGATTTTAGTTTTAACATGAGTCTGGTGTGAGGTACGGAATCAAAAGCTTCAGCAAAGTCGAGGTAGATTACATCTATAAACTGGTACGATGCTAGGGAAGACGAAATAATATCAAAAGTCTCTATTAGATTGGTTGCACAAAATTTATGATGAAGGAAGCCATGTTGATTTGTAGAGAGCAGATTGATTATCATTGATGTGCTTCAAGATCAATTATCATTGATGTGCTTCAAGATTTTATTCTTTACAACTTTTTCAAATATTTTGTACGCAACAGAAGTAAGTGAAATAGGGCGATAGTTTTCAGGAAGTAGTTTGTCTCCCTTTTTTTATAGATCGGACTAATATTTGCTAATTTCCAGAGAGTTGGTACTATTCTAGAATTAAAAAATTCATAGAAGATTTTATGTCTTTTATAATGTTTATTTTTACAATTATATACTATATTTTATACCGTTTTTAACAAATATATTTTAACTGATGATGACTATATGTATAGTAGAAACATGTCTTGATAAATAAAATGATTTAAATAAAATTAAAAAATTTGTCTTATTTTTAAAAGTAATATCGCATTTTGTGCTAAAAAGAAGTTTTGGTAATATAATAAATGACACGGCTCATAATTATAAACAATTTTTTAAAAGTGATTTTAGAAAACTTGAAAAACTACGCATGAAGTTAGGTAAAGCTAATTTAGATAATAAGTTTTTGATTGGCTGTAGAACTCTTAGAGCTCTACCAAAATTTGTGTGTTTTAATTTACCTGGTGCATCTAAGTTGGATTTTTGTTTGATAAGAAAAAAGATTACTTCGTAGTGCAATACGTTTTAAATTCAAACTTATATATATTATATGTTTTAATTTACTTGGTGCATCTAAGTTGGATTTTTGTTTGATAAGAAAAAGGTTACTTCGTAGTGCAATAGCCAGACGCAACAAAGAGAAACTACTATTTTGTAAAAAAATTGCTCTTATTGAACCAATTTCAAAGTGAATTTATCTTCAATAGATTTTTATCAAATTTATTTTGATCAAAGCTTTGAATTGTAATACCAAAAAAGAAATGGAAAAGTTTAGAAAAATTCACGAAAAGAAATTACATAATTTAACAAATGGCAAAAAGTTACTCCATTAAATGCTTCCGATTTCATCACAAACTGTTCTTCGTGTATACTTTCGGATGACGAATCAGACATCCTTAAAAATGGTTTAAATTTCTCAATTCCACCTAAACATCTTAGACGTTCCGATGTATACTCTTCCTTTGAAATCATTAGTCGATTTCTTCAAAATAATTTAAAAACGAATGACGATTCTGGTAAATTAAATCTCATCTCGCCAATTCATATATATATATATATATATATATATATATATATATATATATATATATATATATATATATATATATATATATATATATATATATATATATATATATATATATATATATATATATATATATATATATATATATATATATATATATATATATATATATATATAGTATATATATATATATATATGAGGAGCAAACGTTCAAACCGTGCTTTCTCCTTCAGATGAGAATTTACAGGAAACGCAAAAAACTGATAAAAATTTAAAGAACTGTCATGAATCAAAGTTTTCTATTGTTCTTAATAGCTCTGAGGAGTATTCTGATACATTATTTTTGATATTTGTTTGAAAACAAATGAAAAAAATGCATTTATTTTTTGGAGAAAACACATTTTGACAGAATACTAAGGAGAAAACATGTTTTGATTGAGTCTCACAAGGATAAAACACTTTTTGAATGATTTAAGTAATACAACAAACAAATAACACAAAGTCAATGGGGTTTATTGGTGCAATTCAAGAATTTGAAAAATTTTGAAATAACGCAACACACAAATTAAGAAATTAAAAAATATGGTAACATAAAACACAATACTAATACATACTCAACAATTTAAATTCTCATTCCAATATCTTCATCCAAACAGTTACACACTTCATCTTCCTCTTCATTCCCGTATTGTTCATCGAATAATATTTTCCTGTACCATTCAAAATCAGGCTCACTCTGCCATCCATCGCCATATAATAGTTTCAAGAGTTTCTCAACATCTTTTTCCTTCTCGGCAGAAATGGGACGATTTAGTGGAAGAGATTCTAAAGTTATATTTCTGACGTTTGAAACTTTTATTCCTCTTTTCAGGAGTCCTTCTCCAGCTTGCTCACTTCCATCTTCAAATCTATAGTTTCTGAAGCCCTTGACCTTGACAGCTTCTGTTCCTGTGTGTTTCTTGAGAAAGATCCTTTTTAATTCTGATATGTATGAAAGATTTTTGAAGAACCTGTTGAGTGATTTGGTATTTAGAAGTTCCCAATCAACACCCATAACTTTTACAGCTCCAATGTTCTTGTAAATTTCATAATATTGTTCTTTGGATATTATTGTTACACTTTTCCTAAGGATTTTCTCAACCCTACCAAACACACGATCTGCTGGCAGAAAACTATGGCCTCTGACCGGAAAGTAGAGTTGAATTTCTTGAATGTCAGCATTATTTGAAGAGTAGAGAAAGTGCAAAAGCATTTGAAGGTTGATATTGTTCTTGTTTTGGGCAACACATCCGTCACAAAAAAGTCGTAAAGTCTTGATTCCTTTAAGATTCATTGTTCTTAGGTGAGAATGTAGAGCTGAGGAAATTTCGGTACTGCCTTTTCCTGCCTGCTCTTCAGACCATGTATAAAATGTTGGGGTTTTGCCATCCAAACTAGTAATACATAGACTATAAAAATTCAACTGCCTCAGATAATATGCATCTTGAATGTTTGTTTTTGGCAATTGTTGTATTTGCTGTAGATCAAAACACAAACTGCACACAGATTCATCGGTTTTTTCTTTCATGTACGCATAAAATGCATTTGCCCTAAGTTTATGAATCCTTTTCTGAGTCATAAGGTTTACACGTTCCATGGATCCTGATGGCAATGTTTTAATTTTCTGGTCTAGAAGGGCGCACGTGCTACAAACATCACTTGATGGCGATTTGAAGCCAATGTTAAATTCATTAACAAACACTCTCCTGAACATGGCAAAACTCACTCTGTACAAATCATCCTTTATTTGATCACAATAAATTTGGTGCAGCTTTCTTATATTCAATTTACAGTTCAAATACAAACGTCTAGATTTTTTTCTCCCATAGTGACTTTCTGATGCCTTCAAATTAGAAATGAAATCTCTCACTTTATTCTTTTTATCAATGCTGTGGCTACTTTTCCTATCACCTCCTCTTCTATCCTCAATAGGATCTCCAGCATTCTATCCTCAATAGGATCTCCTCAATAGGATCTCCTACTTTAGTAATGGCAGAAAAATTATTCTTACAAACAGGAATTCTCGTTTTATTTCCAACAATGAAGTAGTTTGTAGAAAAGGCATGTTGAGAGCTTGACTTATGCGACTTGTTTAGGTTAGGGTTATTAGGCCTTCGTCGAATAACATTTTTTGTTTCAACTAGAGAACTAATTATTGAATCTTGACGAAGTTTGTCAGGAACTTTATAAAGTTTGTCCCTCAGTTTCTTTACATCGTAAGGTCTAATATCACAACATGAGAACTTCTTTGTTGAATGCTTGCACGGAATGTATACATTGGTTCCTGCAGGTGATGAATAACGCTTCTGTTTTTCTTCTTTTCTTCTTTTGCCAGTTGCCTGTCTTTTACGAGCTTCAGTGTTTCCAATACTTACTAAAATACCATCAACCACTTCATCCATTTGAAATCGAAAGATTGAAACTAATAAAATTGTAGAGCTATAGTATTAGTGAACTACCTACCATAACCTTACTTTCAGTACTGAACCACGTGTTAAAACAGCTTATGCCAACTAGTCATGTGATCAGAGAGGACCGCTCCCATTGGTCAGCTGGAGAAAGCACTGTTTGACTGAACACCGACCTTGGAGAAAACACTCTTTGATTGAACAGTTAGTTTTGCACGCTGTTTTTAAATAGGATAAAGCATGATTTGACTGAAACTAAGGCTTGAATCTGGTGCTATTTAACATGGACTACAAGAAACCATCAATAACTCAGTTTTTATTTTTTTTGGAGAAAACACGGTTTGAATGTTTGCTCCTCATATATATATATATATATATATATATATATATATATATATATATATATATATATATATATATATATATATATATATATATATATATATATATATATATATATATATATATATATATATATATATATATATATATATATATATATATATATATATATATATATAACTACCGACCATCTAAAGAATCTTTAAAAAAGCATGGCAATTTAAAAAAACTAAGCAAAAATCCATTTTAAAACCAGATAAAGGAAATGGTTTTGTTATATTAGATAAGAAGGTTTGTGACAACGGTATTTACAATATTATTAATGATCTGAAGACCTTACAAACTCTCGCTATTTCCAACTCCCTTATATTGGTCAAATATCTGAGCTAACGAAAAGAAGATTACACGCAATTATAAAGAGACATTTTTTTTTTTTTTTTTTTTTTTTTTTTTTTTTTTTTTTGTTCTTATTACAATTTTATTTGGTATAATATCGTTTTACATAAAATAAAAAGAACACGGAAACTCGAAGAGATGGCAAGATCCTGTCACCGAACCGAACCGTTTAACAATGCGATACAAAATAAATAAAAACAAAATACCGATATTTACAATACAAGATTTTTAATAAGCCAAAACCAAACATAAAATACCGTTAAAAAATGTCAAAATATGTAATAAAACTAAATATTTAAATGAAATATTCAAAAAAACTTGAAGATGTTATCAATTGTCAAAATAACTTTTTTCAGTTTATTGTAAGTCGGTTACCGTAAAATTAGTATTAACTTCGTTAAAAGTAGTTATTGAAACCATCTAGACCATCAAGATTGAATTCTTTTTATCGGACCACAAAATTTTTTGCCCTATTTTTTCCCATTCATGTAAATTATTTTGTTTATTTCAAAAAATGATAAATAAAAAATAAAAGATAGTTTTAAGGTTTCTATACCGGTGAGGTTATATGTATGCGGTATATTTATATATATATATATGCGGTATATTTATATATATATATATATATATATATATATATATATATATATATATATATATATATATATATATATATATATATATATATACATATATACATATATATATATATATATATATATATATATATATATATATATATATATATATATATATATATATATATATATGCGGTATATATATATATATATATATATATATATATATATATACATATATACATATATATATATATATATATATATATATATATATATATATATATATATATATATATATATATATATATATATATATATATATATATGCGGTATATATATATATATATATATATATATATATATATATATATATATATATATATGTATATATATATATATATATATATATATATATATATGCAGTATATATATATATATATATATATATATATATATATATATATATATATATATATATATATATATATATATATATATATATGCGGTATATATATATATATATATATATATATATATATATATATATATATATATATATATATATATGTATTATATATATATATATATATATATATATATATATATATATATGCAGTATATATATATATATATATATATATATATATATATATATATATATATATATATATATGCGGTATATATATATATATATATATATATATATATATATATATATATATATATATATATATTATATGTATATATATATATATATATATATATATATATATGCAGTATATATATATATATATATATATATATATATATATATATATATATATATATATATATATATATATATATATGCGGTATATATATATATATATATATATATATATATATATATATATATATATATATAGATATATATATATATATATATATATATATATATATATATATATATATATATATATATATATATATATATATATATATATATATATATGCGGTATATATATATATATATATATATATATATATTATATATATATATATGCGGTATATTTATATATATATATATATATATATATATATATATATATATATATATATATATATATATATATATATGTATATATATATATATATATATATATATATATATATATATATATATATATGTATATATATATATATATATATAAATATATATATATATATATATATATATGCGGTATATTTATATATATATATATATATATATATATATATATATATATATATATATATATATATATATATATATATATATATATATATATATATATATATATATATATATGTATATATATATATATATATATATATATATATATATATATATATATATATATATATATATATATATCCCAGCCGGCATTATTACGTTGTTTCAACGTTGAAATTCGGTTGAAGCGTTGTTTCAACGTTGTTCAACTATGTCACAACGTTAAATCAACGTTACCGTTTAAACGTTGGTTATTTAACGTTATTTCAACGTTAAATCAACGTTACAGTTTAAACGTTGATTATTTAACGTTATTTCAACGTCATTATTTCAATTATTGTCGACAAAAAGAACGATATAAAATTTATGCGCGCGCAGAAATGGAAGTAAAATCGTAAACATTATTTCAACGATTAAAGTTACAGAGATTTATAATGGAAAAAAAATGTAAATACTGAACTTATATCATAGAATTTTCAAGAGATCGAAAACATGTTCAGACGATTTTCCTGAAAGAACATTATCGTTTAAAAATCGATGTTTTTCGTTTAACTTGGGCTACAATGCTCAAAGACTGATATTATTAAATGTAAATATAATACAGCTTTTTCAAAAAATTTATTTGAAAAATTAACTTCAACCACATCAGTTATTACTATGAAAACAGACAAACTTGTATATAAACATAATCCAAACAAATCTTGTTATTGCAATTTACTTGTATACAAACATTTATTTTAAAAATAATAGATCTTGCGACTTTTATACTGGCCTTACATCTGTCAATGTGTTTCATCAGTTAGTGCAGTATCACCATTAATCAAAAAAGATAAAGTGATATTAGAAAAACATTTACTTCTGTTTTTTAAAATTTAAAAAAATCCTTAACTACTTGGACCAAAATAAATGTAATGCAGCAAAGATGGATTTTTAATGATGCTAATACTTGGATTATTGACAGCTGGTTTTGCTGACAGGTTTAATATATTTTGAGGATTAGCGAATGCAATCTTTTCTTCATTGTTGAAAGCTTCTAGCTCACTTTTAAACCACATGGTTTTTGTTCCAAGTAAAGATGTTATAAGACAGGCAATGCAAAACAGAATTTAGAAATTAAATTATTCAGACTAACACTAAATTTCAGATATAACAGAATTTATTATGGAAACACCTTAAAATTTTGACTTACAGAAACTAACAGGGAATGAATACAAACATTACAACAATATAAAAACATTAGTACCCGTAGCTCCAAATTCATTAATAATTTTTTTCAAAAATTTCTAAAGCTTACAGAAGCTAAATTTTGGATAAAAAACTTACATATCGCAACAGCTAATTAGATTGTATTACAAAATACTCTTGTATAATGTATGATTAAGGCTTTAATATTAATTTTTTAATACAAATGAAGTGATTTTAATTAAATCCATTTTTATCAGTCACTTTAAAAATATGATGAGTATTTGTATAAAGATAAATAAAATTTCAAACAATAATATTAGCTTTACTTGTTGTTTTTTTTTAGGTGAATCAATTGCAATTGATGGAATATCTTTAAAATGCTGAGGTAATCAAAATAATTTTCAATTATTCAGGAATTTAAGAATTAAATTATTTAGCAAAAAAATTGTTTGATAATGAGTTCAATTTAAATTAAAAAAAAAAAATTAATATTAGTTCTCGCACAATTAATATCAGTTCTCTTATCTATTAAAATTTAGAATATTTTCCAACAATTTTGTGACCTCCATGAATATGAAGGGGAAAGGTGGAAATATGCTTTAAGAGCACTAATTTATATGGTGTAGTGAAAGGTATACATTTATAAGATATGTAAAACTTTTTTATTCTAATTTTTTATATATTCAAAAATTTCTCCTTGTGTTTTTTTTTTTTTGTTTTTTTTTTTTCTAATTCTTTTTTATTAACAGCTTCTATTAAATACGATGGAGCGACTGAAACTTTAATTGATGGCATTTTGTCTAACTTCTAAAAATGCGCTTCATTTCGAAAAGGTGGCGGAAAAGAAAAAAATTTAGACTGATTGATATAAATTTATATTTATAAAAATCGATCTAAAATTTCTTTATTGAAATATTTACACATATTTCAATAAAGAAAAATTTTCTTTTTGTCTGCTAATTATTTTTTTTTCAGTGTTAATTCAACATTACAAATTAAAACTCAATTATGAAAAAAGCCTAGAATTGAGTTGATGTTTTAAGTAAAATAAGAAAAGCCCAAAAAGTAACTGATGTAATATTTTTATTTTTTGATAAAAAAAAAAATTCTAATAATGTTTAAAATTGATATTAATATTATGTTTATTAGATGAAGATGAGTAAAAAATAAGTAATGTTTATTAGATGAAGATAAGTAAAAAAATAAGTTACTAGTTATTTTTTGGTCTTGAAAATTGTTTGAATGATAATTTATTATTTATCAAAATATTTTCTTTTTTAATTTTTGTTGTTTTTATATTTTAATTAAAAGTAGATATTATTGTGTCATATATTATAATATAGCTTATATTATACTATTATGTTTTATATTAATAATGAGTATTTTTGTTTTTTTGTATTTCTATTTTTTTTCAATATTCCATATTTATCTTATGTAGATGTTTATGTTTTAGCAACCTTGTATTTTTTCATTATTTGTCTTTGTTATTGAGCCTTAAGTTATTTGAACATAATATATTCAGAACTCTGCTGAATAATAGAGTAATAAATAAATTAATAAAAATGAGTTTAAAATATAATAAATTTATAAAATAAAGAAAATCTTATCTTTGCTTATAATGTCTACTAATATTATTGTTTAGCAAGTATCATGGTTATAAAATGTTCAAATTTAGCTAGTTTAATTAGGCCTGTTAGTACACTTATATTATGGTTTCTTCATTTTATATTAGTTCATGTAATTTTTTCAAAATCGAATATGCGGAAAGGAGCTGTTTGGAATGAAGATTTACAATAAGAAGTAATTTCATCTGATTGGATTAGTGATAAAACTGTTTGTTGGCTTCCAGGTACCAAAGCATTGACTGCACTAACATGCAGAGAAGAATTGGCTTAAGTTTATACAAATAAAAACTAAATTCTCTTCAGGTATTACATCTATATATTACAATTATTATTTTTTAAATAACGTGGTAATAAAAGTTATTTTGTTGATACAAAATATATAACTATTTGTGTAACTATTTCAATTCTAAAAGAAAGCAAACAGTATTGTGAAAATTTTAAATTCACAACTACAAAAGAAAAATGTGATAATGAGAATGTTGACAAGTGGATGCAAGATTTGCACACAAGTGGAAACTTGGATGCAAATTTTCCACTTGTGTGGTTTGGATGGTTCTCCACAATATATTATATCTCCACAAGCATAATAATAGATTTACTTCATGTTTTTTTACAGATAAATCAATTACAGTTAATTGGTGGAGTTACCTCATTTATAATCAGGGTGTCTGCAGCTCCTCTAAAATCCT
>NC_061164.1:22478233-22493233 GCF_022113875.1 Hydra vulgaris
GTGAAAAAGTGTTTTACAGTCGTTTAACGTTGTTAAATCAACGTTAAAAAAACTATCATTTTAAACGTTGTATCAACGTAAATTTAACGTTGTTGTAACGTTTTTTTGCGTCGAATTAACGTTGATATAACGTTTGAATCTAACGTTGATTTAACGTTGATAAATCAACGTTGAAAAAAACTTTCATTCTAAACGTTAAATCAACGTAAATTCAACGTTATTGTAACGTTTTTTCGCGTCGAATCAACGTTGATATAACGTTTGAACCTAACGTTGATTTAACGTTGATAAATCAACGTTGAAAAAACTTTCATTCTAAACGTTAAACCAACGTTAATTCAACGTTAGGTTTCAACGATATTTCAACGTTATTTGCCGGCTGGGATATATATATATATATATGAATATATATATATATATATATATAAATATATATATATATATATATATATATGTATATATATATATATATATATATATAAATATATATATATATATATATATATATATATATATATATATATATATACACACATACAATACATATATATATACACGTACATATACAAATATGTACGTGTATATATATATATGTATATGTATGTGTATATATATATATATATATATATATATATATATATATATATATATATATATATATATATATATATATATATATATATATATATACCGCAAGAACTATAGCAACCAAATTTGTAACATCTTACTGCAACCAAATTAACAACATCTTTAAAATTATCAACCAATAAAGCAGCAATGATTCGTCGACATTTAGACGCCACAGTCCTGGCATATTCAAATCAACTGTTGAGGAAAATGTTATTTGTATTATTTGTATTTTCGAAAACACCGCTTCTTAAAGCGGTGTTTTCGAAAATACAAATAATACAAATAAATAGTGCCAGATTTAATTCCTAAGCAATACTAGCTCTTCTAGTATTTATTTTTCTACAACTACTCGACATTTGTAGACTTATCTCTAAAGGATGGGCGGACAATTGGTTTACTGACCAAATGTACAATGCAGATGGTTATCGGAAAAAGCGTTAAACTCAGTGAAAATGTTCAATGCAGATGTCACGAAAAAGTGTTAAAATCAGTAAAAAGGTTTAAACTCTGTAAAAAAGTTTTAGAATTAGGAGACTAGAAACCCTCGAGACAGGAAATTCCCAGAACAAATCAGTGTGCAGAAAGAGCACTCAAGTGTTTTCAAGATCTTTTTGACATCTGCACAAAAAAAAGTAAATCTTTAGCTTAGATTTACTTTGCCTAATACAGCATAAAATTGTATATGACGTTTTAATTAAGCTGAATACTAAACAACATTTTTTCGATAATTACAGTAGCTTTTTGTAATTATAAAATTGTTATTTAAGTTTATAAATTTATATTTATTTGTAATTTAGAGTGCTTTGATGTAACAATACTCTGTTGAATTCTTAAAAACTACAAAATAGTTACTAATTAAAAAGATTAGAATTTAAAAAAAAAATACGATCATAAGTTTTTTGAAATTTATTTATACGCATATTTGAGGTTTGTGGGTGACCTTTTTCAACAAGAAAATCGAAATAATGTTTTTTTTATTACTTTTGTACAAATATTAATCGATTTATGACCCAGGAAGATGAGATCATAAATATTCATAGTTTTTTATGATCCAAGAACATGGAACATTAAGGAACAAGTGGTTATATATATTTATCGATTTATGACCCAGCAACATGAAGTCATATACATATTATAGTAAATATAATACATTATATATTTAAATGACTTTTTCGATTTTAGATTTACATGACAAATAATTTAACAAAAATGAAACCAATAAATTACACAAAAAATGTTTTGTGGTTTGTAAAATATAAACTTTAAGTTAAAAAATTTGTTATTTCATAGCAAATAAGTTGATATCAAAATTGTGAAAAAAAGAAAAAAAAAACATTGTTTTACTTACTTTAAGTTTAACCTAGCTAGCACACATACGTTGTTAAAACATTAGAACAAAACGTTTCGTTGGCCTAACATCAGCTGCCAACATTGTTTTTATATCGTTATGGTTACAAATGCGACGTCGCCAACAACTAAATACCAATGTTGATAAAACGTTTATTTCAAAGTTGGAAAATGGTTTTATTTTCTACGTTGATTCAACGTTGTATTTAAGTTTGCGCAACGTTGTATTTACGTTGATTCAACGTTGAACTTTAATTGGCAAAACGTTGTATTCAATATTATTCGGAATTAAATTTTCATTAAATTCTAATTTCTTTATATATATATATATATATATATATATATATATATATATAAATATATATAAATATATATATATATATATATAATATATTTATAATATACAATATATATATATATAATATAATATTATATATATACATATATATATATATATATATATATATATATATATATATATATATATATATATATATATAATATATTTATAATATACAATATATATATATAATATAATATATATATATATACATATATATATATATATATATATATATATATATATATATATATATATATATATATATATATACATATATATATATATATATATATATATATATATATATATATATTATATATATATATATATATATATATATATATATATATATATATATATATATATATATATATATATATATATATATATATATACTAATGGTTAAAACTTTGCAGCATATCATAGTTCATTTTTTATTGTTTTAATAAAGATCATTTCAGTGAACTTTGTCGTTTTTTTATCCAGTGAAACTTGTTTTTTTTTAATTGTCGGTTACAAGCTCCCGAGACGACTTGAAATTGCTTTGATATTTGCGGCTCGATGAACTTCCATCTGTTTTATACTTCCATGATTAGATCAACGTTGGGTTTAGTTTGCAAAAACAATGTATATACATACATTGGATCAATATTGATTGATATATATTGAATCAACGTCGAAATATATACATTGGATAAACGTTGGGTTTAGATCGTAAAAATAATCAACTTTCTGCGATGTTTTTACATTTGTCGAAAAAACGTTGATTTATATACATTGAATCAATGTCGAGATTTCTACATTGGATCAACGTTGAGTTTAGATCGTAAAAACAATCGAATTTTTTCGATGTTTTTACATACATTGGACCAATGTAAATTTGGCAGATATTTTAGTTCCGTCGGTAATAATTTTATCATTAACCAAATGATATTGGATCAACGTTGGTTTTGAATTGGAAAAAAGAGCCAACGTTCGCGATGATTTTACATACGTTGGCCCAATGTAAGTGTGCTGGCTAGGAAGTGTATAACAAATAGTATCTAAAAAGTCTACATTTTTAGCTTCAAAAACACGAATTAATAAAAAAACGTGCTGCTCATCTTCAGTAAAAGATGTTTTATTTGCAGCTGTAGAAAAAAAAATACTTATCAGTTCTATTCTTAAACGCATTCACTGACGGAGCCATTTTGCATGCTTTCGGCAAGATATTCCAATACAATTTGTGTAGAAATTATGACAAGCACTATTATATGCGAGGTCACGCATTAGGATGTTGAATGGTGATCTGGGAAATTAACAAAAAATAAGCGTAAATTATAGAACCGTAATTTTATTTTGCATTTAAAAAACAATTTTTATGTTAAATAAAAATTGTTAAAATTCATAATAGGGGAAAGCGGGGCAACATGGCGAACTTTTTGAAAGCCCTGAGTTATTGCAAAACTATCAGCCGTGAATCAATTATACTTTCTCAGTATGTTTATGTTATTAAAATCCTTCATTGCCTGCATGAATTTTCAGTTTGCAAATATAACAATTTGAAATAAATATTAAAATAAAAAGTTCATAAATTTGTCATATGGTCACGTGACCGGGGCAAGATGACTTATTATGCAATTTTTACCTCCAATTTTATAAAATTTTAAAAACTACCAATAACTATAACTAAAGTAACACAAAATAAACACAAATCGCAAAAAACTACTTCTAAAGAAGTTAAACTTGAAGGACACCATCCATTATGAGGAACCGAAAGTGAGGAATTTTTTTTTAAGCGCATAAAGTAAACTTATGCGTATAAAATTACATTGATAATATTTCAAAAAACCAATTGGTGTTTTAAAATACAAGATGCAAATACAGTTTTGTTTTCAATCAATTTTAAGATTTTTAATTGAGTTGTTTATGAAAACACATCTTGCCCCATTCGCCATTTTGCCCCGCTTTACCCTATATATTTATGTTAAAAAAAATAATTTTGAATATATTTGTGTGCATTCTATATACTCCACTTTATGGAGGGAGGTGCTAAAATCTACAACTTTGGAAAAAAAATATATTCTTTACTTCAATTAGTTAAACATTCATCCTCTTTAAAAATTTTGTTGTTGTTGTTATTGTTATTATTTTTTTTTTTTTAAAGGTGCTCCCAGAAGACTTTATGGTTTTATAACAGAGAAGACTTTATGGTTTTATAACACAGAACCTCGGAAGAGGATTTAACTAGGAAGTTCACGGCTCTTTCTTTACCAATATCACTTATTGGGCTAGAGTCAGCGTTAAACCTCGGACCTCTTGGTTCTAAGCCAGACTTCTAACCATTACACAACGACTGCTCAATTAACCCCCTTCCTCTTTAAGGTGGGTTAATTGTTATCGAGGGTGGATATTGGACTCTAAACTTAATATTTAGCAAATAAGTTTTTTTGATTTTTTAAAACGGTGAATTTCAAAAAAAAAAAAACTAGTATTCGATAAAGTTTTTTCATTGCTTTTTCATATTCATTGCTTATAATAAAAATCAAAATTGTGCATTATATATTTATATAATACTTATATAATAATCTTAATTCGAAATAAATTATTTTTTAAAAAGTTTTATTATTAATCTCAAAATAAATAAATTTTATATATCTAAATGATTGCTAATAACGTTGGCAACGAGCGTCCCTAAATTTACTATTTATTAAGTATGCGTTATATATATATATATATATATATATATATATATATATATATATATATATATATATATATATATATATATATATATATATATATATATATATATATATATATATATATATATATATATATAGTCAAACCCAACTTTTCCCCAAACATGGTGCAAAATGGTGTATTTTTGTACTTTTTTTTAAAGTTACATAGAATGTAATTTTTTTAATGAATTAAAAAAATTATATTCTATGGTGTTCTTACTTTTTTACAATATTTAAAATGTTGTATTCTTTTATTTTTTAAATAAATTTGTATTGATTTTGATATTTTTTGTTCCTTTAGAAGGGCTTTTTCCTTGACTACCCCATTTTACTCCAGTTTTAACTCTAAGTATTTATGAACTAAATGTTATTTTTTTTTCAATCCCATTCGGGTAGACTACAAACTGGCTATTTTTAACTTATAGTTGGTTTTTTAAAGATGACGGCTAGTCGGCAAGTTTAAATCGGGAGATTTTTAGGTCTTTTTTTTTTTAAAGCAATAGACAGTTTTCAAGTATTCCTTTCAATTTTGCAACAAAAAAAACCAAAAAACTTATAGCCGTCAAATTATACAATAAATCTATTCATTTCCAAAAGGTGCTCCACTGAAATTAAACACTAAAGATTGAGGACGACATTAGGGTAGATCAGTAATAATAAAGGAAGGTATGATGTAATAAAGTAAGGTATGATGTCAGGGGCGGATCCAGCATTTTTTGGTGTTTGAGATAGCTATCTTCCAGACATGGAGCAAACTCCAAACATTTATATGTTTATACTTATATCAAATAAGGATGGTTTGCAAAAAATTGCGATGATTGGAGCCTGGGAACAAAAAAGCCCCAAAATTTGAGACGTACCTGCCCCAAACGTGAGAGCAACAAGTTGATAAAATATTTTTTGTACTATTCTCAACAAGACTTACATTTATCCATAAATTTTAAATTTCATTGTAAAATATTTCAGCGTTTAAAAATTATGACCATGTAAAGTTTGAATCCCCCTCAATTCGAGGGGGTTACAATTTTTATATGGTCATAATTTTTGAGCGCTAAAATATTTTACAATGGAATTTAAAATTTATAGATAAATATAAGTCTTGTTGAGAATAGTACAAAAAATATTTTATCAACTTGTTGCTCTCACGTTTGGGGCAGGTACATCTCAAATTTTGGGGCTTTTTTGTTCTTAGGTTCCAATCATCGCAATTTTTTGCAAACCATCCTTATTTGACATGTGTATAAACATATAAATGTTTGGAGTTTGCTCCATGTCTGGAAGATAGCTATCTCAAACACCAAAAAATGCTGGATTCGCCCCTGGATGTAATAAAGTAAGGTATGATATAATAAAGTAAGATATGATGTAATTAACCCGTCTAAGAGTTCTAGTTAATTGAAAAATTATATCATTTTTGAAAAAGTAATGATTATTACATAAGATCAATTTTCGTAAAATTATCTGAGGCATACCTGGTCTCTTCTACATTACACATGGGTTTAAACATTTTTTACACATTTAATGTATTACAATCACACATTCTTTACACTATAGGTAAGTTTCATACTATCATAATAGTATATAAAAAAGCTTTGCGAAAAAGATTTGTGAGATATTTAAAGAGATGGAGAACACAATTTTCTACACCAAAAAAACACGAATAGTATATAAACTGTTGTTTAATATATTCAATAATTAATGTATTCAACTGAAAAAGATGTTTAAAAACGCGGAGTTAATCCCTGTATTTAAATTACTAAAGACTACAACAATAAGAAATAAGCTTTAAAAACAACCCCTAACCAAAAGTCTACAAATTTGAATGTTTACGTGGAAAGTAATGTTGGCAAAACAAACAAAAGTTTTCCGCGCGCATCAGCTTAAACAGAGCATTCAAAAAAATGTCGTAGCGTCTTTGGGCAGAGTAAAAACAATATTTATAAGGTCGAATTACTTTAGAAGGGAGATGAGAGAATTATTAAGGATTCAATATAACCAGTGTTCTTCAAAATAATGCAACTTGAATGAAAATGACGGTGATTACGCGACATTACGAATAACTCAAAAATAATATAAAATTAGCTAAATTAAATAAAAAATAAAGTTTCTCAAATAATGAATTCGTAATAATTACAAGTTATAGTACGGTGTTATACGTGGAACAAACTGTTGCAACTATTATCAAGAAATAACTAATAAGATATAAATATTTATTGAAAAATAAAAGTGTAACATTTTTACAAAATATAAAAAATATTTTCTTCATATTAAAAAAATTTAATTACCGACATTTAAGCCTAAAATTAAACTATAAATTTTATAGAAATATAATAACTTAAGCTGTGACAAAAAGTTTTATAATCTAAAATCAAAAACTTAAATATTTAGAAAATCAGTTTAGCAAATTAAAGGTCAAAAAAAAGGAACTTCGTTGATTAAAAAAAGTGTTTGTGAACCAGCAGATATTGGAATGTTATGTTCGAAATGAAATTTAATCAGCTCAGAAACAGTATTGAAAGTATGATCGCGTGTTCGTACCTTTATAAAAAAACAAAATATTGAAACTAAGATATTCTTAAATTTTATTTAAAAATACATATCATATATTATATTACATAATATATTTTATATATTCAGTGGCGTAGGAAGGTCGCGAAAATTAGGAGGGGGGGAGAGGGGGGGGGACTGAAAACATATATTAAAAAGGAAAAAGTTCCTCAATTTTGTGTGATACAGCAAATTAGATGAAAATGATCTATTTATTCAATTATTTATCACACGCAACGTGATTAACACACACAGGGGTGGCGAAGCATTTTTTGGTCTTTGAGATATCCAACTTCCAGACATGGAACCAACTCCAAAAATTTATATGTTCATACTTATGTCAATTAAGTATGCTTTGCAAAAAATTGCGATGATTGGAGCCTGGGAACAAAGAAAAGCCCCAATATATATATATATATATATATATATATATATATATATATATATATATATATATATATGTATATATATATTAGGGTGGCCCTTTAAACAACTTTTTTGAGAAAAACCTTCTCTCACCCCTTAAATGTGTTCTATCTAATACAAAAACACTAGGTTTAAAATTTTTTCGAATAAAAAATATTTTAAGGGGTCCTTCAAGACCCTCGAATATTTAATGGGTCCCTAATATTTGCAAAAAAAAAGTTTTTCAAAAATATGTCAACCTGGTACATACGTGAAGTGAAATTATATAAAAATTTCAAAAATTATACTCATTTTAAAAAAATTTAAACTTATTTATTAAAATTATCATAAAAAAACATAAAAAGTGCATTTTTTTCATTTTTTGTTAAAAAAACGTAATTTTTTAAGTAATGAAACCAAAAATAACAACTTTTTTCAAAATGAATATTATTTTTGAAATTTTTATATAATTTTACTTCATTTGAGTACCAGGTTGACATATTTTTAAAAAACTTTTTTTTTTTAAGGGACCATTAAATATTCGAGGGTCTCGAGGGACCCCTTAAAATATTTTTTATTCAAAAAAATTTTAAACCTAGTGTTTTTTTATTATATATATATATATATATATATATATATATATATATATATATATATATATATATATATATATATATATATATATATATATATATATATATATACAAATATAATCTTACCTTTCCTTCTGGATCTACTAACAGAATATTCATTAGTTTACCGTCACGCATGCCTGTTAAAATATATTGACCTTGTTTTGTTGCGCTTTCTCTTACTAGAAACTGTCCATTTTTCTTAATCAAATTTTTGGCACTATCTCGTGAAATTAAACCGTGAAACCATCTTTCCTGGTTAAGATTCTTGGAAACTGTATTATCGGAAATTAAACAAGTCTCTGTAAAGCCTCCTTCCACCTTCCCAGAGTTCATATTATTGTGTTTAAAAGCTCTAAAGTTACCTTTAAAAATAAATTAAAAGCTGTGAAGGTACCTCCAAATATTAAAACACCAACTATAGAAAAATTTTGAAAATTTAAAAAAGAATATTTTAAACAAAAAAAATGTGAAAGTCTAAAAAGAAACATAAAATAAAAAGTTAAATATAATTACTTCATATTGTTTCTTTAGTTTGAGGAATTGGTTTGGATAAAAAAAAGAACAACATAATTTGACATTTTATTCAAACAAACCCATGATTATAATTATTTTGGTAATAAAATTGTAATAAATATATTTTAACACTATTAATATTAGTATTGTGGAAAAAAGTTTTCACAAATATATATATATATATATATATATATATACATTTAAATATATATATATATATATATATATATATATATAGATATATATATATATATATATATATATATAGTGAAAACTAAATAATTATTAAGATATATTTCAATTACATAACTAAAAGTTTCACGCAATAGCGATCATCAGATGTAACAACAATAAAAAGTAACGACAAAAATTATATACAAAAAATGCTATGGAGTGTCCGCTTTGATGACATTAAAGTTTTTTATTAGAAATTTTTTTTCATGGCGGCATTTTGACACAAGCTCGGTTCTTTTGTTAAGCAAATTCAATGGCGACGTAATAATGTGGTAATATTAAAAGGAACTATGGTCTTAATACTACCGGTCTATATAGAGATGATGGTCTTTGCTGCTTCTATAATATCAGTGGTCCTCAATCGGAAAAAATAAAGAAAAATCTAATAAAAATTTTTAAAGACAATTTTAATCTTAACATCACTATCAAACCAAATTTAAAAACCGTAAATTTTCTTGATATCACATTCAACCTTTCTGAGAACTCTTTTAAACCTTATAGAAAACCAGGAGATAATCCTTTATATATTAACATCAATTCAAACCACCCACCAAGCATTATTAAATCGATACCAAAAATGATCTCTAACCGCATCAGTAACATATCTTCAAGCAAAGAAGCTTTTGATAGAGCCGCACCATTTTATAATAATGCCCTCAATTCTTGTGGATTCAAAGATAAGATCAATTTCACTCTAAATATCCAGAAATATAATAAAAAATCTCGAAAAAGAAACATTATCTGGTTTAACCCACCTTATTCACTCAACGTCAGAACAAACGTAGCCAAAACATTTTTGAGTACAATTGATAAATGTTTCCCTAAAGGCCACAAATTTCACAAACTTTTTAATCGAAACAACTTAAAGGTTAGTTATAGCTGCCTTCCAAATATCAAGAGTATTGTTACTTCTCATAATAAAAAGATATTATTTCATTCTCATGAAAATGCCAATCAATTATGCAATTGTCGGCAAACCACCTTATGCCCACTCAATGGAAAATGCCTTACAAAAAATCTTATTTATATTTGCAACGCAAAAACTCACTAAGAGGAAGAAGGATATTATTACGTTGGGCTTACTGAGAAAACTTTCAAAGACAGGTGGTACAAACATAAAAACTCCTTTGTTTATGAAAGTAAGGCCAACTCCACTGAACTTTCGAAATTTGTGTGGGAATGCAAAAATAAAGGTATAGAACCTATTTTAAAATGGAATATCCTCGATCAAGCGGAGCCATTCAAACCTGGTGGTAAATTTTGCAATTTATGCTTGACAGAAAAATACCACATTATTACGTTGCCATTGAATTTGCTTAACAAAAGAACCGAGCTTGCGTCAAAATGTCGCCATTAATGTCATCAAAGCGGACACTCCATAGCATTTTTTGTATATAATTTTTGTCGTTACTTTTTATTGTTGTTACATCTGATGATCGCTATTGCGTGAAACTTTTAGTTATGTAATTGAAATATATCTTAATAATTATTTAGTTTTCACTATATTATTTGCTCTACTAATTATATAAAACGCTGTATTGAGCACTCTTACTGGAATTTTTATTATTTTATTGGAACTATTAACATAATTCCTACAATATATATATATATATATATATATATATATATATATATATATATATATATATATATATATATATATATATATATATATATATATATATATATATATATATATATATATATATATATATATATATATATATATATATATATATATATATGGACAAGAAGACATGGAAAAAAATGGAACCAATCCATGAACATGGTGTCAACAGGGGATGTTCAATTTAGATTTTATAATTAATTTTTCCCCAGGGTACAAGTACTTGAATGTATTCCTGTGTTGCTTTTTTTTTTTTCTCTACATTTTCACTTCCAACAAGACTGCAAGCAACCACTATGTTTAACAGACGACTTAAAAGATTGCAAATTATATGAATCAGGAAAACAAAATGAAGGAAGTGAATTCCAAAGGACTGATGTTTGAGGAAAAAAACTAGACAAATAAGAATTTTTGGAGCACTTAGGAAGAGTAAAAAGATGAGACTTTATAGTAAAAAGATAACACACAGTAAAAAGATGAGTCACAGTAAAAAGATGAGACTTTATTAAAAAACGAGTAACATGAGAATGAATTTTAATAGATTTATAGAAAAGAGAAATAGAGCCAACATTATGATGATGTGATAATGGTTAGCGGTTGGCTGAAAGAGCTGGTCCAATTATGATTACAATGCATTTTTGCACCTTGTCTAAAAAAGAGAGGGCATCATTTGAAGAACTGCTCCAGATATGGCAACAGTATTCCATACAAGGACGGATTTGAGATTTATTGAGATAAAGAATAGAAACCAGAGTAAGAAAGTGGAGAGCATGATAAAAATATGCAACTTTAGCAGATGTTAATTTTGTAATAAACTTGATATATGGTTTTAAAGAAAAATCAGAAGTTAGAGTTAATCGAAGTAAGTCGAAGGGTACATGACTTATCAAGTAATTTATCACTCATAAATATAGGAAGATCTAAATTATTGCAATAATGATTTGCTGAAAAAATTGAATTTTCTCTGAGTTGAAGTTCACCCGCCACTAAGAGCTCCATGCTGTAGAAGTGAGAACCTTTTCAAGCTCAAATACCCCCTTCAAACAATTAGAAAGTGTTGGCTTCTTATCAAGAGAAGAATAAATGGGAGTATCATCAGTGAACAATTCCACAATAAATGTGAGAATTTCTGGGAGATTGTTAATGTAAATTATAAAAAGTAAAGGGTCAAAGATAGAACCTTGAGGAACACCTGAAGTTACAGAAAATAGGGATAACAGATTCTGATAAGCACTAGTTAAATAGTTTTGAAAGTATAGGCAACAGCTCTGGAGAACACTTATGCAATAATATAACAAGTACGTTGTCCAGAGCACAAGTTGTAGAAGAGTCTAAGCAGGAAATCACGTTAGATACAGAAGCTGGAGTGATACGAAGGTCAGGCAATGGATGAACCTGTTTGTTGGCTATATCAGTTAGAACACGACTAGTGGAATTAGGAGATGAAATTGATGAGAAGTTCTTAGCAAACAATCTGAACTATACAAGATAGGTGGAATAACAGATTTACCCTAGTTATAGATACTACTAAAGATTCTACTTGTTAAAGATACTATTAAAGTCACGAGAGCCTAATTTTTGAGATGAAATATCACATAGAAAATTAAGGAAAGAGTCCCAGTCAGCTTTAAGATATTTGTAAGAGGTACAATGATAGATGATGAAGAAGAATGAGATAATAATTTTAGAGAAATCAAATCATGATCAGAAGCATCTAAGGGTTAATGCGAAGAAACTGAGCACTGACTAGGATCAGAAACAAAACATAAGTCGAATAAAGAAGGTAAATGATTTGGATTGTCTGGAAAGTGAATTAGAAAGTTGACTATTTGTGTTGGAGATTAGGAAAGACAAAAGTTGTGGACCTTAATGCCAGCAGAGTCACTGATACTTGAGCCAAACCATTCAGGGATGGTATTAAAGTCACCAACAACAATGATATTGGCTGAAGGATAGAGAGAAAGGGCCTGGCCAATTTTATCAGAATAACATTGAAGGAGAGCGATATAGAACAAAAAGAAAGGTGATAGAGTGAAGTGGTACTAAACAAAAACACATAAAAGTATAGTCTGTGGCTACAAACCTAGTTTCCCGACAAATGGGTGAATTCTTACGAATGTAAATGCCCAGGCCAACTATGTAACTATTGGAGTCTTTATGAATAAAAGGAAGATAACCATCAACACTAAGATCATAAGATGAAAAAGCTGAACCCAAAGGGCTCCAAATGCGGCCTCAACAATGCACACCAAAAGTACAAACAGGAACACCATCCATGTGCAACATGGCACTGTTAGTAATCTGATATTTTACAGCTGTTGATGGAATCAGCCTAACTGAGAGCTACCACAGAGTTTGGGAAACTCGGCCTCAGAACCATAAAACCAAGTTTTAGAGCTGTACCTTCATTAGGGGATAATAGAATAAGTTATCATTAGGAGATAATTGAAGTCATGAGACAGAAGCGAAACCTATATGAGTCAAGAAGATCCAGCATTCAACATCCTAAACTGGAAACAATGAATTATAAATACATCTATGCCAGCCTAATAGATGAAAAAAGGGTACGAGGCTGGTCAACAGATAGAATCTGTTTACCCCTTAAGTCTAATAATTAGCATGAATTAGTATCAAAACAGAGATGACTTTCTTTTTTTTTCTGTTTTTTCACTCTTCTTTCTTTATGGAACAAAGACATCTAATTTATTATCAGAACCCTGAGAGAAGTCTGATGCAGTTAAAACTAGATCTTTGACTGTTGATCACAATGTCCTTTTTCTCTTCTTTTTAGGTATTTTGTTTCTCTTTCTTCATTTACTTTTTTCTTAAATGGTCTTAAGGCAAAGTCAAGAGTCAGGATTAAGAAACATGTGGTTATCCAAAGTGTCAAAGAATAAAAATTTGAAAGATCTAAAAAACTTCTGTGCCTCTTGATAAAGAAACCAATAACGATCCTCTTCTCAGATGAGAAGTTGTTTACTGTTGATTCTGTGTCAAACAGCAATTATCAACTAGTCCAAGCAATCCCAGAGCATGTAAAGTATACATTCAAGACCAAATATCTGGCTTCAATTATGTTTGCCTAGTTTCTTCTGATGGTCTCATAACAATTCCGTTTTTTATTAAATCTGATTAGAAAGTCAACATAAATGAGTAGAATCAAATCCTGGAAAACCATATCAAGTCCTGGATTGATACCCATTACTCTCTAGACATTTATGTGGTGTTCCAGCAAGATAGAGCACTACCACATACCCCCCATAAAACCCAGATGTGGCTGCAGGAGAACCTGCCAAAATATTAGTCCAAAGACTTATGACCACCTGCATCTCCAGATTTGTCACCTCTTAACAATTAAATCTGAACAAATTTAGAGCCAAAGGCTTGTCAACGTCCCCACAACAATGTCTACTTTCTGAAGGCTGCCATCAAGTAGGAGTGAAACAAGATGCCCAAGGACTATATCTAGACCACCTGTTTCAGGTTCCAGAGTTAGGTTGAAGTTGTGATTGATGCTGAAGTAAGACATATTAAATAATAATGCGGTTAACATCTTTTTGAACATTTAATAGTAAATTTTTTTAAGATTCAAGTTTTCATTCTACAATTAACTGGTCAAAAAATAAATTTTTACCAAATTTGTTGTCGCATTTGGTAATTTATATACCAAAATAATAGTTCTATATATAATGTAAAAATATCTTATTATATAAATTAACTATACAAAATATTTCCTTGCAATTATACTTTATAAAACTTTTATGAGTTTTTATGAGTTTTTATGAAAGTTTTTAAATGTTTTAAAAGTTTTTATGACAAATAGTATAAAAGATTTAAAACAATTTCATACACCATTATTTCATTCTTATTAAATGTTAAATGTATTTATATCTATTTGTATGAATCTATACTAATACTATACTTTATACTATATAAAATTCAAATATCTAGCAACAAAGTTGATCTATAATAAAAAAGAAACTATTCATATTGCAG
>NC_061164.1:22498233-22533233 GCF_022113875.1 Hydra vulgaris
GCCCTCTTAGAGCATTCTTAAGACCCGCTAATGGAGGGCAACCAATTTATCAATTTAGCAATTTATCAGAAGTTGAATAAACTACAAGACAAATAAACTAGAAGAAAATAATGACTTGAATAAAATTTAAAAAATCATTCTGTGGTATTGTATAAGTAAATCAAAAATTAAATTTGATCAAAACAAATGTTTTGACAATTTTAAGTGATGATCGCAAAAACATACAACCCCCTTTAGCAGAATGGGATTATTTTAACTGCGAAAAAATGACTTGATTAAAGTTAAAATATTTTAAAAAACCTTTAAATGTAATTATAATATCTAAATAAATGCTTTCATAAAAGGACTATTTTTTTTTGTTCTTTTAGATAAGCTTGATTGTGAATTTCACAGGTTGTAAAAAATAATAACTAACAAACATACAAAGCAAAACTTTTAGAATTTAGATGTGACAATTATACTCTAATTAAAATACAATGATTTTAGGTCATACTGTAAATTGTAAATACATACCAAAGGTGTCTTACTGAAATGTGAGCATAGAATAAAAAATCAATTTTTATTTTTACACAAAAAAAGAAGTACCTTCCAACAATTGGTTGAATTTTTGGTTGTGTTTGAAGATGTTTTTTATACTTCAATTCAAATGCTTGACCAACTGATAATATTATGTTATTACTCAAATCATTACCACACTCGAAAACAAAACAGGCTGAAAATAAATTTAAAATTTTTTATTTTAATTTACTAGTTAAAACTTTTAATTTACTAGTTAACAGTTTATTACTTAACAAAAAAAGATAAATGCAGTATTTATCTCTTTCTCTCAATCTCTTTGCGCGCTCTCTCTCTCTCTCTCTCTCTCTCTCTCTCTCTCTATATATATATATATATATATATATATGTATTTTTTTTTTTCCCTCTCTTTCTATATATATATGTATGTGTATGTATATATATATATATATATATATATATATATATATATATATATATATATATATATATAAATATAAATAAATGTATATATATATATATAAATATATATATATATTTTTTTCTCTCTCTTTCTATATATATATATGTATATGTATATGTATATATATATATATATATATATATATATATATATATATATATATATATATATATATATATATATATATATATATATATATATATATATATATGTATATATATATATATATATATATATACATAGTCAGGAAAACATGAAGATTGGAGAGAGTTCCAAATTATTGATAAGCAAGGAAAGAAACTAGACAAATAAAAGTTTTTTGGGCATGAAGGGACAGATACAGTAAAAGGATGCAAATTTACTATATGACAAGTCAAGCAGAAATGAGTTTTGGTTAATAGAAGTAAAGAGGATAACTCCTTTAGGCAGCGACTATGATAGTATATATAAGAGAAAGAGATGCAACTTTACAACAATGGGAGTAGGCTCAAACTTGGCAAATAAAACAGGCCCAACTATGTTTACACTTTTGTACCTTGTCTAAAAAAGAAAGAGCATCATCAGAAAAAACAACTCTATGACAATTGTATTCAATACAGGGATGAATAAGAGATTTGTAGAGGTAGAGAATGGAAACAGGAAAAAAATAATGACAATATTCTTATATTCATTAATTCATTAATATAAGAATATCAACAATATTTTGATAGTAGCAATAAAGAACCGAATTTTGTTGGAAACAAAATTCACCAGCCACTGCAAACCCCGAGCTGTTACAGAAGAGAAATCAGATTTAAGATTGGCTGTTAATCTTAAATCTGATTTCTCTTCTCAAACAGTTATAACTCTTATGCTATTTCAAATGTTCTCAGTTATAACATTTGAAACTTTACAACTTTTTTTTAAAAACTTAAATTCTTAACTTCAGAGTTTAGTAGCAGTGCTATTCTTAAACATATAAATCTAACTTAATATTTTTAAGTATTTATTAAAAGTTCTTTGAAGTTTTATTTTTATTATTTATGTTCTTCATGAACATCTTGGGTTTCTATTCAAATCATTTATTTTTGTTTGTCTATCTATTTGTTATTATTTGTCTACAACAAAAACCTTTTAATGTAAAATGAGTAAAAATTTTACATTTTAAATAAAAGCTTTTTTAAAGTAAACTTTACTGTTTAATACAATAAAAATCATTCACAAAAATATACATAATAAACCAATACAAATGACTAGAAAAATGACTTGTTAAACAACTAATCAATATAACCAAAATAAAAATAATATTAACTGGTATTTGAATAAAATAGATAAGTTAATAGTATAATGGGAAGTTAGTTAAGTGAAGAATTTTCCCATTTAATTTTGCACTTTAGACTTATTTTTTTTTGTTAAAAAATAAAAATGATTAATATAAATGATAACTTTATTGTTTTATATTATGTTGACCATTAATTTACAAACATTCCACTTAAGGAAACTATCAACTTAGCAACTGGTTTATTCTCTATATATCTATAACTTAAAACTTGTTTAAAACAATTTTCTAAAACTCAGTTTGAGAAATTACTTCAGATTTCAATTTCCGGTTCTATTATCATGGTTAATAGTACAATTGCTTTAGACATATCAAAAGCTTTCAATAATGCTAGACATTCTTCATCTAGTATCTAAGAATGTTATCAAACCTATTTAAAAGTTCATTTCTAATTGCAGTATTAAAGTTGTCCTTAATAGACAACACTTTATTTCTAGTAACTTCTAAAGTACCACAATCCTTCATCTATAGCGTGATGTTTTTTCTAATTGCTTATAATTAATACTTAACTTACCTCTGCTGCTGCCCATTGTGCACGTTTACACAAACTTTTTTACCATTTATTATAAATAGGATTTAGCATGCTCCTTCTCTATACTTTTGAACTCACGCAATAAGGTACTTGTAAATCTTAATAAGCTGTCAATATGCGGTAGTGGTGTAGTGGTAAAACATGTATATGCGGTATGGTAAAACGGTACGGTAAAACGGTTCGGTAAAACATGTATATGCTCTATGGGGTAGTGGAATAGTGGTAAAACACTCGCTTCATAAGCAAGAGGTTCCAAGTTTGATCCCCACCACGTCCCTGGTAGTACCGCGCTCAACTTGTTTCTCCGCACAGCGGCCTTGTTCGTTAAGGTTCGTGTTTCGGAGTTATAGAGTTGAGAGAGGGTTATAACCACTATTAAGTAGCCTCCTCGTCTGTAGTGGCCTTCTCGGCCTTGAGGAGGTGAATAACAAAAAAAAAAAAGAAAAATCTGCTTAATCAGTAATAAGATCGAAGACTTTGCTTCATCAGCTTAATTAGTAATAAGATCTACAATTTTTATTTGATAACTTCTGTAGTAAAGGATGAATCTTATGTTATTTTTGAATTAGTAAAGTAACTTTTCAAGTCAGGTAATTTATTTAATTCATGGGTTATAACAATAACACAATTCAAGTCTTTTATCAATTGTATTTAAAGTTTAAATTAGATTACATTAGATAAAGTTTAAATTAAATTAGAAGATGATGATGGCTCTAGAAAACGTTGCTCTTTTCAAAGGTCAAGAGGTCAAATTCTTGATAAAGTTAGTGTTTATCTCCAAAACCCTTGCATCTCACACAGTCAATTCTATGTGCAACTTTTATTATATTAAGTGCAACTTTTATTATATTAAGCATCATTTTTGCACACTCCTTTGATGCATAGTTATGTCTGATAACTAAAGAAGTAAAATTATAAGGCTTCGTTGAAATTAAAGAAATCAGGCTAGGCAAAAAGAATTTAACTGTTGCCAAAATGAAAGAGATGAGCTTAGGCTAGCTGAGGTAAATTGTCATTGAAATAAGAGATGAACCTAGGTGAGCTGAAATAAACTGCCACAGAAATAAAAGATATCAAGATAAGTGTTATAATTTCTTTTTATCTTTTGCTTTCTTCACAGTCAAAATACCTCATTCCTTAAATAATTGCCCTTTTTGTTTTAAGGTTTATGGGCAAATTTTGCATCGTGTTGGAAATTTATGGCCTGAAGAAGGTTTTCTAACCATGTATTGTCAGTTAGATATATATGATCTTAATGTAGCAGTGTCATTCAGAATGGAGCAACCTGGTAATGATGGTTGTACAAATAAGTTTATGCAACTCTTACAAACTTTAAATAATCAAGAAAATCGATTTGCTTCTGCATATAAAAACATGGCAGAAGTAGAGGAGAAAAATGATGACACAATTAACTGGAGCATCGTGTTACTTTGTCCCAGTATTCTAGCTATAGGTTTGCTGTTAGACAAATTTTTAGTCCTAAATACAAACTAATTAGCCCTATACAAATAATGTTTAATTTACTGCTCCTTACTCATTCGTGCGTATTTGGCTCTGAGTTTTTAAAGAAGATTTGTTACACTTGACCATATATATATATCACTTTATATTTTTGACCACATGATAAGGTATTCTTAAATCTTTATTATCTCTATTATAATCTGTAATATCTGTTGAATCAGTTATATGATCTTAAATTTTATATTAGATAATTTGATGCAATCATAAATTCTGTGTCATAAATGTGTAAACACTTGTAATATGTAAATTATTTCAATGTGTGTTATTTGTAAATAGTTATGTTGTTTCTATAGCTTTTAAAGCCATGGAAACAACATAATTGTTGTAAACTCACAAGCCAAGTCACAACACCTTAAGTGTTGTGACTTGGCTTGCGAGTTTACAGCAAAAGTGTTGTATTATTATTGTATTTTTTTTGTACAGTAATAGCTCTAGCTGCTTCTTCTGGCTCAACAAATGTTGTTGTACTCATACTTGACTTAATACATTAATTGATTGCTTTTATTGTACAATATTTTAAAAATGGCTACAGTGTTATTTTATAATACTGTAGTCATTTTAAAAAAAGCCTTAAGGTAAAAAAATCAAATTTGACTTTAATACAAAATAAGCTGATTTAGATGCCTACAAGCGTTATTGAATAAATATTTTTAAAGAATTATTTATAAAATCATAAAAATTTTTAGTTTAAAAAAATGTTTCACAAAGAGGTTCCTCTAATAATTTATTAACTGCGTTTTCCCTAAAGTGAGTACAATAATTTTATTGTTTTACTTATATTTAATATTTAATAGTTATATACACTTATACTTGACTTCTTGCATTGATTAATTGCTTTTATTGTAATTTATAAATATATATGTAATATATTTATAGTATATATATATTTATATATATATATATATATATATATATATATATATATATATATATATATATATATATATATATATATATATATATATATATATATTTATATTCATTAAGAAAATATTTATATAAATTTAAATAAGGCTTTTATTAACAATAATGACAATAAAAAAAGGTCAGGGTCAAGTATTTGATAAAGTTGCTATTCATCTTAAAAAACCTTGGTTTTCATACAACCAACTTTATGTAGCATGTTCTAAAACTAAGTCACATGCATAACAATTTTTTTGTTTGTTTCTCAAATATATTTCTATATTTTTTATCTTTGGAATTATTGTTTTGAATGGGTATATTGACTATTTTTGCTTTGTTTTTTATATTTCTGTTATCTTTTTATATGTGAATGGAAACCATTTATACTGTTATAACCTTATGTACAATCAAAAGGGTTTCCATTTCCATCAAGTATCGATTGCACAAACAACAGTTTTAAAACTTTATTTGCCTAATTCCAAAGTAAAAACAGTTTAATTGCATGAAATTGTAGAGAGTTATTTTACAGAAAGACTTTTATAAAAAATATCAAACAGATAAAGCTAACTTATTTGAAATAACTAGGTCTCTTAGGCCCATTTTTCAATGTCTGAATTTGCTTTTTAAATAAATACTTATGAGAGAGTTAAAATATTATTATCATAGCCTAAGTTTCAAAAAACACCTGAAGAAATGTTATGCAACTGTCTTATATGTTAAAGATACTTTGCAGAAAATGTTAAAGTAAATAAGTAATAATGTAATAAGTAAAAATGCTAAATAGTTCTGAAGTATAGTAAATAAAAAATTAACCAGAAGATAAGAACTTTAGTTAGTCAGTAAAATGCAAACTGCGTATAATTTTAGCGAACCAAGACATTTTAATGAGTACAACAGTCATGATATTTAAAACATTTGCTAATCAATTTTTTAAATTAAATATAATGGTATTCGATATATTTTATTTAAATTAGACTGTTTTCTTTTAAATAAATTAAAATTTAACAAGCAATAGATTTATGGTTCGCAAAAAAAAAAAAAAAAAAAAATTAAAAGTTCTGGTAGTTGGTGAAATGCAAAAAGCATTTCACTAACTACCAGAACTTTAATTTTTTTTTTTGCCATTCACAAAAACAAATTAAAATATAAAGATTAAAGTTTGGAAACAGTCGGTTGTGGATTAGACTTACCACGACCTGTAACGTACAGGTCATGACAGCTAGTCTACAATAATTTTCCCAAAAATTGTACTATATCTAGATAAATAATTTTACTAGATACCACTTTTTGATCACTTAAAACAAAATCTCTGGTGGATGGTGAAATATAACTAAATCTTGACAAAATTCGTATAACTATAAAGTATGAAATAATGATTTAATATACTTGCAATCACTTCTACATATATTAATAAAAATATTTTTATTTAGTTATAATTAGCAAAAAGATACCATATCATAAAAAAGTTGAGACATTTGTGCGGCAAAGGTGTAAAGGTCGTGAAAGAGTTGGAAAAAAATTTAAAATTTATTATTTAACATTTTGGTTTTAACAAAATCTTTATCTACTACTTACTAGTAGTAGATTTTGTTAAAACCAAAATTAAAAAAAAAATGTTGATATTAAAATCCTTTCTAATCACTAATTAATCCTTTCTAACCACTAATTAATTCTTTTTAACCAACATTTCTAATTGACATTCAATTTAAGATGAATGTTGATTAGAAATGATTTGATCTAGTTCTAATCAACATTCAATCTAAAAATTTAATGATAATGAAAAAACTTTTGTTTAAAGGCAATTTCAAAACTTATAAAATCATTTTTCGATAAATTTATAACATAAAGTTTATTAGAAAAGTTCTCTAAAATAACTTTGCTTACAGGCTTCTTTATGGTTAATCCAGCATTTATTTATTTATTATTATTGCATTTATTTTAGTGTCAGGTCAGGAGTATGGTCTTCATGATCATCCTGCTACTGGTAACATGTAACCCAGTGCAACCTGTTCCATGTTCTGCTGCCTTGCAGGATTTGCTTTCTAAGCAAAGGCTGGAAGGAGTGTTCTTCCTGTCATCAGTACTATCTTATATCAGTCATGCCTATAGTAATTTTTTTTTTTTCCATATAGTTGGAGGTGCCTTAGTTACTGTATTAGCTCACCTGTAACCTACGTTATATGTATGTTTGTGTTCTGTCTGAACCTCTGGCGCGATGTTTGCTCACCCGTAAGTTACTTTATGTTCTTTATGTATGTCTGAACCTCTGGCGCGGTGTTTGCTCACCAGTATGTTACTTTATGTTTATGTTTATGTTTTTTATGTTTTTTTTATGTATGTTTGTGTTCTGTCTGAACCTCTGGCGCAGTGTTCGCTCACCCATAAGTTACTTTATGTTTTTTATGTATGTTGCGGTGTTCGCTCACCTGTAAGTTGATTTATGTTTGTTTGTGTTCTGTTTATACTCTAATGCAGCGTGAGCTCAGTAACTAACTTACTTACCAACTACAAAACTTACACTCACCTTAGACTCCTGTATTTTTTTAGATCCAGCTAAACATCCCCTGCCTAAGGGCTCTTGGTTGAGTAAAGGCTAGAAATGGTGTCTCGATAAAAAAACTCATCTTGGGCAGATGTTAACTGCATCCAGCTACTGTCTTGTAGAAGGCCTCCTAGGCAAAGACTTTAGGGGTAAGCAGAAAAATTCTGCTAACCAGCCTCGAACCCCTTCTTCATCTATTAGGCTGGGGTAGATGTAACCTGTGTTACATTGTTTCCTGCCTAGGATGATGAATACTGGATCTCCTTGACTCTACTCATAGAATTTTGCTTATGCCTCCTTGATAATGGCTATGCAACTCTTCCTGTTATCTCCATATGAGGGTACAGCTCTAAAACTAAGTTTTATGGT
This sequence comes from Hydra vulgaris, assembly GCF_022113875.1. Classification (NCBI taxonomy): domain Eukaryota; kingdom Metazoa; phylum Cnidaria; class Hydrozoa; order Anthoathecata; family Hydridae; genus Hydra; species Hydra vulgaris. Next base: position 22,506,398 of record NC_061164.1, read on the forward strand.
TCTGAGGCCGGCTGGTAGTAAGGTTTCCCGAACTCTGTGGTAGCTCTCAGAGAGGCTGATTCCATCAACAGCTGCAAAATATCAGAGTATTAACAGTGCCATGTTGCGCATGGGTGGTGTCCTTGTTAATGCTTTTGGTGTGCATCGTCAAGGCCACATAAGGAGCCCTATGTCACGGCTTAGGGTTAATTTACAGGACTGAGACAACTGCATAGCTCATTGATAAGGAGGCTGTGCTCTAATTATGAATGAGTCAAGTTCTCATTAAACCCAAATCATGACCAAAGTAACCAAAAATTTAAAACCTAAAAAACCATTTCCACCACCTAAATATTTTAATATATCTTTTACAAATATTCGCGGTCTACGAAGCAACTTTCCATCAGTTGAGTCTTACCTCCTGCAAAATTCACCAGACTTGCTTGCACTCAGTGAAACAAATTTAAATTCTGCAATTCCTTCTTCAGATGTCAGTGTTGATGGGTTCTATCCTTTGATTCGTAAAGACTCAAATAGTCACATGCTAGGTTTAGGGGTATACATACGCATTAATTCCCCTATTTGTCGTGAAATCAGGTTCGAATCCTTTGACCATTCTTTTATGTGCTTTCGCCTAGCACCTCTTCACTCTATCACACTCCTCTTTGTTCTTTATCGTTCTCCTTCTTCCCATGATTGCACTCTTTTAGATGTTATCTCTGATCAAATTGACCATGCCCTCTCTCTTTAACCCTCTGCCAATATTGTTGTTGTTGGTGATTTCAATGCCCATCACACTGAATGGCGTGGCTCTAACACCACTGATCCTGCTGGCACTAAAGCCTTTAACTTCTGCATTTCTCAATCTCTTACTCAGATATTAACTTTGTGACTCGTTTTCCTGACAACGCTAATCATTTACCTTCACTCCTTGACTTATGTCTTGTCTCTGACCCTAGCTTGTGTTCAGTTTCTCCCTTTTCTCCCTTAGGTGGTTCTGACCATGCAATGATCTCTATAAATCTTTCTTCTCGTACTTCTTTTTTGGGCTCACCTTATCATTGCACCACCTACTTTTACCCTAAAGCTGACTGGGATTCCTTTCGTGATTTTCTTCGTGATGGTCTTTGGGCTGATGTTTTTTCTCTCTCAGCTGACAAATGCGCCTCCTACATAACCTCCTGGATTCAGGCTGGAATAGAAGCTTTTATTCCTTTGCGTCGGTTTCAAGTCAAGCCTCATTCTACTCCATGGTTTTCTCCTTCTTGTGCGGCTGCTATATCCAATCGTAATCATTTTTTTCATCTTTCTCAAAAGAACAACTCTTTTGAGAACAAACGGCTATTTATTATTGCAAGAAATTGATGTAAAAAGGTGCTTTCTGATGCTAAACTCCATTATTCTCAGTTCACTAAATCTCGCATCTTGTCGCAGAAGTTAGGCTCTAAAGACTTTTAGAAAATCTTCAACAGCATTATTAACAAGGGTAGATCTAACATTCCATCTCTCATTCATGGGACTGATCTTATTGCCTCTGACAAGGATAAGGCAGAACTATTTGCAAAGAACTTTTCTTCTAATTCCACTCTTGAATCTTATGGACATTCTCTTCCTTCCATTCCAGTCAAACAGGTTGACCCATTGTTAGACATTCAAACCACTCCGGCTTCTGTGGCTAAAGTCATATCTCAATTAAACTCGTCTACAGCTTGTGGTCCAGACAACATTCCTGTCACAGTCTTGCAGAATTGTTCTCCAGAACTTTCTTCAATTCTCTCTAAACTATTTAACAAGTGTTTTACTGAGTCTTGTTTTCCTGCTTGTTGGAAAATGGCATCTGTGGTTCCAATATTCAAAAACTCTCGAGAAAATTCTGACCCCTCCAATTATCGTCCGATCAGTCTTCTTTCTGTTATTAGCAAGGTCTTTGAGTCTTTGATCAACAAATTCCTCACATCTCATCTTGAGTCAAATAAACTACTGTCAGACAATATGGTTTTGGATCCTCTCGCTCTACGGCCGACTTGCTAACTGCTGTAACTGAAAGATTTTATCGTGCATTAGATGGAGGCAGTGAGGCTAGGGCTATTGCTCTCGACATATCTAAAGCTTTCGACAAAGTTTGGCATGCTGGTCTTCTCCATAAGCTTGCTTCATATGGTGTTTCTGGGAAAGGTTTTAAGATTATCAAATCATTTCTTTCTAACCGGTTTATTAAAGTCATCCTTGAAGGCCAACACTCTTCTTTATTTCTAGTAACTTCTGGGGTTCCCCAAGGTTCCATCCTGGGCCCTGTTTTGTTTCTTATCTACATAAACGATCTTCCTGACAACCTTTAATCTAAAGTAGCTCTTTTTGCTGATGACTCAACTTTATACTCCTGTCTTGACAAAAAGTCTTCTTTATTCGATCGCCTAGAATAAGCAGCTGATCTTGAATCCTATCTCACTTCAGTTATAGATTGGGGTTCACAGTGGCTTGTGAATTTTAACTCTAAAAAAACCCAGTTGCTTACTGCAAACAACTACCGTAATATGGTCAACATTCCTATATTAATGAATGACAATCCTCTTACTGAGTCCTTCTATTTATGTCTTCTTGGATTATCGCTTACTACTGACCTTTCATGGAAACCATATATACAATCGATTGCTAAATTAGCTTCTGCTAAGGTTGCTTCTCTTTATCGTGCTCGCCATTTCCTTACTTCTGATTCCATTCTCTACCTCTACAAATCTCTTATTCGTTCCTGTATGGAATACTGTTGTCATATTTGGGCTGGTTCTTCTAACGATTCACTTTCTCATCCAAAAACGCATTGTAAATGTTGTTGGACCTGGACTATCTGCTAAACTTGAACCTCTTTCCCATCGTCGTAAAGTTGCATCTCTTTTTCTTTTCTACAAATACTATCATGGTCACTGCTCAAAGGAGTTATCATCTCTAGTTCCATCAACTAAAATTCATTCTCGTTTTACTCGTCATTCAGCTAAGTCTCATTCGTTTACTGTATCTGTCCCTGCATGCTCTAAGAACTTTCATTCATCTAGTTTTTTTCCCTGCACTTCAATCCTTTGGAACTCTCTCCCATCTTCATGTTTTCTTGACTCATACAACCTTTAACTTTTCAAGTCTTCTATCAACCAATTCCTTGCTCTATAACTCTGTTCTTTTTTTTCCTAGTACCTCCCAACTTAATAGTGGTTGCTTGCAGCCTTGTTGGGAGTGAATGCAAATAAAAATTTAAAAAAAAAAAATTTACAATTATAAGTGCATTAAGCACTTTTGTATATAAGGACTTTCATAACGCGATGAAAAAAACTTATTGATTTGAAACTACAAATAATAAAACATTGATTAATGAATGAAAAAAAAAATTATAAATAAAAAAAAATATTTGAATGTAAAACGAACATAAAAAAGTAATCAAAATTAAATTCAATAAAAAGAATTAAACCTGCATAGAAATTTCAAAAATTAAAGCAAAAATTAAAACCCAAAGCATTAAAAATTTTTTTAAATATTGAAATTGAATTTAATAAAACAAACTTAAATTTAAAAGTTTTCAATAACAAATTCAATTTAAATTTAATAAAATAAATATAAATTAAAAAAAATTTTAAATAGAAAGTAGAAAAAAATTTATTTAATTATCTGTTTTTTTATCTAAAAAAAAAATTTAGCTAAAAAACAGATAGTTAAAATTTTAGATAAAAAAACAGATATTTCACAATCACAGTGAAATTATTTTTTTTACAACAATTATTTACTGCTAAATGTTTTCCGCATAGACAATTTTAAATGACTGTTTACATAATTTAATTTAAAAAAGTTTTGGCGTAACACAAACGGCTCACCACACTGGAAAAACATACGTAAAATTTGAACGGAGTAATGTTTCCTAAAAAGGCTTGATATATGTATTTATATATCTGTAGTCATTGATCAATTTATGATAAGTGCAAATATGACATTTTGCAGGAGAAGAGTTTAAAAATATGATTTGTCATAAATAAGGAAACAATGAAAAATAAATTATTTATCATTAAAATAAACTTCCTAAAAAAATATATATATTTTAAACTACAGCAATCAAAGTATAACCAAATGAAAGATAAATGACCAATTTTACACTTATCACTTGACTAATTACCACACACACATATATATATATATATATATATATATATATATATATATATATATATATATATATATATATATATATATATATATATATATATATATATATATATATATATAAGCATATATATATATATATATAAGCATTTATATTATATTATATATATATATATATATATATATATATATATATATATATATATATATATATATATATATATATATATATATATATATATATATATATAAGTATATATAAGCATATATATATATATATATATAAGCATTAAAACATCATATACAGTATCATACTATTTATTTCTTTTCTCTATAAGTGATATTTCGGCTCATATAGTAAGAGCCATCATCAAACTAATAAAACCGTTTAAAAAATTATAATAAACGTAAACAAATGATGTCATTGCAATGTCAGATTTCAACATTTTTTAATTTTACAAAAAATGGTTTCCAATGGTGAGTCATCACTAAATTGCCATTGTCGCAATTTAAAACGTTTTCTTTAGGTTTTGTACACGTTGTATTTCAATAGCCTCACAAATTTTTCTGGTGTAGTTGTTTGAAATAACAGAAAGCGTTTTAGGGTTCTCCCAGTTTATTTTGCCATTACAATGTTATGAGTGTTCTACTATTCCTGATGTTTCCTAGTTGGCTTTTGTAACATTACTTTTATGTTCTTGAATTCGTGTGGAAATCTTTTTTCTTGTTTCACCAATATAATATGCACCACATGTGCAATTAAGTTATTACACTCCTGGATGACTATTCGGAGGCAGTTTAGACTTGTTACGGCAAAGTATTAAGGGATTACCAAAACGGAAGACTGTTTTAATGCCGACTTTACGAAATTCGAATATCGAAGTAGCAACCTCTGCATTTGCGGAAGTAGTTTACTTCCGCATACATTTCGTTTTACTTTTCGTTATATTTTTGTAGTTATAGTAACTTTTTTTAATAAAAAAAATTTTTTTTTGAACAAATATAAAAGTTGACTTAAAATTTCGTAAAGTCGGCGTTAAAACAGTCTTCTGTTTTGGTAATCCCTTAATCAACATACTTTGATTAAGGGATTACCAAAAAAAACGTAAAAAGGGAAAACGTTTTAAATTGCAACAATGGCAATTTAGTGATGACTCACCATTGGAAACCATTTTTTGTAAAATTAAAAAATATTGAAATCTGACGTTGCAATGACATCATTTGTTTATGTTTATTATAATTTATTATATTAAAGATGTCCCTTAAATTTTATATATATATACTATTAAAGATGACACATAAATTATATATATATATATATATATATATATATATATATATATATATATATATATATATATATATATATATATATATATATATATATATATATATATATAGATAGATAGATAGATAGATAGATAGATATATACATATAGATATAAATATATGTATATAAATAAATATATATATAAATTATACAAAAAAGTTTTTTGTAACATTAAAAACAGTTTAAATTTAACTGACATCAGCAGTTGAATTTGCTTCTTTCTTGCTTACGTAAAAATGTAAAAAAATTCCAGTCCAAAATTTAGTTTTCACAAACTGCCTGTTATCTAAATTAATTTTGCCATGTAAAGGTGAACATTGGAGTCTCCGTATTTCCAGAACTTCTGGGTTGACTATTATGTGGCAATTTAATTTGTTTTTTGACGCTAGTAATGTTCTTTAATTTACATTTGATTCAAAGACTACTCTATAGCCACTTTTCCAAAATATTTTCCTTAGTTTTGGAGATAATAATGGTATCCATGGTAACGATACAGTAGAGAGGTTCAACAAAATTCAATTAGACTCTCTTAACCTTCCTACTGTATCATTAGTTTATGTTAAGAAAAACCATTTCTTTCATTCATTTACAAGTATCATGAAGACTTTAACTATTTATTTTGGCCAGATTTGACAAATTTTCATTATTCTAAAGATTCTCTAAAATGGACGGACCAATATGTCTACTACGTTGATAAAGAATCCAATCCCCCAATTGTGCCTCAAACAGGAGCCAATAGAAAACTTTTGAGGACATTTGGCACAGAAGTTTAGAAGAAGGGAGATTGGCAAGCTTCAACAGAGCAAGTTTTGATCAAATTAAATTAAAACTACAAGATATTAAATTTTTACAGTCGCTTTTAAAAAATTCTCAGAGTAAAACTGAGATCAATTGCAGATAGTGGTTTTTTTTTCATTTGAAAATGAACTTATTTTTATTAAAAGATAAATACTTTATTCTAAAAAAATATAGTAACAGTTCTTTTTTCATTTATAAATTAGTTATTGACATTTTTATTTTGTCCGATAACTTACGCACCTGTTAAATAGTTTTTTGTTCCACCTAGTTCTTAATGATCTTGTTTTAAAGAATAAATTTATCTTTTATGTATTTTTCTTTGTTATTGTCTTCATCTTTAACTTAATACTACAATCAATTTTTGTATTATTATTACATCAAATTTATTTGAAAGAAGTTCATAAGCTTTCATTTTTTTCATTATTTCATTCATTTAATTAAAATATAAATTCATAACATTTTTGCATCATTAAAAGATTAAAAAATGAAATAACGATTTCTTTTCGTTAAAACATATTTAATGATTTTTCGTTGCTAACACTAATAGAACTTTTATGACTTTTTTAGCAAACATTTTCACAAACTTAAACTTTTCTCTCAAATAAATTTATAATTTTAATTAAGTTATAAATAATATAAGTTATAATTTTAATAACAAAAGCTTTTTAAATTTAGTTAAATTTTGGCAATTTAATATTATTAATAAACTTATATAAATAAATTTTATTTAATTTCATTAAATGTTTGCAGTAAATTTTCTATACAAAGAAGTCTCATTCACTAGTCACCATGCATTGTTTGTAGAAATATAAATATATATATATACATATACATATATATATAAATATATATATATATATATATATATATATATATATATAAATATACATATACATATATATACATATATACATATATATATATATATATAAATATATATATATATATATATATATATATATATATATATATATATATATATATATATATATATATATATATATATATATATATATATATATATATATATATATATATATATATGTATGTGTGTATATATATATAAATACTATGCAGCCCTCGCAATTCGGGTCAGCAATGCCGTCCTGAAAGTGTTTTTTTCTTTCAAACATCGCATTAGCAATAAATTTGTAAAAATTTTAATAAAAATCACAATATTTTTTATTCTTGACATGTTTCGTAGTCTTACTACATTTTCAAAAGATTTAATTTACAATTAAAACTCTGGTAAATAAATTTAAAAACTGAAGACAATACAGAGAAAAAATTAACGGACAAATAAACTAACTAGTAAGTTAGATAGATAAATTTATAATATATTGAGATACTTGTTTATTTAAAGAAGGATTTTTCCATTTAATATGAAGTGCTTCTTTTATTTTTAATTTGTTAATGGTTTTTAATTTTGGATACTGCCTCTACTATTAACAAATTAAAAATAAAAGAAGCACTTCATATTAAATGGAAAATTCTTTAAATAAACAAACATCTCATTATATTATAAATTTATCTATCTAACTTACTATATTATTATTATTATTATTATTATTATTTAATTATATTATTTAATTTTATTATTATTTCTCTGTATTGTCTTCAGTTTTTAAATTCATTTACCAGAGTTTTAATTGTAAATTAAATCTTTTGAAAATGTAGTAAGACTATGAAACATGTTAAGAATAAAAAATATTGTGATTTTTATTAAAATTTATATATATATATAGGGTCGTTTCCACCCTTACCGTGAGTTTAACAAAAGTTATTATAATATGTTAGATTACTCAAAAAGTAGAAATTTATTAGAAATGAATTTTTGTAGCCGTCAATGTAGTACTATAAGAGTTAGTTTAAAATTATTCTCACTCTGAAATTTAAATCAATAATGTACTTATTTTGATCAAACTTTTAAAGCGCAGTTTTCCATACTTATCGTAAGTGTTTCACACTTATCGTATATATTGTTGACACTTATCGTATATCTTAAAATCTGCTTTAGTGGCTGGTTTTTAATGCGTTTGCGGTTTCAAATGAAAACTTAATGCATTAGTAACATTTTATTAAACGTTTTTAGGTATATAAATTTAAAAAAAAGACTATTAAATAAACATTAATTATATAGTAATGAAAATATTATTTTGAATTAAAACTAAAGATTTTTAAAGCATTTCTATTAATTTAGTACAAATCTTTTAAAATGGAAAGGATAGTATTTCATAATAATTATCTGAGTCTTATATAATAATTATTGTTAACAATGGAACTCATTTTCTGACTCAGTTTCAAGGCTTACTTTTTCTTTTGCGACTTTCTTTTTCTTTTTCAAAATTTTCATGTTTTTTCATTTAATAACTTTTTTTTCCATAGCCATTTGTTTCTTTCTTAATCTTTCTTACTCTGTTTTTGAGTTTTTATCTGCAGCTAATTGTCTCTTTTTTAATTTTTTATCATTTAATTGTGACTTTTCTTGCAATTTTGTCTTTTGAATTTGCCACGTTTTAAATGTTACAACAGATGGTAAACGTTCTATTTTGCGCTTGGACTGGTTGTTTTGGCCATATTAAAACACTTTTAATTGGATTTATGATTTCTGCTGCTATTTTTAAACTAGAACAAGCTGGTTTTGGTTCTATTACCGCTGCAATATTGCAATCAGGCATTTCCATACCGGTTTTAACTTGCACATTTTCTAAATTACAAGTTGTTGATAGACCTTTATTACCCTGTTGTATTTCATCAGGTAAAATTGTGGTCTTATATGTTTCAGATGAGGCTCTTTTCCAAAAGTGATACAGCTGGAGTTATTCAAGATCACCTTTCCAACCTAAATGTTCGTCAGCTATTTTAAACTGCTCTAAAATACTTGGATCAATGCAGTTTTCAATTAAGTTTATGGGAGAGGAAGCTGATAAAGTCACACTTGATTGATTCTCTTCTAAATAAGGAGTCGGAGCCACAGTTGACTTGGATAATCTTTGAACAAGTTTTGTGTAGTCCACACTATTAGCATCAAATAGAAATATTCTGGTATTTTTAAAATAACTTTTAAAATTATTTGCCATAGAAGGATCGATTGAATTTAATACTTCTGGTACATTTTCATTATTTATTTCTTGTCCTTCATGGTCAATGCCCTATTGTTGGCAAAAAGATTTCCACTTTTCTTTCATTGGCCCAAAAAACATCGAGCGACTGCAAAATATGTGTTGCATTTAGGAACAAAGCAACAAAAATTATTCCATTTTTAGAGCTCACTAAGTTCCATAGAAAAATGTGACGCATGACCATCAAAAAAAATAATAACTGGTAAAGGAATTTCTTCTTTTATCAAAATTGGATGAAAAATGTTTGTAATATACTCAAAAAAACATTCTGCGGTCATGCAACCATTTTCACTTTTTCCAATAACCCATCCTGATGGAGTAGTATTTATAATTCTATTTGGAAGACGAACATATATAAAAATTGTTAATGATGGAGCAAAGGTTCCGCTGGCATTTACTGCAAATAAAGTGGTGATTTTTTTTTATTACTTCGAGCACTTGCTTCATATGTATTTTTTCCTCGCTCACCAATTAATAAATTAGTTTTTGGTGACAACTGAAAACCACTCTCATCATTTAAATATTGAGCGTTTTCTCCTAAAAGCTTTGGAATTTCAGTAAACCAATCTCTTATGGCTTTTTAGTTATTATTCCTCCTATAGCTCGGTTTAAGTGTTCACCTCGTTTTTGAGATAGCTGTTTGTGACGGCAAAGAAATGCATAAAACCATCCTTTTGCAGGACGGTTGTTAGTAAATTGTATTTTTATATTGCTGAAATTCAAGTATTTTTGCACACTATCTAAGTTGATTATTTATTGGACATACAATATGTATGGAATGACATTTTTTTTAGTTCATACTTATCGTACGTTCAAAAATACTACATTGATACTATAATGAGTGGTTTTAATAATATTAATAATGATCCATGTTTTATTCACCTTATTAAATCAATTTAGAAATAAAATTTTATCTTACCTTCTTAAATTATCTTGTTTTATTTTAAACGCTTCTAACAGCTGGTACTAAAAAAAAGTATTTCCATAGGCTGACGTAATAAACCCTCTGAGTTTATATAAGTAATTATGTATTGCGGTTTCTATGTATTGTAATAGAAGTACATGACAATGTTGTTGATAAACAAAATATATATAAAAAAATAATAATTACTACTTATTGCAAAATTTATGTCAGTATTTAAAACCTACGATAAGTGTTGACTCACGCTAGGTGTGGAAACGACCCTATATATATATATATATATATATATATATATATATATATATATATATATATATATATATATATATATATATATATATATATATATATATATATATATATATATATATATATATATATCAGGCTTTCCCAGGAAAGGCGTGCGGTCGCACGCTTTGTTTGTCCACACATAGAATAAATTTTTCAGAAAACGTGACCGCGGCAATATTTCATTGGAAAGTGGAACTTATCCACAGAGAATAAAATATAATATTAAAAAAAGGAAACGAAGTCTAAACAAAGTATAAAATTGATATTGGATGTAAGAAAAATATTTTAATAATAATAAAAAAAAAAAAAAAATCTAGTAACAAAAAAAAAAATAAGTCCTGAACATTTTTTTCAAATTTTTTTTACTGTTTTTGTTTTCTTTTTTTAGGGTTGCTATTTTCAGCTACAAAATTTGATACAAGTCAAGGAAAAGGCGACAATAAATCATAAAGTTTTCACGAAAATAAAAAGACTTGATACGTAATTTATTCACTAACTTTATCAGATAATATATTAAAAAACTGATTCATTATTTACGCTAGACAAATTTGATTAAATTTTTTCATTTAATTTAGTTTTTACGAAGGTTTATGCAAAGGTGATGATTATTCCCAATACTTAGACAAGAAAATAAATTGCTGTTTTAATTATTAAATGTATTATTTGAGATTTTAAACATAACAAAATTTTAATGTGAAAAAAGTTCTCTCTCGACTTATTCTAAACAGATTATACTGAGTCAATGCTCGCCTTTTATTACGTTGAAATTATTCAATTGGATAATTTTGTAATTACAAAAGAAATTAAAAAAATAATTGCATTGCTTCTGTTGTCATTGTTACAAAAACAGTTCCTTCGGGACATTATTATGTATTAACACTCGTTCACAATGTCAATTAATGATTGCAAAATAAGCAACCCAATCAAATTTTCTTTCATTTGAAAATTGAAAAAAAACATATTTTACAAATAAATAGCAATCGTTTTCGCGCTTTCTTGCGTATCAATACGTTTAAACATTTAAATGTATTTACGAAACATATAAAAATTAATTAAAGTTCTATTGTGAATTTTAAAGTATTACTGACTGATAAAAGTCATAAACAAATTTTACATTAAAAGGTCCTTTTATTTTCATTAAACAATAATCTTTTTGTTTTTGATTTGATTTTTCTTTTTGGTTTGATTTTTCTTATTGATTTTATTTATTTTATTGATTTGATTTTTCATAGCTAAAATAACTACCACCCTAAAAAACAAAAACAAAAACGAAAAAAAAATATAGGTAAATTTTTTTTTTAATAATATACATTAATTTTTAAATTTGAAAGCACAAACAGATTTCTTTTATCTACTTTAAGATTGCTTGCATTTTTGCGGTATTTTCGTTTAGCTTTGTTTTGGCGCGAATTCTTGAAACGCATAATAATAAAAAAACGTGGTCAGTTAGTCAGAAAAATTTATTCTATGCGTGGACAAACAAGGCGTGCGACCGCACGCCTTTCCTGGGAAAGCCTGATATATATATATATATATATATATATATATATATATATATATATATATATATATATATATATATATATATATATATATATATATATATATATATATATAAGACTACGAAACATGTCAAGAATAAAAAATATTGTGATTTTTATTAAAATTTATATATATATATATATATATATACATATATTTATATATATATATATATATATACATATATTTATATATATATATATATATATATATATGTATATACATATATTTATATATATATATATATATATACATATATTTATATATATATATATATATATATATATATATATATATATATATATATATATATATATATATATATATATATATATATATATATATATATATGTACATATATTTATATATATATATATATTTATATATATATATATATATATATATATATATATATATATATATATATATATATATATATATATATATATATATACATATATATATATATATATATATATATATATATATATATATATATATATATATATATAGATATATATATATATATATATATATATATATATATATATATATATATATATATATATATATATATATATATATGAATATATATATATATATTTATATATATATATATATATATATATATATATATATATATATATATATATATATATATATATATATATATATATATATATATATATATATATATATATATATATATATATATATATATATTAATAAATAGATATAAAAACAAGAAACCTCTATCAAATGCTACATCTTTTGAAATGTATCCTATGAAATTTTTGTACTGCTAAAAAGACAAAGAAAAAAACAAAGTTTTAAAAATTGATAAATAACATATAACAATAGAGAATTTGTTATGGAAAACTTTTAAAGACTCAGTTCTAATTCATTCAGTTAATTATACACAAATTTTTCAAAAACACTAGAATATAAAAGTGCAATAGAACTAACAGAGTGGGCAGTGTGTGCAAAAGTAACAACAAACAACAACAAGTATTTCAGTAGCAACAATTCATATATCTAAGAAATTAACACCTAAGCTTAGCCAAGGTATTAGAAAGCAAATTAAAAAAATACAGCAAGCAATGACCTTAACTCATTTTTAGGCTTATATTATTTATCTTAAATAAATAGAGATCTAAATGACAAAAAAAAAGAGATTAGAATGAACTTTATGTCTTCAAAAAATTCATATTTTTTTCTACTTTTGAATAATTTTAAAGCAGAAGCCGCATCATTCTATAAGATTATGTTCTGAGAAGACATTTTTTAATCTATAAAACCTTGTGATTAGTGGAAATCTCATAATGATTGTTTAAATTAGGAATTATTGGAAGATATTAATCAGTTACTTATTACTGTTGCTTCATCTGCAGGAGTTTAAAGAACATTTTTATCATTTGGTCATGTACATTCAAACATTAGAAATTAATTAGGAACTGAGAAACCAGCCACATCTTTTTTTAACCTTAACTGTCTAAAGCTTTAAAATAATGTCTGCACAAGTCATCAAAAAAAAAAAAAAATAAGTGTTTCAAATAGATTTAATTTAATAGATTTGACAATTTGTTTTACTTTAACTAGATTTCTTTTTCATATTAACAATATGTTAAACACGTTTAAATTTTATTTGTTATTGTTAAAATTTATAAACATATAAATATATGTTAAAATTTTATACAAACAATCTAATCAAACTCTCAAAAAATCAAATTAACTGCTTAAAACAAATCAATCAAATTCTGCTTTAACTGTTTAAACAATTCAAAATCAAATTGAAGCTCAATAGAAAGTAAAATTAAAATTTTCAAAGTTTACTTTTTATTTTAAAGTTTACCTTTTCACCAAGAGCACAAAAGGAAATATTCTCAACCATATGCTCAAATATCACTTCACCTGTTAATAAAGTAGATTTTATGGACTTTGTTGATATGTTTGTCAGTACTTTTTCTCCACTATTTGTCAAGATAACATCTATTAGAAAATATTATGTATATATATATATTTATATATATATATATATATATATATATATATATATATATATATATATATATATATATATATATATATATATATATATATATATATATATATATATATATATATATATATATATATATATATATATATATAACGCAACTAAAACAAAACTCAGACTAAAATGCTTAGTCTATTTAATTTACGTATTAAAAAACCTTTTCAATCTTTGTTTCAACATTTTTATATATTTTTTATTTGTTTAATATGTTCAAAAGTTAAATATTTCTCATAAAAAATACATAGTTATATAAATAAAATAAAAAAACACTTTATAAAAACTTTTTTTAAAATTAATTAGTGTTTTTTTTTTATTTCATTAAAAGCGTTTCGATAATATAAAAGCATTTAAGATATCAAACTTATTAAATTGTAATGGTTTTCTAAAACTTTTTTTTTTAATGAAATTTTGTTTATCTTTTTAAATGCATTAACTTTAATCATTCTTATATTTAAATTCGTCAAAGAGACTTTCGTAGTCGTAGAATGTCATCGTTTATAAAAACAAAACAATTTTTTATTTTTTAATAAGATTTATTTTAGAAATGAACACTTAAACAATTTATATGTTTTAAGTTAAAAATATATATACAACTGTCAATAGTATTTAAAAAACAAAACTTTTTTTCAGTAAATTGTTACTTTATTTAAAATCCTTTCGCTAATATAAAAACATTTGTTGAGAAGTTTGATGTAATTAATTTCACTTTTTTAGAATATTTTTTATTTAGCGCGTTTCTAAAATGTTTTTTGAATTAGCCGCGGTCAAATCGTCATAGCAAAATGTAACTTGCGTGGTCATATAAAAACATGAAATCGCACGTCTTCCTGTGAAAGCCTGCTACATGTAATCATTTTTAAACAGATTATCAGAAAAATTTTAAACCTATTTTCAGTTAACTTTTAAATTGATTATTGGTGAGTTCAATATTAGTTCGGATTTAGTTGCATGTATTAACTTTTAAACTATTTTAATTATTAAACTATTTTATTATTAACTTTTAAACTTTTATTATTAACTTTTAAACATTTATTATTAACTTTTAAACTTTTATTATTAAATTTTAAAATTTTATTATTAACTTTTAAACTATATTTTATTATTAACTTTTAAACTATATTTGATTATTAACTTTTAAACTATATTTTATTATTAACTTTTAAACTATATTTTATTATTACCTTTTAAACTATATTGGTTACCTATATAGTTTTAAAGTTAATACATGCAGCCAAGTAAATCCAAAAAATTTATATTGATGTTAAAATAGTTCACCAGATGCCAAAACTAACTGAATAATTACTTAAAGGGTATATTATATAATATTAAGGGTATATTACAATATATTTCTATTACAATAAATAACCACTAATGTATTATGGAATCGAGAAATTAGAGTATCAGTGACCTGGACAATTATATATTAGATTATACAGTAGTAGTCAAAAATATTATTAGAATCATTTTTTTGTGCAAATACAACCCTTATCACGAATATGTTTTTAACTTGTTTCTTTTTTGTTTTAAAAAACAATAGCATTCAGTTAAATAATATTTTTCAGAAAAGGATTAAAAGTAACTTCTTAATAAATTCTAATATTTACATAAAATTTTTTCAGTAAATTTTATTGAACAAAGAGCATAGTAAAGATATTAATTCAATAGAAAATCATTGAATCACAAAAAGTAAAAAGTCAAATTGAAGTATCTAAACAAAATGCATATGCATGGGTCAAAATAAAAACTCATAGAAACAAAGTAAAAGCTCATAAGGAACTTTAGAAACAAAACTCAGATCTAATCAACCAAGAAAAAATACTGAAGGGGAATATTAGCAAAATGTCAACAAGTGATACTTCCCTTACTGCACTACAAAATTAAATCATCGGGGATAGTGCGAATCCGCGTAACTAGCATTGGCTACTATATTTGGGTGTTATTAATTTTAACACCAAATATCTATTGTTGAGATTAAAAAAGACATGAATAATACTCTTCATACTAAAATGAACCCAAAACCAGTTAAAATAAAAATATATATAAATTTTTAAACTTCTCCAGTAAAAAAAATATACTGTAGATACGCGGTATAAACTAATGATAGTTACGCGGTTTTGCACTATCCCCGACGAAATACAACAAACTTTGATTCGATCGATCATTAATAAAATTCTAATTTTTATTTTTCCTTGCTTTATTTAAAGACTTTAATTAAAGATGAATAAATATTTCTAAAAACTAAAATTGCTTATATATATATATATATATATATATATATATATATATATATATATATATATATATATATATATATATATATATATATATATATATATATATATATATATATATATATATATATATATATATATATATATAACTATATTTAAAGCATAATACTAACCTCCAATAATATAATATGTCATCATAACCTATAAGATAAATTAAACTATTAGAATGTTATTATAAAATATTATTTATTTAGTGTGTGGGCCAAGCAGTACCTACCAATGTTAAACACAAATATTTCTTTTTTGTTGATATAACCATTTTTTTCTTTTTTTAGGTTATATTCTAGTAAATTTATTATGGAACTATACAGTACATAACAATGTATTAAAATAATAGAGATTTATATTCTTGTCAATGATCATCTGTTACAATGCAGCACAAATAATGTTTTGACATTTAATGCATCACATTTCCATTTAAATTTCAACAAACAAAACCGTATATTTTAAGGCTCTGAAAATCCAAGAGCAACACACCAGCATTAGTTTCACCCATTTAAATGTACTGTTCGATGCTGTGTTATGACCAATAAAGTTATTAGTTGAAGCAAAATATTGAAGACAAAATACTGAGCATTCAACTAGAAACATTACAAGATGTAAAAAAAAATATTAAAAAGAGTTAATCTCTGTATCAAGAAAATAGTAGACATTTGTCTGAAACCATATTTCATACATAATTTCATATAATATATTTGATGTATAAAAAAAATAATCAAAATAAATGAATATTACTAAACTTATTTGTATTTAACATTAGTAAGCCTTAAATTGCCCTAGGGGAGAGTGGAGTACGATGATTTTGGTTTTTGCTTTGTAACAATCTATACACCTTTTTTTAGGCAATTGGTTTGATTTGTAGAATAAACTTACAAAATTAAACTTATTAATTACCAAGATACAACAGATTAAACCTGTGTATTACATTATAAACTACTAACTTATAAAAAATTTCAGTCAAATAAAGTGACAAAAGTTTATTTTGTTCTTTTTTTGAATTTTGTCTAACAATATCATACTAATTGTATTGCTAGAGGAGACATTTATTCTGAATTCCTTCTAAAAGTGAGACATACTTCTGAATCACTTATAAAAGTGAGATATTTATCTAAATCCCTTCTAAAAGTGAGACATTTTTCTGAATCCCTTCTAAAAGTGAGACATTTTTCTGAACCCCTTCTAAAAGTGAGACATTTTTCTGAATCTCTTTTAAGAGTGAGACATTTTTCTAAATCCCTTCTAGCAAAACTATGAAAATTCTGGGCATTCTTTATTCTTGAACAAATATAATTATTAACAATATTAAATATTATTAACAATTTTATATATTATATAATAATTTTTCTATAACAAAAATTAGGATAAATACAAATAAAAATAATTTTGATGAACAAAAATATATTAATAAATGAAAGTTTTCTACCTTACTTTTTTTGAAATTATATATTTTTGATTCAATGCAACATTTAGATATTGCCTCCCTAAAATAAAAATTTTGCATAGAATGTAAATTAAAATTCATAGTGGGCAAAGTATGATCATTTAAATCAAAAAGCAGAAAACTAATTAAACTTAAACATTTTATAAAAAAATAAATAAAACACAACTTTATTAATTTAAATCTTTTTAAAAAAAAATATTGCTTTTGTTTTTTATCATTTTTATTACAGTTTGTATTATTCAATTTGTTTTAATTTGTTTTTTATTTTTGCACTTTCACATATGCACTCCTTCATCTTATAGACTGGCATAGATGTAAACCTGTATTATATTGCTTCCTGATGATGAAAGCTGGATCTTAATGACTTTACTAAAATATTTTCTGTTTTTTTTCATGGTATTCTCCTTCTTATGCAGCTGAAACTCTTTAAAAGATTAATGGTGTTTTTACTTTTCAAAACTCTTTACATGATTCTCTTTACATAATTCTCTTTATTATTCTCTTTACATGATTCTCTTGACATGATTCTCTTTATTATTCTCTAAAAAATTCTCTTCAAAACTCTCTTGAATAATCTCTACAAAACTATCTTCAAAACTATACAAATAAAACAATTTTAAAAATGCTAATTTAAATATTATTTTTCTGTATGCTTAAAAATTTTCATTCAAATTTTTTTTCAAACTTTAGAGATTCCTTTGAGCCCTCTAGTGTTTTCACTGACCATCTAGTGTTTTTACTAGCTCTCTAGTAATTTCACTTGCCCTCTAGTGTTTTTACTAGGCCTTTAGTGTTTTTACTAATAATAGCAAGGTCTTTGAATCTTTAATTAACAAACATCATTTATCTTATCCTGAGTCAAACTATTAACTCAGGCTATCAATAAAGATTTCAATCTACTTGGTTTCTTAACCTGTTTTCATTTAAAATACTAAAAACTTGACTGTGAATTAGATGGAAACAGAGAAGCAATGGCTATTAAGATATTGAATCATTCCAAACCAGAGCATTAAAGTCGTCTTATATAGAAAACACTCACCTTCATTGTGATTAACTAAAAGATTTGATTTATGGTTCTGTGTTGTCATTTATATCAATAATCTTCATGTTAACTTGATTTAATAATGCAAAACTATATGATTTTTTAAAATTAAATTTACTTTCTCAAGACTCAATAGGATAGAGGAGCCACTACAGTCTCAGTTAATTTTTTTTTAACTTTCTTACTCTTGATTCAATTTTCTACCTCTATAAATCTGTTATTTATCTTTGTAATTAATACTGTTGCCGTATTTAGCCTGCTTCTTTTAATGATGTGGTTTCTCGTTTAGACAAAATCTCTTTATCTTTTCTACAAATATAAGACCATGGTTGCTGCTTAAGTAAGCTATCAGCTCTTGCTCCATCAATCAAAAATCAATCTTGTGTGGCTTCTCATTCAGCTAAGTCATGCCCTTTTACTGTACCTGCTTTAATAAAATGAATTTTATAACCTTTTTACTTTACACATCAATGTTTTAAAATTCACTCTATCATGTTTTTCTGACTCATACAATTTATACTTTTTAATCTATTCATTTTATTTTTTAATCCATCATGCAACCTCAATATGACTCTTAAACTCTCTTCTTTGCTTTAGTCAAATCTCAGCACAAGTTGGTTCACATCTTTAGAAGAACTTTGCTTTTGTCAACTCTCAGCATTTAATCAAAACAAGAGTTAAGTTTTTTAATCTTAAAAGTTCTGATACATTCTAGTACTAACATTATGTTGATCAATAGAATTGCCAGGAACAGACCTATAAAAGACAACAATCTAAAAAAGATTTAGATATATATATTGTATAATATAAGATTTGCGAATATATATAAAAGATAAGAGCTTTGAAAAAATACTAGCAGTTTCATATATTTAGAAAAACTTATAAAATGGTATTGAAAAAACACTAGTGGCTTCACAGAAGAACTTGTATATTGCTTATCATCAAAGAGGGCACTAAGTAATTGAATTATATAATAGTTGAATATATAAAACAAGTAGAGAGCGTTATGCAGTATCAGGACATTTGGCATTTGCCACATGATGCCATTCTGAATCTACCTGATGAACCAAACTTATTTAAAGAGCATGTAAAAGTCAAAACATCTGGCTCCTAGCAACTAATGGCTTTTCGAAGACCTCAAAAAGATGCTTAAGGAAAGCAAACTGGCTCAAATGAAGTAGTGATTGGCAAAACTAAGGTATATTTTAATAAACTTAAATAATAAATTCAAAGATATTAAATAAATTTAAAAAGTTAATATATCATTATATGCTAGTTACATTATAAAAAATATGTAAGTAAAAAACACACATTACAATAACATTTAAAAAACAACTTTTTTCCTACTCTGTGCTTCACTAGCTTCTTTTGTTATAAAATAAAATAAAAATAATTTTGAAAAATAATTTCTAAATGTATTCAAAAAAAAAACTTTTACCTGAGAATGTCTCCTCTTTGATTAAAAGCAAACATTCTCATTGACTCCAAAATTTTTACTGCACCAACATACTAGGAAAAAAAACAAGATATATATATATATATATATATATATATATATATATATATATATATATATATGTGTATATATATATATATATATATATATATATATATATATATATATATATATATATATATATATATATATATATATATATGTATGTATATATATATATATATATATATATATATATATATATATATATATATATATATATATATATATATATATATATAATATTATATATATATATATATATATATATATATATATATATATATATATATATATACAGGGTGTTAACCAGCCTGATGGCACCGCATATAATGCGGTATTCCCAATTGGCTTCAAATTCCCAAAGGTTCATAAAATCATAGTAAAAAAAAATAAAAATTAAATTAGTCTCAGACTTTAAGTGTCGCGCTATTCAAGTAAAAAACGCAATTAGAAGCATGACAAAAAAATGAATTAAATTGATTGATTCTTTTAATGTGTAAAAACGTGTCGTCACTAACAAGCATCCATTCATTAACATGATCATTCGTTCAAAAGTTTAAAAAAACTTTTAATTTTAATTTTTATTGACGTCAGTTAATCTTGAGTTAAGATTTTTTAAAGTTTAATAAATTATTTTATTATTCAAAAACTATTTATGTTTTTGCTGTTTATCTTAAGTTAGTAAAGTTACAAAGAAATTTGCATAATAATAAATATTATACTTTAAAATAAGTAAATAAAATTTTTGCAATAAAAGATTTATTAATACTCTCAGTAAAATAAATTAGTAGGTAAAGTAAATTGAAAATAACAACAAAAATAATCAAAAATAAAACTTGCAATGAAATGTATTATCTATGTTATATTTACGTAAAACGTAAAAGAAGATAATTAAATTATATTATAATATTATTTTTAACCAATATTTATAAATATAAAATTCTTTTTTTTATTTACAAATACAAACTTTATGTAGAAATTTAATGAATGTAATGTAAATTGAAATAATAATAATAATAATAATTTTGTATTTAAATACATTTTTTTTTTTAAATACGCTAATTAAATTTAGTTGCTGCCCTCGTGCGGTGAAAGAATCTCGCTTTGCCCCCTATATGTCTTTGTTATTTATTTAAATTAAAGTAGCATATTGCAACAAAAGTTCTTTTAACAAAAATTATATTTGACGGAAATCGGCGAGCCAACCAAGTTTTTCAATTAAAAGTTATTAAGATTACGAAAACTTAATTTAAAAGCTATTGATTTAAATAAGTTTTTAAACTGTTAAATTTATCAAATGATAAAAATTATAATATAAAATATGAGGAACAATACAACATTTGTAAAAAGGTTTTTTAAGTATTTTAAAATACTAAAGTATTTAAATAGTTATATAGTCAAATATATTTCTTCAGAACTAATCGTTTAAACCTTTTAAAACTGTATTAAAAAAACAATGTACGCAATTAATCTAGACCAAAGTTTCAATGAAATTAAATGATACATTCATTAAAACAGCAAACAATTGTCTTTCGTTCTTGTTTTCTCTCTACTTAACTGCAGCCGTTTTTCAAAGTGTCTTATGTAAAAAAAATCAATTTGACTTTTTTTACCAAATAAGCTAGCTTAGATATCAACAAGCGTTTTTAAATACATATTTTTAAAGAGTTTTTAAAAATTCATAAAAATTATTAGTTTCAAAAAGCGTTTTACAAAGAGTTTCTCTAAATAATTTTTTTTAATTAATAAGCCTATTAAGGCATTTGAAATGCCTTATACGTAATAAGCCTATTAAGGCATTTGAAAAACGGCTACAATATATCAAGCAAAGAGGAGAAACGATTTAAATATGAAAACTTTAGAAGATTGCCCATAATGAAACATTTATAAAGTAGAAAAATAATCCTGCTATAACTATAACACCCAGAAGTATACTCACCTTTTTTTTTTTTTTTAGCCGCACCTAAATTCTCAACTTCGCAAAAACGCTGTATGAAATTTTTTTCCTGGGTAACACCCTGATATATATATCTATATATATATATGTGTGTATATATATTACACATATATTATATATATATATATATATATATATAAATATATATATATATATATATATATATATATATATATATATATATATATATATATATATATATATATATATATATATATATATATATAATATATATATATATATATATATATATAGATATATATAGATATATATAGATAGATAGATAGATAGATAGATAGATAGACAGATAGATAGATAGATAAATAGATAGATAGATAGATGACCTTTCAATATCTATAGGTTGCTTGTGCTTCTCTATCAATTATATTACTACACACCAAAAATATTTAAAACATATTTAAGGTTGCTATGATTTGTGTGATTATGTCTGATTTACTACCAATTTAAAGTTTTTGTGCTTTTTCATTAAAAAAAAAAGTTTTAATTTTATTTTTACATTACAATTTCAAAAATTATAATGATAAAATTATTTTTTTAATTCTTTTTTAAAAAAAAGAATTGAAAAATTAAATTAATTTGGGAGTTTCAATTTAAAAGTTATTAAATTGGGAGTTTCAATTTAAAAATTGTAACTCCCAATTTCATAGCGACCACTATTAAGTTGGGAGTTACAAGATAACAAAGAATAGAGTTAAAGAGCAAGGTATTGATCAACAAAAGACTTGAAAAATTATAGGTTGTATGAGTCAGGAAAACATGAAGATGGGAGAGAGTTTCAAAGGGTTGAAGTGCAGGGGAAAAAATTAGATAAATAAAAGTTTTTAGAAAATGCAGGAACAGATACAGTAAAAGAGTGTTAATTCACTAAATGATGAGTCAAGCAAAAATGAGTTTTGGGTGATGGAACTAGAGATAATAGCATTTGAGCAGCGACTATGATAGTATTTGTAGAAAAGAGAAAAAGAGGCAACTTTAGGACAATGGGAGAGAGGCCCAAACTCGGCAGATAAAGCAGGTCCAAATTTTATTATACTTTATTATGTACCCTTTATATAATTAAACCAACGTTTTCAATTAATAAATTATGGTTAACACCAGAAATTTTTATTTTCTTTCAAATTTTTTTTTTATATTAAATAATTATATTTAATATTGCATTTTTAAAAATGTTTGATATAAAAATTTTATTTCTTTTTTCAACATTTGTATAAATGAATTAAAATATGTTAAATTTTTTTAAATGATTATTTCTTAAATTTCTAATTGCAGATTTGCAACAAAAAATAATTTTTTATTTTAAAAAAAAATCAGATAGTAATAAATAAAAAAATTACCTTAATTTATTTACTTATGTAAATAATGTTATTGTGAAAGCAAAGAATATTTTTTCAAAAACCAGTTATTAAAATTATATTGCTGTGCTTTTTCTTGCGTTATAAAAAATGTTTAACTTATGTTTTGCACAAATTTTTGATGCAGCATTGGAACACGTTTATTTAAAATTCAATTTTCAGTAAAAAAAAATCTTTAGGAAAGAAAACTGAAAAAACAATGGCAATAAAAATGAGCTAAATCTTTTTTAAGAATAAATAAAGTTGAAATATTGAACAATATTTAGTAATATTTTTAAATAAAACTGACAAGTAAGTAAACCCAAGCATTAACTTTAATTTTAATAAACTTAAATATATTTTTTTAATCAGAATTTTTTAAATCAAAATTAAATTGTAAAATAAAATTTTTTAAATCAAAATTAAATTTATATTTTTTAAATCAAAATTAAATTGTATATTTTTTTATCAGATTAAAATTATATACTTTTATCAAATTAGTTTTAAATTAAATCATATACTTTTTATCAGATTAAATTATACAATTATAATCTTTAAAGTATCAGCATTTTTCAAGCAAAAAAATCAATCATTGCAATAAAAATAATAAAAATAAAAATATCATAATATAAATAAAGATAAAACAAACTTTTTTTAAACTTTTTTTTTATTACTAATTTTTTATTTGTTATTAATAAATAAAAACTAAAGTAAACTTTTTTTTATTGCAATCAAAAGTTGATAAATATTCTTGTGCTTGCGAGATGATAAATAAAAATTTTATTATATATATATATATATATATATATATATATATATATATATATATATATATATATATATATATATAATAAAATCATTATATATATATATATATATATATATATATATATATATTTATATATGTATATATATATATATATATATATATATATATATATATATATATATATATATATATATATATATATATATTTATGTTTCCTTTAATAACTTCATATACAAAAAAAAATGTTATTTAGTATAAACAATTTTCTTTTTTGTTACTAATTACTTTGATAAAATAATTAGCTTAATAGAGAGATTAAGTTTTCGTAGTTATCAATTTTATTCGAGCTTTTTTCATCAGTAAATAGCACTTATATCTAATATAATTGTCATTCAAACTTTTGTAACAAACTTTTTTTACATAATCGTCATTCAAAAGTTCTTTTCTTTTATCTTACCACTTATAGAGTATTTAAGGAAGAATGATAAAAAGTGTCTTAATGAAAATAACTCTAGGCATACCTTAAATTGCTTAATGCATACGTAAATTGTCAGAAGCTTAATGCTTTAAACAAAGGCCTGCTAAATATTGGTACATGTACAATTCGGGAACAGAAACCTGGGATCAAATTCTGATTACCTAATCAGACTTTGTTAAGAGATGTTAGAGTACTACAAAGGAGCGATAAAAAGTCATAAACCCAAGGATGATTATCTTAAACTTTTAAATCTATGTTTCATCTTCCTTGGAGGTCTACTGAATTATCTCAGTTGAGTGTGGAAATTTGAACTCCTGATGCTACACATAACTCATAATGGATAGCAAAGGCTATATATTGTCTCAAAAAGTACATGATTCAACATCAATTTGTTGTTATTGCAACAACAAAAAAGTTTATCGAAAACATCACCTGTTTTGTAGCACATATCAACAGAGAGTTTTGAAATAAAAGTCCTCTGACCAAATGAGTACCTTTCAATGATACTAAACTTCCTGGCAAGATTCAGAAATATCTAAACTGTATAATTGCAGATACTAGAGCAAAAGCTATACATCACCATCTTTAGTACATTTCTGAGAATTTTATCCGTTTAGCTTTCTTTGATCCCTATGTCTATATCAATACAAAGAAGGATACGCTGAAGAATTTAAAGTGTCTATAAAAAAATGTAAAATAATCGTTAGGCTAAGCGCAGCACTTTTAGAGGAATTGATTTAAACCTCTTGATTGTCAGCTTTATGTTCGTTTATATTCATATAAATATAATGAATTATATGAATCATATGAATTTGTTCATTGTTTATATAAATATAAAGCATATTGAACATACTTTAAAATAAGTCAACAATGTTTATAGCAACCATCGGAATTAGGAAAAATGAGGTCGGAAAATTATTGCCGACCTCAAACACTTTCAGTTTGGCAGTTAGGTTGGCATTGCCGAATGCCAACCCTAATTCTGAGGGTTGTTATAGTAATTAAAAATTATCTTGAAAATCAACCATGTTAGAAAGTTTGATGCAACAGAAAATCATAAGAATTGCTTCAACAATTATCTGTATTGACAAAATACTTTATATTTTATCAATAAGTTGAAATGTAAAAATAAAAAAATGAGAATTGTAAATTTAAAAACAAAAAAATGAGTAGTAAAGTGAATATACCTAATTAGTTACAGAATGAAAGCTCAACATTTTCACATTTTAAATTATTATACACTTGCATAAGAACAATAGAGAAAATTCAGACTTCAATTTAAAAAATCGGAAAAAAACACAAAAACCTTAACGTTGTATTTGTGTTAATAAGATTAACTAATAAATAAATTGGAATATTTCACTACACGGAGGTAATCCACTGCTATAGGGTGGTAGCACTCCTTGGATTGGCGTATTTGCTGATTTTGTTTGTTGAACAACAATTGAAATCATGACAGTTACAATAAAAGATTTTGCATCTAAATTTGAAATATTTAAAGATGATCAAATTAAAAGAGTCAAAGAATTAGAAGAAAAAGTAACATTATTAGAACTTGAAAACATATTATTAAAAGCAAAACTATCAGAACTTGAGACCACTGCTAAACCATCGCCTAAAAATTCAACATCTACTATAGAACATTCATAGAATAGTTTGCTTCAGATAAGACCAAATTTAAATATGCCTGATTTGAATGTTCAGGAATCACTTAATGTAAAATTATGTGAAATGAAAAGTAAAGAAAAAAATTTGATAACTTTTGGTTTGGAATTGTCTAAAAAAAATAGTATTTCAGATAAAATAGCAAAAAACCAAGAAAATGTTG
>NC_061164.1:22538233-22548233 GCF_022113875.1 Hydra vulgaris
TATATATATTATATTATATATATATATATATATATATATATATATATATATATATATATATTATATATATATATATACATATATATATATATATATATATATATTATATATATATATATATATATATATATATATATATATATATATATATATTATGTATATATATATATATATATATATATATATATATATATATATATATATATATATATATATATATATATATATATATATATAATGATTATGCAAGCCTTCCTAGAAGATCTGTAAGGTTTTTTGAATCGTTTGTTCACGCATAAGTTTTTTATTTGAGACAACTTGGTCATGGCCATTTGCAATTTTCATTATATTAAGTTTCAAAAAGAAAGAAAGCAAAACTAATAAAATAGGAAATTAAGATAAATTTAAATAGAAAAAAATAAAAATAAATAATTTGTGTATTGTTTTTATTTTTGTTTCTTTAGGGTAATTGTTGTTTTCATTAACAAATTTGGATAACACGATGCAAAAAAAAACATTTTTAAGTCAACATTAAAAAGACTGATTTTCATATTTTATTTTATTTTTAAAAAAAAGGAAAGCAAAAATACAAATTACTATCTATTTGTAAAATATATTTGTATAATTTTAATGTAACAAGTATATATTTCCCGTTATGAATGTCTATGTAATGCATGTGTATATGTTTATATACACTCAAATATCAGTTTGTTTGTATGTATGCATAGATATGTATCTACCTCATAAGCTTTACTTTTTAGATTACTTTTTCAATAATATAATTAAATTTATTTCCTAATACTATCATATTTAAATAAGGGGTTTACTTAATGCACTGAATGGTTGTAATTTTGAAAAAAATTTTCAATGAAATATTCATTAACTACTGTTAATGAATATTTCATTTAAAAAAAATCAGTTTATTATTTATAGCATTTCTGATTACCTTAGTTTCATAATTTACACCAGTTTTGAAAGCATCATTTGAATGCAGCCATCCATTTGAAGGTTTTTTTATAAAACTTCCAGTATCAGAACGCCAGTGATCTTTAGAAGAAGGATCTTTTTTAAATTTTGAAATAATTCCACATTTCATTTTCTAATTTGTGATAAAAATGTTAAACGAAATTATATTTATTAATCAATCATATATTTTTTTTAAATAAATTTTCACAGATATTTACAAATAGTAATCAAATACTAACTTTATACACCTAAGTAAGTACATACCTTATAAAAATAAGTTAACAATGTGATAAGTACACACCTTAAAAAAATTTATATATATATATATATATATATATATATATATATATATATATATATATATATATATATATATATATATATATATATATATATATATATATATTATATATATATATATATATATATATATATATATATATATATATACATTTATAAGGTGAGTAATTATGATTACTACAACTATTATCATTAACTTGTTTGTTTATCTTTTATTATTATCATCAAAGTATGATTTTTAAATGTTTACTTAGTTTAAGTATGTTCTATGTGTGTATGCTTATTATTAATCATATTATATTTAAAAACTGGTGTCAATCCTTTGATCAGAATTATGTTTGAGTGACACCATCCTTATCAATCATTTAGTTATTATTACTATATACTTATAATTAACTTACTCATTATTATATTATTTTATATTATTATTATTTTTATATATATTTTCTTTATTAATCAATTAAAATAACAATATTATTAAGAAAATATTATTATAATAATATTATTAATATTAAAAATAATTTTATTATCATTATATTAATATTTTATTATATTTTTTTAATATAATATAATTTTAATATAATAATTTTATTATTAAAATATTAATATTAATAATAAAAATATTATTATGAAAAATATACAACACTACAACAAAATAATTTAAGTTCAGAAAAAAGTCAATAATTTTCTTCGTTAAATTTATTGATTATTAATATATATAATATACTTATATTTTATATTATATATATATGTATATATATATATATATATATATATATATATATATATATATATATATATATATATAATATATATATATATATATATATATATATATATATATATGATATATATATATATATATATATATATATATATATATATATATATATATATATATATATATATATATATATATATATATATATATATATATATATATATATATATATATATATTAATAAAACATTATTAGTGCGTAAAAGTGCGTACTTATATTCCCAGAAAAAATTAAATTTTATTCAGTTTCACTTTTTTGTTTTTGAAAATAAAAATGTTTTGGTTGATCATTTGATATTTTAGTTATGTAATATCCTTTTATAAAAAAATTCCGCATTTGCGAATGCAACTATAGCAACGAAACGTAATAATAGCAACGAAATTTTTCATGAATTTAAAGGTAGGAATAACGCGTAATAAAATTGTGCAGTTTTTTTGACTATGTAATAAATGTCTGGTTTTGTTAAGATAAAATTTAAAGGTAGATGTACTTTATTCATTTTAACAATGTAATGATTCATAAGGATAGTGTAACGCATATAGAGGTCTGAAGAAGTGACACCAAGGACGTATAAATAGATGGACGTTTAATACATTCTAATAGATCAGAGGCGCCGCCAATTACTGAAATTCTATGAGAGTTTTAAATTGTAGGGTTGAAAATGTTATTGCAATAAACTTGTAGTAATATAACTTTATAAAATTCGTTTCTTTGTTTCAAAAATATGCGTTTTATCACTGTAATGTTTGGGTATTCTTTTAATATTTCCACAAAAAATATAAAATAGTAGAGACCCACAAGCGAAAAATGCACATCTTTTAGTCAAATTTTTATACTTAATTAAATTTTATATTTAAGAATCGCACATTTAAAAAAGCATTAAAACTCATCTTACAATCAAGATGTGTTTTAAATCAAGTTTTTATATGTTACTTTTACTTACATTACTTTTATGAAACAACAAAAAGTGGATGTTTTCCGAGTTTGTCACATATTTCAAGCTTTTATTTCTCTCAACTACGATGTAAAAGGTTCACAAAATACAAAGAGTCTTTTTTTAATTAACAAGTTTTATTGTGTATAATTTTTTGACGTATAAAATTTCCATACAAAGATAATGTAAGGGGGGTGTTCTACCCCCACAAAGAAGGTGATTTTCTACCCCCACAAAGAAGGTGATGAAGTTATAGTCGGTTTTTTGACGAATTTTGTCGGCTTGTCGGGTATTTGACACAGTTCAGTCGAATTTTTTTTTTTTTATTACTTTTAAGAAACCAGTTGGTACTTTAACAGATTCAATCCCCTCCCCTTCCTCATTATTTAATTTATTGGTTTATAAAGTCAAAAGTCGTTAGTTTTGGAAGATATTGTATGTGGTTTCTACTCATAGAAGAATACAGCTTTGTTTATTTTGTTGATAGATTAAGTCCTTTTATCACGGCTTCTAATTCTAGACGCAACTAGTTTGCTATCGGAAAGTGTCTGGTCAGCTGTCTGCATCAAGAAAAGATTTGCCGACGTGTCATTTTTCTTTTAGGAACTTTGAGTATGTTGTCATGTTTCCAACGGACTTGGTGGTGTTGTTTATAAATTCGCAATCTAAACACACAACAACCGACAAGTTTTTTGGCGATTTCCAATCCGATTATCTCAAAATTTTTTCCAGCTCCGAAGTTTGATACTGCAAACATCACCATCTGCATTATGACTGGATACAAGTTGATTCAGATCACGGTAGTCCATCACCAGACAAATCTTTAATTTGTTTGGTGCTTCCAGCAGCCATTTCCAAGACACACTCTACTATTTTTAAACTCTGCTACGAAATTTTACCAATCAATTTTTGAATAGTAGGTGAGGATACTTAATTCATTTTTTCTTGAAAGACTGCAGTAGTGCCAATAATTAGTTGTTATACATTGAACTTTATGGTTTCACCGTCTCTCCCGACTCGGACACCTCTAAGCAGTCGTATTGCGTCCATACCAAGTTGCTTTTGATATTTGGGAACAATGTCGGCAAACAGGCATTCCGAACCAACGCGTCAATTTGGAATCATTTATTTTAATCAAAGTTTCAATCAAAATTTAAATTATTTAGTTCGCGACGGTGTTGTCATTTATAAAAAGGTCAACAACAACCTGGTGTTTTAATAATCAACAACAATCTGGTGTTTTAGTCTTCAAATGACTTCCCACTCATCATGAAAGCTGCTATACACAAGGACATGAAGTATTTGTGAAACCACCTGACTCAAAATGTACGAGCAAATGGAATAGATGAGGAGTCTCAGATGCAGGACGAGGAGTTTTGGTAGAAATCAATGGACTTCCAAGACACACATCAGACATTCGTCCTGCTCCTATAGCAGCTGACGTGTGTAGAAGAGAATCGGAAAAATCTATCACGGACAACTTGAATCTCAGAAGATTGACAAGAGTGCGGAAGTTTCCGGATCGGTATGCGGACTAGAGATCAAGGAGTGTTGTAAATGTGTTGTCAAAAGAGTAAAGATATTCATGAAGACAGGAAGGAAAAAAAACAAATTAAATTTATTATTACGCTAACCATATTATTCTTGTTAGGGTTTCAATTTAATCCTACTTGCTGAGAAGTATTTCTTACATTTTAACAATGATTAATTTCATTTAGCTTAGCTCTTTTATTTCGATGACTCTTTTTTTATGAATTCTCCTAACACTTATTATCCTCATTGTCCTTATTAGGGTTCAAATTAATTTATGCTCGCCGAACAACATTTCTTAAATTTCTTTTTCATTTTGATAACAATCATTTTCAAGTCGCCTCTCAGCATTTATTTTTTAGTTCCTTTGAGTCTATTTCATGAGTAAATAACTGAATATATTAGTAATAAATTAGTATGACAGAAAATT
Source organism: Hydra vulgaris (assembly GCF_022113875.1). Lineage (NCBI taxonomy): Eukaryota > Metazoa > Cnidaria > Hydrozoa > Anthoathecata > Hydridae > Hydra > Hydra vulgaris. Next base: position 22,543,175 of record NC_061164.1, read on the forward strand.
AATACAAACTCTTTATAAAATGAACTTACATGTTAATGAAAAATATTAAACAATATTAACATCAATTATTTTTAATTTAACAAAGAACGCAGTTAAATTAAAAATAATTGAACTACAATACACGATCTTGTTTAATAAATGAAGCAGTGTTAGTCACTATATTTTAATCTAAAGTAATAAGAATGATGAAACTATTTAATAAGAAATTTAACAATTGTTAAAAAACCTTTAACTATTATTCAAATTCTTTTAATAAGAAACAGGATTCATTTTACTTTAAACAAAGAAACATGGTCCATTTTACTTTAAACAAAGAAACATGGTCCATTTTACTTTGTTTAAATATCACTCAGAAGAATAATCATCTTTTTTAGATTCCAGCAAAAAAAAATTTTAATTTTTTTTAAAGAAAGATTTATTATTGAATTTTTTTTTATGGTTGAGATAATTACTTTTTACTTAAGCATAGTCCTTAAAGATACAATTTTTTTTTTTTTGTGATTACTTTTTTGTTCTTTTGAGTTTTTTTAAGTTCCATTAAAATAAGCTCTTCTTAGGAAATCCTAAAATGAGATGATTGGGTGTGTTAAAAATAACGCATATTTTGGTATAAAGATTTTTATGAACTATTTATTTATACTAGCTGAGATGGAACCCGTAAAGATACGGGTCTTTGTAAGTCTATTTCAAACCGAACTTTTTTACACTTTTTCTTTATATATCCTAGCTTTCCGGATCCGCAAAATACGCGTCTTTTCCAAACCTAATATTTCTATACATACCTGTTCCACACCGATTGTTTCTATACCTATTCCTTAATTACTTCAATACTTTTTAGTAAAATATTTTTCTCTGAAAAAAAAACTTCAAGAGCAAAAAATTTAACATGCGCACCTTTTCCGCATAGAGCTTATAACTTATAAGCTCTACGTAGGCGGAAAAGGAGCGCATGTTAATTTTTTTGCTCTTAGAGTTTTTGTATATAATATCTTATAATATAAGAGACTCATAATTCAGTTTTTTTTTTTTTTTGCTAAATGCATTTGATTGATAGCTCAGTGGTTAAGTACGCTGTCCTCAGTTTTGTTTTGGGGGGTTTAAGACCTCCTCTTTGTGTAATAATTCTGAAATTTTTTCAATCTTGCATATACTTATAGCAAAAAAATAATAATATAGCAAAATAGATTTCTAAAATTTAAAATGAAATTTTTAAGTTTTGTTATTTTATACATATATTATACGCGATTATTCCATATAATTATAATTAATGTTATAAATAATGAAGAGTATGTCAGTAGTGACGTAATCTCAGAAAAGTTTAACAATTTTTTCGTTAACATAAGCCCTAACCTGGCTACAAAAATTAATTGTCCAAACAACTCATTTGAGACATACTTAACTAATAACAACAACGAATTAGCATTTAGCGAACTAAAAATTGAAAAACTTGAAGTTGCGATAAAATCTCATAAAATAAATAAATCTTCATGTTTAGATGATATTTGTAGCAATATAGTTATCGATGTCTTTTCGGAGATACGCAAACCGATCTTCGAAATATTTAAATCATCAATTAAAACAGGTACTGTATTAGATAAATTGAAAACAGCTAAAATTATACCAATTTTTAAAACAGGCGAAACATCTTTATTAAATAATTACAGACCGATCTCTATACTGCCTACTTTCTCTAAAATACTTGAAAGAATAGTTTACAATAGATTATACGAATATCTCTTTCAAACAAAACACTCAACCGAACATGCCATTTTAGATCTTGTAAATAGCATGAGTAATTCTTTCGATAAAAAGCAATTTGTATTAGGGACTTTTATAGATTTATCCAAAGCGTTCGACACAGTTAATCACAATATCTTACTTAAAAAAATGGAAAGATATGGTGTTAAAAATATATCCCTTGACTGGTTCAAAAGTTAACTGTGTAGCAGAAAACAATGCGTTGTTACAGATCATAATAAATATTCAGACCTACTAGAAATAAAATGCGGAGTTCCCCAAGGTTCCATTCTGGGTCCCCTTTTATTTCTAATATATATCAACGATCTTCCAAAAGCCCTAAAAAACTTGATGTAATAATGTTCGCTGATGATACAAATTTATTTTACTCATCGCCGTCTATAAGCAAACTTTACGAATCTATGAACATTGACCTCGAAAACCTCAACATCTGGTTTAATGTAAATAAATTATCTTTGAATACAGAAAAAACAAAATATATCTTGTTTCACTCCAACCGTCTTAAAAACTTTATACCAGGCACTCTACCTTCACTAAAAATTGATAACGTAAACATCAAAAGAACTGAAATAACTAAGTTTTTTGGAATAATTATTGACCAGAATATTAATTGGAAAGCCCATATTGATACAATAAACACAAAAATATCAAAAAGTATCGGCGTACTCTACAAAGCTAAACCTATGCTTTCCCAAGACAACCTAAAAATTCTCTTCTTTTCTTATATTCAAAGTTACCTAACATACGCTAATATTGCATGGGGAAGTACCCATAAAACTAAATTAAATTTACTCTACATACATCAGAAACATGCATCAAGATTAATTTATAATAAAGATAAATTCACTCATGCCGACCCTATACTTAAAAATTTGAATGCATTAAATATCTATCAAATAAATATTTACCAAAATATCTTATTCATGCTAAATACAAACTCGGACTTGTTCCGAAATACTTTACTGATAGTTTTTTTTATATCAATGTAAACAAATATATCACACGAGGAACAGGCAACTTCACCTTGCCTTAAAAAAAACAAAATTCTCGCGATTTTCTTTAATATACCGTGGCCCATACTTACATAACAAAATAATGCTTCAAAATATGGAACTTAATAAAATGGATAACCTTATTGCTCTGAAAAAAAAAACTATAATATATCATAATTAACTTAACCAACTTCATCGAAATGTATTAAACAGTTTGCGAAAAATAGTAATAATAAAAAGCCCTACTACTTCTACTATATTGTAGATACAAAAATACTTATGTGTATTTGTTGAACTAGTTCATTAAAGTTTATTTTATGTTTTAAAGGTTCTCGATGAAAAGACTATTTTAGTCTTCTGCGAGTTTCCTTACAACAAAAAAAAATATTTTTTAAGAATAATTATATATATATATATTCAACTACGTCCACAAGCAAGTCCCTAGTAGCCCTGTGGTACGACGGACTTGCATATATTTTTTAAATGCATGGCAAGCACTTTATATTATAAACAACGAATAGTTACCTTATTTTGTACACTGTACAACGCGCATGCGCTAAACAGAATTTTGAATTTCTTTTGTCTTGTAAAAATTTTAATGGTACAAAAATTGTTTAATTGTACGTTTTGTACTTATATGTAAAAATATGTAATTTTGTTTTATTGAAATATATACGGATACTTGTGTTGTAAAAAAAAAAATATATATATATATATATATATATATATATATAATGCCTGCAAACTCAACATATGCTAAAGACGCTTACATATACAGACGTTTGTACGTAACGCTATACAAATAGAACTAAAAAGATCTTTGACCACTAAAATAGTCATACAAAACTTTTTTCTTTTAATTATGATTACAAACTAAAAATTGATATTAAACGCTAATCTAAAAAATGAGCAAAAAAAATTTTGCGTATTGAAGTTGGTTTGTGGCAAAGTAAACTTTTATGAGTCAAGTTTCTTTTACATTTATCTTACATTTTTTGATTAATTTTAATTTTATTGCATACAAATGTATAAAAATATATAAAACTGGTACAGATATATCATTTCACGGATAAGAGATTGATTACAATAGTAATAAATAAACAATTTTTGTCTTTATTAGAATGTATCCCATAAAAATGTATTACAAATATCTTTAATAGAAGTTTTTTTAAAGAATTTTAATAAAACCTTTCTTCTAGTTTGTTTTTCTAGTTTATTGCCTCAAAGTGACGTCACATATGCAAAAAAATTGTAGCTTTAACGGTTTACGAAAAAAGACTCGACTATCATTCTTAATGGTCTAAGAATAAGATGACGTAATTTTAGCTATCAAAAATTATCGGGGCAAATCTAAAATTGAAACTTTAAATTTTCCACTTGAAGGAGACAATATACTTTTTCAATCTTGTCAATTTTTTAAAATATAATAACATCCCTACAAAAAATCAAAACATAACAGCAAAAAAGACTTGTAATTATTAGAAAAGTTTACTTATATTACATACAATCCTGAATAAAACGTTATATAACTTATATAACGTTTTATTCAGGATTGTATAAAAATCCACTTATATTATAAGTGGATTTTTTACATTTTCTAAACAATATATATATATATATATATATATATATATATATATATATATATATATATATATATATATATATATATATATATATATATATATATATATATACAAATAATAAGTTTTTTATTTATTTATTTAATTTTGTCAAGCAACCATTTACAATTAAAGGTAATATTATAATAAAATATTTAAAAGTATTAAATACAAGTACATTTCATTATTTATAGTAGTTACGAGACTAGAGAACCTGAAGAAGATAAAATCTTATCATCAGTAACCTTTGGTAATAAAAATTGGAAACAAAAGTATATTGTTAGAAAAAATCATTTAAAGAATCTTGATTGGCAATAAGTTCGATTATGTTCTTTTTAAAATTTTGAGAGGTATTGGCTTCTTTAAGTTTACAACTCAGGCTTATAAAGTGGTTCTATAGCATTGGGCCACGATAGGAAATGACAAAGCTGGTAAGTTTTAATGTACTGAAAGGTTTTTTAAATCTTCCGGTAGATCGAGTGTTGTATCGGTTTAATGTTTTAGGGAAAATATTTTCGAAAACCTTTGGCGTTTTTTTTGACTGATGTTGAAACATAAATTGCGTAATTTTGAAAATATTTAGTTCATAAATATCAAGTGCCCTCGTGCTTTTCAGAAGAGCTTTAGCATTTGTGAAGCGATTTTGAAAATGAATAATGCGTGCTGCATGGTTCTGTTGTATATGGA
>NC_061164.1:22553233-22629431 GCF_022113875.1 Hydra vulgaris
AATAACAGATTTGCCCTTATTATTGATACTGTTAAAGATTCTCCAGAAGTCTCGAGAGCCTAATTTTTGTGATGAGATACGAGATTTAATGACCTGGGAATAGCGAGCTTTGGCGTCAGACAAAACCTTTTTACAATGGTTTCTGGCGATAGTGAACAGATGTTTGTTTTCTGGAGAATTGTTTTGCTGATAGATATGGAAGTAACGGTTTCGATTAGAAATTGCTGCAGCGCAATGTGAAGAAAACCAAGGAGAAGAGTGAGGCTTGACCTGGAATCGTCGAGAGGGAATAAAAGATTCCATGCCAGCCTGAATCCACGAAGTTATGTAAGAAGCACATTTGTCAGCAGGAAGACGGAAGATTTCTACCCAAGGGCCATCACGAAGAAAATCACGGAAAGAGTCCCAGTCAGCTTTAAGGTAGTTGTATGTGGTACGATGATAGGGAGATTCTGATGAAGTAGAAGAATTTGATAATAGTTTTAGAGAGATCAAACCGTGATCAGAAGTACCTAAGGGTGAATGTGGAGAAATTGAGCACTGACTAGGATCCAAAACAAGACATAAGTCGAGTAGAGAAGGTAAATGATTAGGGTTGTCTGGAAAACGAGTTGGAAAGTTGACTATTTGAGTTAGAGATTGAGAAAGGCAAAAGTTGAGGGCCTTAACGCCAGCAGAGTCACTGACACTAGAGCCAAGCCAATCGGTGTGATGGGCATTAAAGTCACCAACAACGACGATATTGGCCGATGGATAAAGAGAGAGGGCTTGGTCAATTTGATCAGAAATAACATCAAGAATAGTGCAATCTTGGGATGAAGGAGAGCGATATAGAACAAAGAGAAAGGCGATAGAGTGAAGTTGTGCTAAACGAAAGCACATAAATGAATAGTCTGTAGATTCAAACCTAGTTTCACGACAAATGGGTGAGTTCTTACGAATGTAGATGCCCAGGCCAAGCATGTGATTATTGGAGTCTTTACGATTATAAAGGAAGATAACCATCAACACTAAGATCACAAGATGGGACAGCCGAACTCAAATTAGTCTCACAAAGAGCAAGTAGGTCTGGTGAACTTTGCAAGAGATAAGACTCAACAGAAGAAAAGTTACTTCGAAGACCACGAATATTAGTATATGATAGGTTTAGAGAACTTGGTGATGACGATGGTTTTTTGTGTTTTTTGTGTATTTTGTGGTTTTTGTGTTTTTTGTGGTATTTTGTGGTTTTTGTGTATTTAAATAAGTCTTACATTATCAAATTAAGAACATACTTTTTGTTTAGTTTGAATAAGTTAATTACATTTTTAAAGCATTGAATTATAGTTTATTTACATTGTAAGATAGCTTTAAAAAAAATTAAAAAAATAAAATAATTTAACCCATTTTTGATGGTGAATATATATTCTTGGCCAAATTTGCTTAAGGTTTTGATAAAATTTTTTGAAAATCTGTAATATTTAGAATTTTTATAGATTTAATTTATTTTGCAGACAAGATTACAATTAGTATTTAGAAATTCAATGTTTCACATTATTTCGCTGGGCAAGCTTTTTTATGTAATTTATTTTTTTAATTAAAATTATTGTATATTATAGGTTGCACAATAATTTAATTAAATAAATACAAGACAAAATTGTAATAAATGTTTACAGATTATTATATAGCATGTTTTCTGTATAACTTTTTTCTATATGTTGTTTTTTAGGCATTGCAATGAGCAATATGAATTATATAGATATAATAAAGGAAATGAAAAGAAAGGCAATATAAAAGTGCAAGTTAAAAATTTACTAAAAAATATGAAAATTCGATGGAACTTTGTTTATCGCAAAGCAGAAATTTCTGAACTTAAAAAAAAACTGGTTAAATAATAAATTTATTGATTGTTCTAGTGACAGCCCAGGTCCAGGGAGACCTCAATCTAATTTTCTTCACTGTAGTTTAAGACAAAAGTATAAAAGGATAAGCAAATTTACTGAATATTCTTCAGATACTTTACTGTTTGCTTCAAAAACTGCCTTAAATAAAGAAAACAAATTACAAAAAGCAGCAGCAATTAAAAGCATAGTTGATGAAAAGCCAACAACACAACAACTAACTCCTGAAAGAGCTTTGGCCTTAATTCTTGATACTAATATAACAAAAGCATCTTATCAATTGCACAGAACTATGCACTAGAAAATTCTTCTAATCTCTATCCAGCATATAACCTTGTTAGATTTGCAAAGAAGTCCTGTTATCCAGATGGAATTTATGTGAATGATTATTCAATTGGTATTCCAATGCAAAATCTAGTTGATCATACAACCAATAGACTTTGTACTCTTCAAAAAGAAGTTATTATGAGCATTGATTTTAATACAGCTATCATGTATTATAAAGCTGGATTTTATGGCTCAACTGGACAAAGTGTCCAAACAGTATGTAAGTGATAAGAGTGAAATTCATTAACTGCCAATTAATATGCCTCAAATTGTTATTGACAATATACAAATTAAAAAGTAACAGTAACCAACTTTCTACCTGCTTGTATAAATGAAAATCTTACATGGAAAAATCACATTAAAAACTTCTGTAGCAAATAATTATTAGGTGTTAACATAGGCGCCCGCAGAAAATTTTCTAAGGGGGGGCAAAACATTTTTTGTTATTGCTTTTTTTCCTGTTATCTATTATGTAAAAATCAAGATATGTAAGATATAAAATAAAAAGAAGAAAAAAATTATATGTCCGTGGAAAAAAGAAGACAATTTAAACTTGTCAGCACCGTTTTTGTGTATAAAATATTCACATTTTGTGTATAAAATATTCACATTTTGTGTATAAAATATTCACATTCACAAAATACAGGGGGGGGGGGCAAGTGCCCTTCTTGCCCCCCCCCCCTCTCCCTTGCGGGCGCCCATGGGTGTTAAAATTTGTTATCACAATGTCTGAAAAAGGACTGTCAGACTGAAAATCGGGTTAAAGTTCTTTGTACTTTCAAAAATTTTAGATATGCTAGCAGCGAGAAAGCGGTTCAATACGTCATTAGCAACTGAGTTTTGGAGTGAGCAGTAAATTGATGCAAGTTTTATTAGGCCATGAGGAAAATATTTTTATATTTTCATTATACGTGGTCACCTACATAGTTTTTAGTTGACCATATCTATTACCGGATAAGATTTGCAATATTGTACCAATAATGGTAAACAATATTGCGCCAATATTAACGTACAATATTGGAATATACCAATACCAATCAACAAAAAAAATTGAAATGCTAATATTGGGACCGTATGGCATTTACCAATATTGATAAGCCATTCGTTAATATTAAAGTTTTTACATAGTTGTATGCATGAGTTAACAAAAATTGTTAATAAAATATAATCGCTTTTATTGGTTTTAACTTAAGTAATCATTCTGAAAACTGCGAAAAACTGTGTTATAAAATTCCGAAGGTTTTAAATCACCATAATAAATCAATAATAAAAAGAATTATAAAGATACAGTAAACTCCTGGGCTATTCGAACCTCTTAGGGGAACTAGAATTTACTTCAAATAACCGAATGTTCGAATAATTTAATATCTTCTTTAAAGTGACCTATTTAAAATTTTTATCAAATTTTAACAAAAGAAGAGAGTAAAAAAAAAGAAAAACTTTTTGCTGTTAAAATATTTACATTCTAAAAAAAAATTTTAAAGTTAAAAATAAAATCTTTACAATTTATCAAAAAAAATTACTAAACGGAATCATGTTTTCAAAACTTAACTTTTGTTTCTTAGCTCCGAATTGATGGAGTCCTAATGATTATGTCTTCTTAATGCTTATTCCAGTAAGTTAAAGTGTTTTTAATAACACTAAACTTGTCGGCTACATTTTTTTTAGTTTGAACTTTTTCCAATCTTTAAAAGCAAGATATTATCTTTGATTGATAATTTGAGTTTTTGCTATTGCTATTGCATATAAATTTTTACTATAAAATTTGCCTGAAACAAAGAAAGGCTGGTCGATTACACCCAGCGACCCCCACGATACATGCATGGTTTGCCTTTTTTTCTCTTAGACGATACATGCATTTGCCTTTTTTTCTCTTAGACGCCATGTTAAAATTTGTATTGTACTGCATTAAATGTAGTGCAATGAAAATCAAATTTAAATGTGTTCAATTTTTTTGTATTTTGATAACGTTTTTTTTTTACAAATATACGTACATATATTTTGATTACATTCGATAAAATTATATTACGAAATGCAATGCAATAATTTCTTGAGTCGATAGAAAACTTCGAATAAATGACGGGGTGTTTGACGAGGGGAACAAAAACTTACTTCGAATAGACGATGTTTTGAATACCTGCTGGCTCGGTTAACTGATGGATTTGCATAAGTTTGTTAAGTTTGTAAAATTCAGGGGCAATGAATATTGCTTCGAATAAGCAGGAAATTCGAATTAGTGCCAGCTCGAACAACCAGGAGTTTACTGTATGTTATAATCTTCGTTTACATGTTTTGATGAAATAGAATACTTCATACTTGACGATTGTATTATTTCGAATGTTTTGAAAATGTTATTTTATTTTTACATAATTCTACCTTTAAAAATACAACAATTCGAATGATTTGTTTTTGTTTTTGGCTTTTAAAAACGTATTTTTACTTAAAAACGTATTTTTAAGTATTTTTACTTCTCTTATAAGAGAAGTAAAAATACTTAAAGGATAAGCTTATCCTTTAAAAATACGATTTGGTACAGTTTGGATATGTTCTTTAAGTAGTTTTTAAAAGTGTTTCCCAGCAAATACTAAATTCATTTTCAGATTGTAAAAACCAGTTCGCGCGACGCTTTGGAAAAACTAATGGTATGTTTAAAGCAAAGGTACTCCTATCATGACCCAGAGGCAATTGTTTCCAAAATTTAAGAGGAATACCACGCAAGGAACTAGATGAAAAAAGTTTTTTATCACTCAGAAAGTTACAAAAAAGTTCACTCACCGAAAAAGTTTGCAACGTTTGCTTGAACACCACAATATATTTATTGCAAGCAATCGTGAAACTAAACCAATAGAAGACATAGATAAATCAAAAGATTCAAGTCAAATGTCAAAAGTTAGTGGAAAATTGCTCCGTTTTAAATCTCAAGTCTACAACAAAGAACTTTGTATAATTTGCCAAGGTGAAGGCGGTGAACTTCAGAAAGTTGAGCTTGAAGAGACTGAGAAAAAAATGTTAAAAGTTTCCAAGTCGCCTAATAATCAAGAATTCTTTCTTAGAATGAACGCTATCCCAAATTCTGTTGATACCGTTGCAAATGATGTTAAATAGCACTTAAAGTGTTAGGTAACAGTGCAGAGATTTGTTAAATTGACAGCAACTCAAGAAGAAATTCAAGAATTGGATGATATTGGACGGGTTATCGCAGATGTAGAAATCATTGGTTTAGTCCGTTTGAACTTAAAAGAATATGGTTTTGCTATGGATATGAACAACATCAGTAAAACTTTCAATAACTTAATTGAGAATAATGGCCAGACTGAGGTGAATTATAAACGTTACTTATAGGAACTTCTACTAGACAACGTGCCAGGAATAATTTTTTAAAGACCTCTGTGCCGTAGAAAGTCCGAACAGCTTTGCTCTAGCAAACACCAAGCAAAGACGGTAGATAACTTTAAAAACAATCCGGATGATTACACAACAATTTTCGAGGCAGCAAAAATAATTCGGAAAGAAATCCTGCAGCAAAGAAAATGGAAGTTTGACGGAAATTTCACTGGTTTTGATACTCCGACATCCTTATTTTCTTTGCTAAGGTGGGTTATACTAGAACCAAAACAAAAGGTAGACTCGTGTTATGTTGAAAAATAATGTTATTAACTTACACAAGTTTTTACAATAACTTGCGTAAGGTAATAACATTACGCAAGTTATAGTAAAAACAGCAAAAAGCAATAAGCGAATTTCAAATTGCTCAAAAACGGATAATGATTTCAGAGATGTTACTGAAACACCTTTTTCAGTCGGCCTCGGACTACATGTGCATAAAGAAACCCGTAATAAGAAGCTGGTGAACTATTTGGCATATCTTGGGCTTTCTATTTGCTATGATAGTGTTATAAAGATCGAAAATGGTTTAGGAAACGCTGTTATTGAAAACATATCAACAAATCAATGCGCATTTGGACCACCTAATATTCAAATAGGAATGCCATTGCACTTTGCTATTGATAATATTGACTTTAAAAACGACACTGCTGACGGAAAATCTGAATTTCATGGAATCACATGTATTGCATTTCAAAATAACTCAAATGCTAAAGGAAAGATGCCCAAGATACAGTGTACAAAGTATCTTACATTTGAACATGCATCTGTCTTTATAACGCATAGTTGTGCTATACCAAATCCAACCAAGATTTTAAGTCTTCACGTTCATTGGTCAATATTTCTTCATTTTGCACCATTGATCGAGTTTGGGCTTTTTTTAATGGGATTGGCAAGGAATTTAAATTACCAACATGGAGTGTTTTTAACTCCTTTCTTTCGGATGCTCCTACATCTACGTTAACACAGGGTCTATCGATACATGCAGGTACACCGACTGATTGGAGAAATCTTTTCACTGCATTAAAGCTTGTTTAGGGAATTAATGTTTCTGTCACAGAGAGTAAAAAAACAATTGTGACCTTTGATCTTCAACTCTATTCAAAATATATGCAGCTACGACAAAATAACAATCAAAGAAAATTTCATTTTTCGACTTGGGGAACTACATATCGTGATTGTATTTATAAAAGTTATTGGAAAGTACATTATTGGAAGTGGAATTGATCAGATGTTGATAGAAGCAGGTGTTTACGGTCCCACCACCCTCGGACAGATTCTTGATGGAAACATATGAAACGTGGTGTGGAAGCATTCATGATTTTATACCTATCTTTAAAAAAATTATACTTGGATAGTTTCTTGCTTTTTTACCCAGATATTCGTGATGTAATGAAAAAACATGCGCAAGAATTCCCACCAGTTTATATTTATTAAAAATATTTATTAAAAATATATTGCTGTTTATGTTGTAGCCAAAATTGTAAAACTATATTAGCTATATATATCAATATGTTTTAAATTGGTGCAATCAGTGGCATTACTATAGATATCATTCACATGATGCAACAGTCAATGAAAATGTTACAAAAAGAACACATGCAGCTGCAATTATATTCACTTTGCTTTAGATGTTGTAAAATATTTCGATCGGTCTTCATTTTGTACAAGTCCTCGTTAAATTCTTGCTGGTATAAGCAAATTTCTTGTACATGATTATCATTCCCATAAAAAAAATATGATTTTACAAATTTAGTTGCAGCAAGTTCCATTTCAGTATGCGACAAACTCATGAGATGATGAGAATGCAAAAATTTGAACAAATCAGTACATTTTTGTAGCCCTACAAGTGTGACTGCAGTTGATATGTTGCAGTGTCAATATTAGGATAAAAAACATTTACTTTTTAAAAAAGTTTGTAATCTTGAATATTAGGTTCTTGTTGTTAGTCGTCATGAAATAATATGGCATTTCTCTTCCGGATATTTGCAAAAGTCTTAGTGGTGTTCAAACACCACTGGATCTAGTTTCTTGCTAGAGCTTTTGAAGTTAAAATTATGCTCTCTCATGATTTACGGGTAAGTTGATGTTCTGTATGGGTCATTAAGAGTAAATTAGTTGCAGGAAAAAGATCTATTTCTTTGCTCTAAGGCTCGACAAAAGCTCCATTAACTTTATTAATTGCAAAAAGTAATCTTTAAAGTTTCTGTCAAGTTTCAAAAAACTTGAATTGCACAAGAACAGATTTTTCTCGTGCATTTATTTTATAAAATAGGTATGTTATGAAGTGCTGTGAAAAAAGGTTGACATTCTAAAAGACGACGCCATCGGCAGTTGTTGTTTGGGAATTTCCAAACAACTATAAATACAATAAATTCAAACTTTCCAATAGCATTTCAAACATCAATGACGTCGTCCTTCTCCGTCTTACTTAGACTTTCAAGGCAAATTTGTGTAAGTACTTTTAGAGGGTCATCATACCCATTTTTTATTGCACAGACTACATTTACTGAAGAAGACCATCTTTTTGGACAAAGATTTTTCAACTATATGAAAAAGCTAGCTCTGAACACCCTTTCAAACTAGATCCAAAAAAATTGAAAATCTAAAAAATTAAAACTTATTATTTTAAATAATGTTTTAATTTTTTAAAACTTATTATTTAAAATAATAAGTTTTAATTATATTGAAAATAATTTAACTTTGAATTTCGGGGCTGAGATACTTTGTGGATTGAGATGGTGAACGTGTGACCTCTTGAAAAATTAGTCCTTGAAAAGACAGACAAAATTATGCAAGAATCAATATAATGATAATTGCTCTTTCATTGTATTTTAATGATTCTTTTCTGAACGGTTTCCAGATTTCAGTCTGGCATAGACAATAGAAACAGATATATGGATGACTTTTCATGCGTTCACACCAATAAGCAAAGAAACAGCAAAACTCGCAATAAGGCTGACCCAGATTTAGGAAAAAGCAGTACCAATTGCGATCAACTTTTAGGTTTCCAGAAGAGTAAAACGAGTTAAATGATTCGCTAAATACTGGTCTCCCATCTTTGCCTTTCACAAATGGTACTACTGACTTAGATGATCCATGCTACAAATAGTTTCTAGAATAGAATAGTTTCCATCAAACTTGAACTATTTATTGTTTAAGGAAAGATACCATTTATTCTATCTAAATTAACACATTAAACTATTTACTTAATGCAAAATCACGATCAAAATATTTTTTTCAATAAATTAAAAGAACAATTTCTTTGCTTGTAGTTATATTTTACATGTAATTAAATTTCTTTATAAAAAACTTCAAAAAACAATCAATTCAATTGGATTGCAAGTAAATCAATTTTTTGTGGTTTTGTTTATTTATTAAAACTCCTCCGTAAGTATTTTTTCAGGTGAAGTAAAATTATATACCTGAAAAAGCATCTATTGTTAAAATATCTAGGAACCCCTTCGATGCTCCAGGCCACTGGCATTTGTCCATATTTTTTTTAACTACTTAGTCCAATATTAACAATATTTATCAACTTTATTTATTACTTATAAAAAAACTGAGATAAATATTGTACCAATATTGCACCAATGTTGCTTGCCACTAGAGTATGACCACGAGATCAGTTATTGATGTCGATCACAAAGAACATTGAATTTTTATTAAAAACAAGATTCCAAAAAAATGTTTCAAATATGTTACAAAGTTATGTTTAAAATGTCAATAACTAACCAGTAATCGTAAAACATGCTTAACACTAAAAAAACGTTTAATACATTTTACAACGTTTTTTAGACATCTAAAATACGTCTTTTAACATGGTGGTATAAATGCTTCTATGAATGCTGAAACCGTTTATGGCAAACTGTACTGCTCTGCTTGCAAGCCGATAGATTCGTCTCATATTTAACTTTCTGATAATTGGTTTTTAAATTGGAAACATGCTGGTATTTGTTTTACTGAGCATGAAAATTCAAATGATCATACAGGCAGGGCGAAGGAATGGATACCGTACAATAAGATAACATAAGACAATAGAAAAAAATGAAGAACTACTGGATAGCAGTGCTAAGGAGAATAATCAGTGTCATTATATTTATAAGTAAACATGTTTTTGCACTTGGAGAAAATGAAACTATAGGATTACCAAATAATGGTAACTATTTAGACATGATTGAGCTCATAGCAGAACTCGACAGTTTTCTGAAACATAATTTGATTTGATTTTTTTAATTTTAATTTAATTTAAATTTGATGCCATATTTTTTTTATACAATGCTCTGATATCCAAAGATATTGTTAACTATTTCTATTGCATAGAAACAGCCACAAATAGTCATTAAGACTAATCTGAAGTAGCGTTCGTTATTGACCAATATTTTGGCGTACCAAAATATTACTCTTGCGCTAAGTCAGCAGTGGCCGGATTTGAACTCGTGTTGTACAAAAATCCAGGTTTTAATATGCTAACCGTAGAAGTGGACATGTTAACTATTTCCTCTTAACAATCAGCGCAGAACTTTTTGAACTAATGGGGAAAAGCATGTATTAATTGAAGTAACGTCACGTATCATAGAAGGACTAACAAAGTATTACTCAATATTACTTAGAATCCAAACGCACATCAACCAGCTATAGTAATTCAATATATAGAAAAAACACTTCCAGTTAAAGTAGTGGGAGATGAAAACAGAATTGCAGCATTCTTTGTTTATGAAACCTAACTCTTAATGTTTGGATATGTTTGATCTCGCTAATATCTGTCTCACTTATCAGTGAGATAGAGATCTCACTAATACCTGACTCATTGATATCTCACTAAATCATTATTTAACAACTGATAATTCTTTTATTAATGCTGTCGTTTGCTTGTAGGACACTCACTCAATTTCGTTGGTAAAGCAGCTACAGAATCTTGTTCTGGCACAGCTGATTTTTTTTTGGTGGTGCTTGGAGAGATGTAATCTTTGCCTCTCTACACATCGGTATAAAGTGCTGACACATCTCTCAGTTTATGTTCTGGCACGAAACAACACTACTTAAAAGTCATTTAGACTTAATGCTACAAAAGCTCTTCACGAGGTTATCTGCACTTTATGAAAGCCTTCAATCAAATTACAGGTTACGGAGATAAACACAAGTGGTGTACGTTGCAAAGCACGTGAAATTTCAAGTCCTATGTTCCAACTTACGACCTATGACGAGAATTGATTCCGCTTTCTGAACTTCAAAGTTTCCTACCAGTCATTAGTTTATATGTGACTTACAACATCGACTCGTACGTATTTCGCCACGGTTTGACCTCATGCGACACCTCATTTACTTTTATCAAAAGAGATACATGAAAGCAGCATCAAATCTTGTTGGGATCTATAATGGCATCATTGATATGTGTATCAAAAATGAGCTAGTGCAGTTTGCCAAATTTGATCCATTTAATGATGATTAAGGAAAATATATCGCTCGCTTGAATTTCATGCTTTAACTTATCTTTAAGAAACAAGTTCAGGAATTATTTCCAAATGTAAATGTAAACTCCGCATATATTTGGTGCTGATGGTAAGCAACTGTAGCGCAGAACGTTCATTCTCGAAATTTAAACTCTTAAAGAATCAATTTTGCGCATTGATGTGCAGTGATTGGTTGTCTTAATAGCTATAATGAGCTAAGAGGTAAACTTTTTACGCGATACCAACTGGCTTTGCAAAAAAGAAAGCACGAAATGTTTCACTGCTTGAAAACTTATAAATGTTAGTTTCTACTTTAATATTAGCTTAATTAATAAAGAAGTTGTCGTATTGTTAATATAAAAAGCATGTAAATGTTTCTGTGCTTGGTTAGGCCCTCATAAGTAGAGGGGAACCCTGCCCCATGGCACACCTTGCTCATGCCTAAATCCATCCCTGTTGGTTTGGTCTTAATTTCTAAACAATTGTGCAACTGCAAATCGTTCTGTTCATGTAAAACAAGAGTACTTTATTATTTTGTCACGATGAAAAGTTTAAAAAAAACTTAAGTTTACAAAATTCCTAATTTTTGCATCAAAGCTAATATTGTAAAAACTTACAATTACATAGTGTTGTTTATTTAGAGCTATGTTATTATAATGTAAAATTGTGATGCTTATGTAAAGTTATGTAAAAAGGAAGTATTAACTAAACTTTAAAAATATTTGATGCGGAAGTTTGCTTTGATCGAACAAATAAAATAATAATCTGTTTTTTGAAACAGTTCTCTCAATAATGGCCAATGAGAAACCTGTGTTAAAGAAAAAAACAAAAACAAATCACATATAACAACAAAAAATTGCGCTGTTAAAGATTTCATAAGATGTACTAAGAAGTGCTAACAAGAAAGATTTACCGTAACACAGAAAGTTCTGAATTCTCTCAAAGAAAAACCTCAAAAGAGAAAGTCTATTTTTGTTTTCAAGGAAGACCATGGTTTTATTAAGTGGTGGTATCAGACCACAAGAAATTTAACATTTAAAAAAACTTGAAAAATATACTTTTAAAATTAACTTACACTTTAAATTTCGGTACAAAGCAGATTTGATTACAAATTAGATTTCGTAACAAATTAGATTAGATTCCTTAGATCAGCTTAATTGAAGTTTAAATTGAACAATTTGATTTTTTCGGATATAAGTTCTTTTCCAAATTCAGATTAATGGAAGTATTTTATAGATGTATATTATATGAAAGAAAATGTAAAAACAATTGTAAATCAAGTTAATACAAATTTTATTTAACAAACAAGTGAAACCTCAAAAAACCTCAAACCAATAATTATCTAAGAAGATTTCAACAAAGATTGTTTTATTAGGTGAAAACCACTATAATTAACAACCAAGATCACATTTTTTTAATTATAAACCTAGGATCACAGGTTGTTAATTATAGTGTAAAATATTACAACTGAGTTAAAAAAAAAAATAAATTTTATTCCTACAAAGCTGGTTATTCTTACTTAAGTTGCAACAATTTTCAACAATTTAAATAATTATAAGTTACTATATAACTATAAATTAAATTTTTTTATTTTTTTACTTCTTCAAAAAAACTTAATTAGTCTTCTCACAGATAACCGCAAAGTTTAATGAATAAGCTTTTGCTTCGCGTTATGATCAGAACAAGCTCCAGATTTGGATTTCTTGGTAAGAGGCTAATACTGTGTGCCACGTCTATTTAATTATTTTGGTTGTTATACATTAATTCTTGATGCTAGAGGACTGCAGTGTTTTTGCAATTTAATTTTTGCTACTAAACTCTTCAGGGGATTTTTGGCTGGTTTCACTAGATAATTTTACACATAGGGTAGATTATGGTTAAATGAGCTTTTGGCTAAATTGAGCGTACATAACGGTTTCTATTATATATCCAATAAAAATAAAGATTTGTATATTTGAATTACAATTAAATTAGATGAGAATAGCAAAAACCAATATGATTAGAGAATATATGTAAGGAGAAATTCGCGGTCTCACGTAGTAGAAACGCAATTTAATATTTCGTTTGATAATATATTACTTTCACATAAGAAGGAATCTGTGGCACAAAATTTTGTTTATGAAATATACATATTTAATTTTTCCTTAAGCAGAGTTTGGCGGCTAGTACTCTGAACTATGTGCTATTTTTATTTTTTACTTTACTTAAACACGATTTTGTTTTCAACGTAAACATCATGTGACCATTTTGAAACATTCAATCAAAATAAATACAAAATGCCATTTTTCTTTTTTTTTCCGGTATATAACACAAAAGATCATACTTCCAAACTAAATATAAATGTATCTGAAAAAATTTTAAATTCAGTTGTAATATTTCACTTAACAACCTGTAATCTCTGGTTATTAATTATAATGGTTCCCACCTAATAAAACAACCTTGTATGAAATCTTCTTGGATTGGTTGGTTGGTTGGATAGTTGGTTTGAGATTTCACGTGTTTATTAATTAGTGAAGGGAAAACAATTAGCATTTTTATTTTGTCTTTTTTTTTTTTTTTTACATTGATATATTAATTTTTTTTTAATTTTTGTTTTAGGTGCCCCAAGAAGACCTAACGGTCTTGTTTCAGAGCACCGCGGAAGAGGATTTAAATAAGAAGTTCATGCCTCCTTCCTTAACAATGGCGCGAAACTAGTAGCAAATACCCCTATACCGATTTTTTACTTTACTTATAATCTCCCATAATCAAGATCACTATCATTCATCAATCAAAATCAAATTCTTAATCAAATATCATTTTTTTATTTTTTACTTGTCAGGAACAAACAGAAAAATACTATTTTTGTCTACTTTTTGTTTAATGGTTAACGTGTGTATGTGTATGTTTGTGTGCATGAGCGTGTGTGTTTGTGTATTTGTGTGTGCATATGTGTGTGTGTGTGTGAGAGAGAGAGAGAGAGAGAGAGAGAGTAAAAGTGCAATATTATTAAAATAATAAAGGTTTTTTAAACAAAAATTGTAAAATAACTTTAAGAAACTAATTTATTTAAAAATCTTCATAGCAAAGCAATGAAAAAGTTTCTATTTATACCAACGATATCAGTTGATCCTTAGTTTTAATGATCTATACCAATCTTCTAATACAATAGCGTAAACCTTTACGCCAGAAATAAAAGACCTAACCTATAGATTGCATTATAAGATTAAAGGACTTGTTTTAATATTAAAGAGGCTAAAGAATTATCTTCTTTTACTAGAGTTTCAATATATATTCAGAAGATAATACTTCCCCTCAGAATTTTAATAACTTATATTGTGAAACGGTTGCACATAACTAAAATACTTGGGAAACCTTTGACTGTTTTAATTGAAAACATTAAATATTTGCTAAAAAAAAAGCTGCAGCAACTTATTCAGCATTTCATTGATACAGCTGTACCCAAAACTGCACAACTATCAACCTACCCAAATGTATTTACCCAAATGTTACTTATGCTTCTTAAATACACACAATTTTATTTACAAAATGTATAGCTCTGAAAAGTTCAAAAAATCCTTAGGCAATACGTAATAAGCTAATATAGTACAAAAAGAAGGTTCTCCCCTAATAAAAAATTTTTCATAATCCTCTGTTTTTTTTACTTACCTCTTTTTCTTTTATTAGAATTTGTAATATAATTATAATTTAGACATAATTGTTTCATATGTTTCATTTGCTTACAAGAAACCAAACAGTTTGTATCACGCGAAAAAATGTAATATGTTTTGCCGAAAATTTAAGCCCGAATTTCTGAAATATTTTAGCAAAAGTTTCTCATACAAACGAATGTTTGGAGGCTACAAGTTTCTTGAAGGTTACTTAACTCAAATAACAAAAAAACCTGAACCGTGTAATTCTAATAATAAACATATACTTAACAAAGCATTAATAATTTTTTTGTGCTAGGCTGTCACATATACATATTGAGCACTGCCTGGAGCAATCCTAAAATTTCCTTTCAAAACTAAAAAAGGGAAACAAAATGGGCAAAACCTTTAGCTAAAGTTTTTAAATATTTTTATATTTATATATGTATATATATATATATATACATATATATATATATATATATATATATATATATATATATATATATATATATATATATATATATATATATATATATATATATATATATATATATATATATATATATAAATATATATATATATATATATATATATATATGTATATATATATATACACATATATATATACACATATATATATATATATATATATATATATATATATATATATATATATATATATATATATATATATATAAATATATATATATATATATATATATATATATATATATATATATATATATATATATGTATATATATATATACACATATATATATACACATATATATATATATATATATATATATATATATATATATATATATATATATATATATATATATATATATATATATATATATATATATATATATATATACATAAACAAGTCTTTTCATTTACTAAAGTTGATAAACTAATATTGAATATTGTATTAAGTTTTTCAAAATGGTTAAAGTCATGAAGAAGATGGAATATAGTTTTATTTAAAGTTAACACTCAATACTGGCCCTACTTGCAACTTTTTGATATTGGTTTCCAAATATTTTGAATATTATGCATTTACCATTCATTTAAGGAGTGTGTAATTCTTTGCAATGCAGCTATTATATCTGATATCATATTACATAAAACAGTATTTTAGCGTCAAAAATATTTTATGTCAATATGTTGAAAGATAATATTTGAAAAAAACAACAAATATTTTTTAATGGATAGAAAAATATATGTACTATATACTATTTTAAATATATGTTTTAAAGAAACTACAAAAACAGAAGTTTACAAGGGTATAATCTGTTAAAGCAAGAAGCGTGATTTATTTAAAACTAGAATGCATGTTAGTTTTCATACACTTAGTTTGATAATTGCTACATTTATGCTACTAATATTGCCAGACCCTTCATATGCTTTAAAAAAAAAGAACTCAAGAAGCAAAAAGGATAAAAATCCACCAAAAACTGTATTTATAAATACTTGGGCAGTTGTTGTAAATGGAGATGATGCAATGGCAATGAAAGTAGCGGGAGAAAACGGGTTCATAAACCTGGGAAAAGTACGTATTATTTTTCACTAACATTTTTTTCAATCTTTTCCGCTGATGTTTTTTGATTTATAATATCCCTAATATCATTTGAAGTTAACAATTAGCATAGTAGGTGTGATGTAATTAATCTTCATTTTTGATAAAGAATAATTACTCTACTTGTTAACACTACGTTAAGCTGTGAATAAGGCTAAGCAAATTATTTCATCTATCATACTGTTTTATTTAAGCTTTTTTAAAGGTTTTCAACTTTTTTTAATTATTATTATTAACACTTCTTTTGGTCGGCTATTAAAACGATTTGTTGCGTCATATTACCGCAATGTACGCTGCAATTACCTGTCGTTTAAAAGTAACTAACTTCTTTTAAATTACTATTTATTGAAAGAAAAAAAAAACATCTTCTAACAACTTTTTTTTACATTAGTTTTTTTTACATTAATATAAACCCTCTATTATAAAATATAAAGAAGTTTAATGCAATTTATTTTAATGTCAATGTAAGTGTAGAAACAAATATATTTATTTTTAAAAGTGTAGAAAGAAATATTGAGTGTATTTATTAAAAAAAAACTTTTCGTGAAAAAGTACGTAAAATGTATAACAAAAAAGTAATTATAAATAAAAAAAGTAATATGAAAAGATTTTACAGTTTTAATTGTTTAAAAATATCGATTGATTTTTATTTGCGAAAAACATTTATGCAGAGAATCTTATAATTATGCAAAGAATCTTATAATTATGTAGAGAATCTTATAGTTATGCAAAGTAGTTTATAAAACTAGCTCAAGTTGTATCTACATTTTAAATGAAGGAATTTCACCTTTATATATACACGTTATTCATTTAATAAATAAAATTCTAGTTTGAATGTTACTAGACCTAACAAATTTTACGCGATAAAAACACGATAACACGTTCACAGGAATACTTAAATTTTAAAAAGATGATTACGCTCAAGTGACGCTTTTTTGAAGTGGAGAGTTTAAAATACGTCAATGCGGCGCTTTCACATGTCTAAAATATTTAATGGTTAAGTACTTTCACCAGAAACAAAAATGTGTTTTATATTTCATTAAAAAACATCTGAAAATAATGTTTTTTATATTTCATTAAAAAACATCTAAAAATAATGTTTTTTATATTAAATATAAAAAACATTATTTTTAGATCTTTTAAATGAAATTCATTAAAAATCATCTAAAAAACACTTTGAATAACAAAGAACTTTTTAAAAAAAATTTTTTACGAGCTTTTTAGATCTTTTAAATAAGTTTAGATCTTTTTTAAATAAGTTTTAGATCTTTTTATTAAGTTGTATTTTCTTGTAAATGTAAACCGCAAACCGGGGTTATACTTTGATTAGCGAGATAACTTTAAGAACAAATCTTTTTTTTCTTCAATTTGTAATTATGCCAAAAATTTATCTGAAACTGTTCAAACCTTAAACATCAAAGTATTAAAAATAGTTTACATTTTGATTATTTAAAGTTTTACTTTGTTTATTGTTTGCTATTGTTCCTTAAACAATCATATCAATATTTAGGATATTTTTCTCAAAAAAATTTATTTTAATAAATTTATTAAGCATCTAAAATCTAAAGGAGTTTTTTAGTCTACTATTGGAGAAAATCGGGCAGCCCGGACGGCGGGTAACTCCGGACACTTGATGTACAGCTTAAACTAAAGAAGCTATGTAATTTTTAATACTATAAAAACATTATTTGAATGAAAATATGGCATATGCAAAATATTTATCAAATATCTATGTAGAAGGAATTGGCTGGAAGTGCAAGATATTGTTTCCCACCACCAGAAGAGCGATGTATCACCATATTTGATTCACATATTAATATACCTAACTTTTTACGTAAACAAATAGTTTTTTATTGCTTAAAAATAAAAAAATTTATTGATTTTAATACTTTTTATTTACTTCACTGGTTATAAAATTAGTATTTGTGAATGAGCTATGATCGGGTGGTATCGGACACAAGTTTGGAGGGTGGTTCTGGACAACTTAATACATTTTCATATTAAAAATAAGCAACTTTTTATATAAATAATAGTACATTTCATATAATACTCAAACACGTAATAGTAATTCATTTAATTCCAATAAAAAGACCTAAGATTTGAAAAGAGTGTTTAAAATTAAAAAAAAAGTGGTTTAAAGTTTATTTTCATTAGTAAACGTTTTCATTAGTTTAATGTTTATTTTCATTAGTAAAAAGCTTATGTGTATATTTTTAAATGATGACATTTTCATTCCAATTCCTTATATAACAGAAGCAATTTTTAAAAGCGGTTTTTTTTAATGTATTGAGAACAATCCGATGCTAACTTATTATATTTGTGTCACACAGGTAAAATAAGGTAAAATCATCGTTAACCTATCTGCCTACACCAACCTCCCAATTTTGAAACATGCCTTTTTTCTATTTTTTTTTCTTTTACACTTTTTATACTTTTTTTTTATACTTTTAAGGAACACAATAATTATTTTTTTGTTTCTAATTTGATAGATAAATGTTTATACTTTTAAAAAAGTTTTTTGACACTTTGTTTTCTATAAATACATGTGCGCAATTTATTTTTTCCTTAAGGGTCCGGGGCTACTCGACACACCTAGTTATTTTCCATACTATAGAATAACATTCTTTATTGCAAACATATTTTTGCATACCCAACGCATGTATTTCAATGTATGTTTGTCAGATCAAAAAGTAATCAGTAACTTAGTAGCTTTTAGTGTTTTTAAGCTTGCAGTGTTTTTAAAAAATATGGTATTTACCCATTAAATGTAAGTACTACCCTCGATCGTTTGCCAGATGGTGATAAAATCATTAAAACTGTTAAAAACAATGTTAGCAATAAAATATTTTGCGGCAAAATATATTTTTGCAACCAAACCACGTATTTTGTGAATATTTTTAAACATTTTTAAACGTTTTAATTACTGCGGTTACTTGAAAATCAATAAAGAAGCGAGTATTTAAACAAAAATAATGCAACCTTTGTAACGTGGCATATATATTGTTAAAACTATGCGTACTTCATAAGCAATGTTAAATCATCAAGTTGCTTATGACGTTTGCACCTTCTAACATCGTGTGCAATTTCTGTCCGCTTTCACTATGTTAACTTTCTAACATGACTTCTTCCAACTGTTACTCTAAAATAACTTCGTTCTTCACAAACTCACCTTACTCTTGGTCCGTAAAGCAGGTTATGACGCTCCTCGGGAGCCGAACTTGTCGGGTCTAGGTAATGTGGCTTCTGTATGGCATCTAGCCGGAGTAGGATAAATCACAATACCTATTGTTAAAATTATCGAATGAAGGTAATGTCAAAACTGAACCAATTATCAAAGACGTTGAATCAAGCAACACATAAAATAAGACTCAACCAGAATTGTTAGCCTTAAGGCAAAAAATTGAGGCCTTGGCCTTGGCCTCGGCCTTGAAACTGTTGGGCTTAACTTTAGTCTTGGCCTTGAAAATTTTATCCTTGGCCTAAAAAAAAAAATACACATTTTCCTTGTTGATTTAGTCGAATTCTGCTCATAACCTTGGTCTATTTTTACAAAATGTGGTTTCATTTTTACCGCACTTGCTACTTACAATTTCGTTAATATTAGGCCCTAATCCTAATTTTCAAAATTGGCCCTAACAATTTAGTTAATTTTTGACCCTTTTGATATGAGAAAACCAATTGCAGAAGTTTGAAATTAATAGGATACATTGTAATCATATGGGTAACAAAATAAAGGTTGAAACAACTAGATAATTGATTATACCAATTTAAACGCATGTTTGTAAAACTAAAATACTTGAAGATGCGAGATGAGCAACTGATGCAGAGATAATTAAATACGCTTTATTTATGGAGGTAGATATTAGAGGTGTACCGGATATTGTTGCCGGATATGCCGGATTTTGAACTTTTCTAAAGTTTTATAAGTGTTTATGAAGAAAAAATAAGTCTTGTCAGTGTACAATAAATACTATTCAAGGTCTTACTTTAATAAATCAAGAGAAAAACTGTATGACATGGCATATGTGCTGACGAAGTATAGAAAATAGTAATTAAAAAAATAAAAATTTGGCTGTAAAAACGATTTTTCCTTATACATTATTAACGCATATACCAGTGTTATACCAGTTTTTTATCGATTTTATTTTTTTAAATCTTGAACACTATTTAATTTAGAATGGCAAGGCTTGTTTTTTCTTCATAAACACTTATAGAACTTTAGAAAAGTTCAATATCCGGCAAATATATCCGGTACACCTCTAGTAGATATTCAAGTATACAGCAAATATGGAGCGAAAACAAAATGGATGACCTACCCATGCAGTTTATGGCTTGTAATTGTTCTATATTTCTAGACAATTCAAGTGGAATCCACTTTGATGCTGTGATTAAAAGTAGAAAATCTAATGTATTTACTTATGTATTTATTTCACGAACTTTATTTATTGTTGATTAATTTAAATTATTCTATTTTTGTATTTGCTCCATATTAACTGTATATATATAAGGATATCTACCCGCCATAAATGAAGCATATCCTATAATAACCTCGTCAGTATTTTTATATATGAATATATTCGTTCTATGGAGTTTCAAAGAGTTAGGTTAAAGCGTCGGCGACACTTTGTTTATTAATAACATTTTGTCATTTGGTTTAATCGCTACAAAAATTTTGTTCATATTAAACGGAGTCTCTCTTAAATGGTTTTCAAAAAGCTACAATTTTTAAATGTTAATAATTATTATTAGTTTAAATTAATAAATGTTGGATAATTTGTGGTGGATGATTAGAAGATGTGTGGATGTATTGAAGATTATCGTTGGGTTTTTTTGAAAAGCATATGGGTGTTTTGGACTGAATTAAAGGTGATATCAAGGAAGATTTGATATCCTATATCTTTAAATTTTTGAATTACGTTTTTTCAAACTCGTTCCTGCCTTCCGTAAGAATTACGTATTATCATCAAGCGGTCATTACGGTTAGCCCTATATCGGTTATTATAATCATGTTGGATTGTTCGTTTGAGATTGTGACATCTATGTGACACAAGAAAAGAAGATTTACCCAATAAAAGATATTTAAGATTGTTAAAGTGGTCATTTTAAGGGAGATTAAAGTACTTAAGAAATTGCTTTGCTATAAACGCAGATAGATATCTATCCAAAGTATATATGTAAGTAGTCAGTTAAACAATGAAAACACAATCATAGTTTTTTCTCTTATAACAAAGAAAAAAATATTTGAATTGCAACTTATTTTCCAGGCGCCAATACTTTCTTTAAATACCATTTGTATTGTGAAAGTGCTAAATAAAAAATCATGCTGAATGTTAAAAGAAATTGTTTAAACGTCAAAAATATTTTTTGTAACCAATTTAGATTATTTTAAATAACCAGTTCAAATCAATTAGTTTTTTTTTTGGATTTAGAGTTATTTTACATGAAAAGCTTTGGTCTAACACGTGACAAGCTTTGGTCCAACACGTGACAAGCTTTGGTCCATATTTGTGTTGTTAGTTTTTAACTTCTATTATGTAACTACACAATCACCCGTGAATGACCCAATATTGCTTGCGACAACGGTATAATTACTGTTATTGTAAACGGCCTGTCATTAAAATCATCTTTAGATCAGTACTCTGTTACCGACACTAGCACAAAACCGTTTACTATTGATGACTTGCAACTGCTGGCCCATCATGGTATATTTCTCAGAATATTCAGGCAAGTATATAAAAACTAATATATTTAGGTGTAAAGTAATGGATTTACTAAAACCAAAAACAATAAGTCTTCAAAACAATTTTGGCGTCAATTATTCATAGATATTAATTTAAATCGTATTGGCATACGAAAATTTAACAAAAACCATAATAATGTCATTATTATGGTTTTTGTTAAATGTTTTACGCTAATGAAATGTCACTGTATAGATTTTAATTTTATTTTTTTTCAAGAAGAAATTATGGTCTGGCAGCAACACAAAAATAAATTTAATGAAAACTCATTGATTGCCACTTTCTTTTTGGTGCTGTTTTTTTAACCCTTTGACTGTTTGATTTAAAAGCTTTAAAAGATGTTTAGAAAAATTCAAATAAAAAAACGCAAATGGAAAAAAAAACATTTTTGAGATTTGTATGTCAGTTTTCATTTTATAACATCTACAAAATTTATAAACAAAAATTAAGCCCTCATTGTATAAATAATGATTAATATTTAGAAAAGCAATAATTTTTTGAAATAAAGTTTGTAATTTTAAAAATCAGTTTTAAAAGCCACGATCGTGGCTCGTCGCACCTCAACGGAAATACAGACTGTATTTAAAAAAAAAAAAAAAAAAATTTATGAAAAGCATTAAAATCTTTTAACTCATATGGTTTGTATATAATTTTATCTTATAAATGTTGAGTGTTTTGAAGTATTTCGTACATGTTTTGTTACTAACGAAAAAGCTGCTGCCACTAACAAAAACTTGTTCTGACCAAATGTTTGTATTAAATTTACATCTTTAAATATGCTTGTTTTATTTACTCAATACTACTTTTTTTGAACAAACATGCACCAGCGATTATAAAAATGCAGCGGCGATTATAAACATGCACCATCAACTATAAACATGCACCAGTGTTTATAACGACCTAACAATTATAGAGGAAAAATCATATTTAAGATTGGCTGTCTGTTTTAATAACAAAATAAGTTGACTTTTTACCAAGATTAAAATATATTGCTATTATAAAAAAACCCTTTTATTTATTTATAAAAAAAATCTTATCGAGATGATCAAGAACTAAACGGAGAAGATCAGGAACCAATATTGCATCAAAAAACCTTTGAATCAAAAATTATATTGACTTTCTTTGACCGATATTGTAGTTTGTAAACAGTTTGAATGATAAGCTCTATCTTTTTCAGATCTTGATAACAAACTATATTGTAACATAGACTTAAAAACTGTGAATTCCCAATAGAAACGTCAATAACAGACTTCTATGTGTCCAATATTGCGTTTGTTTCATTACTAAAGTTAAGAAAAATAATTTAATGACTCATATTTTCCCAGAAAATTCCAATGGGACTTAAATTTAGTGAGCAGAGTACAATCATTAGATTGAAATGAGATTTGAATTTTTTTAGAAACCCCCGTTATTTCCAGATATTTTAATTCAATTTAATTACATTTTTTGAATTTTTTTAATACATCAGTGACGCATAATGATTTTTTATCATTTCTAAACCAAGTTTTATTTTTTAAAACATTTTTTGACTAAGATATAGGCGTTTTCCGAAACGTTCGTCATCTTGCCCCGTGTTCCCCTAGTTACAACCCAAGACAGTCCCTGAGGGAGTGGGAGTGTCTTATCCTCTAAGGAAACTTTTTGGCGAATTTGGGCTCTGGGTATACAACGGGTATATCCCGTTGTTAAATAAAAATTACCCAGGTTACCCAGGTTTGTATCAATCTATATTTTTAGCAGAGCAATTTTATAGGTCATTTTAGAGGCAATAAATATAAAATCATTGTTAAAATTGTTACTGTAATCAGGGCCGTCTCAAAGCAGTCTTTAAAAAGGGAGAGGTGTGACGTGACTGGTTTTTGCCGACTAAAGTCTCAATAAAAAAGTGCTCTCGACTGACATTTGCCTAATATAATGGTTATATTATAAAGCCTGTTATTGTATTTTTACTTTAAAGCAATCAATACAACCCTGTAATAAAGATTTTTAATAGCTTTTAAAAATATGCCAGAATAAGGACGCAGCCATATATAGGTACCTAGTTATGCAGGTTGAATAGAGTACCATAATGGCGTCAAGATACATATCGAAAAAGTAATGAAAAGTGTTTTTTTTTTATTGTTAAGTCCAGACATAAAACACAAATTATCATAAAAACAAATATCAAATATTGTAATTTGATAAGCTAAATAAACTTTTTTGATGTGCTAGAACTTAAAAAAAGCAATATAAAACAATATATGTACTTGTCAAAAAGTGCTAATAAGAAAAAAAAATGAAGAAAACGACTTAAAAAATCCTCTAGCTTCTTTTTTAAGAAACTTTGAAGAATAACCTTCATAGATCAACATTTTTTTTTTAGTTTTTGCCAGAGAAATATAACTAGTAATTGGGTTTGAAATTAGATAGCATTAAAATAATTTCCAAAAAAGTTGCCGAAAAATTCCCCAATATTTATTTTCTGAACTTGTCACACGAAAAAAGTCACGTGACTGAGGTGCCTACTAAATGCAATGTTATAAAAGTTTCCTCTCAATCTGGGTTTGTTAATTGATGACATTTTTCATGAGGCTATCAAGTCTTGTAACCAAGGCCATATATTTTTTTTGTACCTAGGGCCATATGTACGTAATGAATTTGCTTGATAACGAGGTAGATTGTTGAATTTTGATGAGTGTTTTTTTTGCAGTTATTTTGGGATTACCATTTTACACGTAGACTTATTTGTCATCTTTGCTCAGAGTTAGTCAGTTTTGCTATTTGCAATGAAATAACACTAGATAAATTTGTTAAAAACAATCTAAGATTAAACTAATTTTTAATTAATTTATGAGTCTATCTTTCTTGGGAAATGATATAAAAGAGCTTCTGTCAAACATTTCACATAGTGATTACACATTCACAACAAACCGAGCATTAACGGGGGGTTTACAATAAAACAAAACATTAGCATAACCCAAAGCAAAGAAATCACAATTGAAGCTATCGACCTACTTATCAGCGGAAAGAAATGTAACTTCAAGCTTATTTATTTTCTCAGGAGGTTTAAAGAAGGCTTTTAAACATGTTTTCAAAATCGACGTTAGGTTAGTGCGCAGGCTAATGCGCACTTGAATCCTGGCATTCAAATTGAATAACTTATAGCCAATATTGCACCATCACAAAATAATTGAAGATGGTTGCCATAGACTACGAAGTGTGTAAAAGAGCTTTACAAATTAACTTTTCTCCTGCGTCCATAAGTTTATTTTTCAATCAACCATCTTTACATTAAAAAATTTTCCAAATCTGCCTAATTAAGCTCATTCAGCTTATTCCTGAGTCATAAATACTTAACATGCAAGGATGATCGGTTTGGCAGACACGCTTTCGTTTTCCAAAAAATTCGGTCTATTCTTGTAATACCATCAAATTTTTAGATTCGATCTGAAAATTTGATGGTATTACAAGAATGTTTTCAAGGTGTCAAAGTAAGCCAAGAGAACCTCTATTTTTCATCACAAATCCAAATAGATAACTGGCCGGTTAGTCTAATGAATTTTCCAATGTTTTTATAAGCATTTGCGTATTTACATATTTCCTTTACATGTATCCTTTATTTTTATGATTGAAGGGCTTTCTAAGATATTTCCACGTACCAATATATATTTTTGGAAGAAAAAAGAGACCTTTTATTTCAATTATACAAGCCCATTTATGACACGTCGACTTTATACGAATAATAGGTCTGACACTTGTGTTCGGTTCTCCAATTGTTACACGGCATAAGAGGACTTCCACATGTATGGGTAGGGGTTACCCAAAAACGTGCAAATGCGTTCAAAGAAAAAAAGGGGAGGGAAGAGGTGTTAAAAACAACTGATACGTGCGCGGATTGAATGTCTCTTGTTCTCTCTCTCTCTCCTAAAATCTGATTTCTTATTTTTAACAAAAGAATTAATTTTCACGAGTTTAAAAAAATCAATATTGTCTAATGTAATAGAGATGTCAAACTAACTAAAAGTTTTTAGTTTAAACGTTTTAAAAAATTTATGCTTTGTGGAAAAAAAAGTGGGGGTTTAACTTTGTAATAAATAACGCGTAGGTAAACAGACAGGGGGTCATTGAAAAAATACAGATTCGCAGTAGATGGAGGAAGGTCCTAAATTAGTGGTTTACTGCGTAAGTACTTCATAGATGCCCCCTAAATCATATTAACTATTTTTTCTGGTGCATGATTCCGAAAATTTGCAGATTAACGTTGATTTTAATTTGATTTCTTCTCCTTGAATGTAGTTTTTGATTTAAGTAATGTATGTATTCTTAAGTGTCAACTCTAAAACGTTTTTTGAAGTCGCAACTCTTTTTTCAGAGATATTCATAACAGTGTAAAGACCAAGCAACTTTTGTGAAAACTTCCAACCTTTCCGATCAAATCGTTTGTTGTTTTTAATAATAAAATGTCATCCACTTTAATTTACGACATAACCTCATTTTTATTTTTTCTGCGCAGCTTTAATATTTTTAGTTGCTTCATCCGCCATTGTTGCTCTGACATTGTTGCTCTCATTTATGTCCAGCATATTTAGTGCTTATTTATAAAGCTGTTCTTCAATACTATCTCCTATTCTTTATTCTTGTTTATTGCTCTCATTTATGTTCAGCTTATTTATGTGCTCATTTATGTACGCTACCACTGCGCCATGTCACGAGCAGCCGTGGTGCAGTGGTAGCGCACTTATCTCAGAAACAAAGGATCCGTTGTTCAAATTATGAGCACGTTTTGCGACATCGGTTTGGAATAAATGCTTTTCCGCGATGCTCTGTTATAAGACCGTTAGGACTTCTTGAGGAACCTAAATGAAATTTAAAAAAAAAAGGGTAGCGTAGTGGTCAGACTCATGGCTTCAGAACTGAAGGTCCGTGGATTTAAGCCGTAAATTAGTCAATAAAATTTTGAATGGTTTCGAAAATAATGAATATACTCTAGCTTTGTTTATCAATTTAACCAAAACATTCGATACAGTTGACCACGAGATCCTCCTACACAAACTAGAGATATATGGAGTAACAAACAACAATCTAAGATGGTTCAGAAATTACTTAAATAGCAGGAAAAAAGGAGTGTCGTAGAACACAGCATGTACAGGGTTACAAACAATTAGTTGTGGCTCCAAGGCTACATTCTTGGACCTTTACTATTTTTAATCTATGTGAACGATATTTACTTAACTTCAAACATTCTTAGTTTTACTCTTTTTGCAGATGGTACGAATATTTTTTTCACTCACTCAAATATAAAAACAACATTTTCTACAGTTAATCACCAGCTGCAAAACTTAAACGAATGGTTTAAAGCTAATAAACTTTCCTTAAACATCCTCAAAACCAAATATGTTTTATTTCAGAAATCATCTGACTCTGTTAATTTACCACTTCAGCTTCCCCAGCTTATGGTCAACAGCATTAATATAGAAAGAAACCATTCGATGAAAATCCTGGGAATTATTTTTCAAGAAAATCTTAGTTGGAAGAATCATATTTTGCACATCTAAAATAAAATCTCCAAGTCAATCGGCATCATGCATAAAATAAAACACCTTCTAAATAAAACTTGCTTAAAAAATGTATATTATTCGTTCATTCACAGTTATATAAACTATCGCAATATCGTTAGGGCAAGCACACACTCTTTGTACTAAACAAGATATATGTAAAACAAAAGCAAGCGTGTCGAACTGTATGCAATGCTAACAGATATACCCATGTCAAACCATTATTCATGGAAATTGGAGTTCTAAATGTTTATGAACTGAACCTTCTCCAAAATGTATTATTTATGTTTCAATTGCAAAACAATTTACTACAAAAACACTTTGAAAATCAATTTTCCACTATTGATCACAAATAACCAATAAAATACTCTTTTCAAAACTTTAACATTCCAAAAATTTTACTTAAAATAACTGATTTCTCTATCTTATCTCGAAGACCGCGGTTATGGAATTCGATCCTTAAAAAAGAAATAAAAAACATGAAGTCATCAAATCTCTTTAAAGCAGCTGTCAAACAGCACCTATTTAACTTAAGTGACGTCAACATACTCTCCTACTTTTAGAGATCAAATTAATAATAACTAACAAACTTATCTCAATTTACTACAAAAACACTTTGAAAATCAATTTTCCACTATTGATCACAAATAACCAATAAAATACTCTTTTCAAAACTTTAACATTCCAAAAATTTTACTTAAAATAACTGATTTCTCTATCTTATCTCGAAGACCGCGGTTATGGAATTCGATCCTTAAAAAAGAAATAAAAAACATGAAGTCATCAAATCTCTTTAAAGCAGCTGTCAAACAGCACCTATTTAACTTAAGTGACGTCAACATACTCTCCTACTTTTAGAGAACAAATTAATAATAACTAACAAAATTATCTCTTTTGGATGACCACAAACGATGATTATATTACAATACAAATAGTTTTTCTTTTCTATACCCATCTATCAGATCGTTACGTACAAGGCTTTGTTTTTTACTTACAAGGCTAAGTATTTGCTTTATTTCTACTTGGGAATTTTTAATGTCACGTTAAGCTTACGTGAAACTTATTGCAAAGTCGCAAATGAAAGGGGCTTGATGATAAGACTACTTCCTATTCATGCAGATGTATAACCGCAAGACTAGCTTGCGGTTATACATCTGCGTGAATAGGAAGTAGTTTGCAGAAGAGTGTCAACTAACGCGAGCAAAAAGAAAACCCTCGATGGTATGCGGCAACAACTTAGAATTACTTTTCAAAACCTTTTTCAAAAAGTTTTTATTGTTCTGTTTTTTAATAAGTCCGCCGAAAGAGATTGCAAAGATTGGCATAAGTGTGAATCGGCACAAGTGACGCACTTATCCCAGATTTTGCTCATTTTTTTGGCGCTCATTAACCAGTTCACACATATTCCAACTTATGCTTCGCACTTATGCTATTTCTCACTTTTTCCAATGTTTGCACATTCTTACGGCGAATTTGCATTGACGCAAGTTTGAACTTATGCCAGTTTTTGCAAATGCTTTGCACTTAAGCCGATACGTTCTTATGCTGCTAAGGTTTCTAAATTCTTTTTGCGCTCTTACGCCGCAGTTACGCCACTTTGCACTTATGCCAGTGCCCACTTAGGAGTCATTCTTAAATTAAGTCAAGCAATTTTTGACCACTTTTGACCTCTGCTATTCCCCCTCGTCACAAAACCACTGCCTCGTAACACTTTAGTAGCAAGTTTTATGTGAATCGTCATAAAACCACTAATCCCCCCTCCTGCCTTGGAGCCAAACGTAACCCTTTATGAAATTCGTATTTATTCAGAAATTTCTGAGAATTAACAAACGTCATTGTTCGTGAAATAACATGTTTCTCATGTCGTAAAAATTTTTTTCAGATCACTGAAAACAAATTATAACATTTTGATACCTAGTAGTTTTTTAGAAATAAAATAACCAGCTATTAAAGGCTAAAAAAACTTCAGTCTATTGTAAGCATTATACTTTAAGTTATACTGTATTATAGTATAACTTATACTATATAAGTATAACTTATACTATATAAGTATAACTTATACTATATAAGTATAACTTATACTATATAAGTATAACTTATACTATATAAGTATAACTTATATAGTATAAGTTATAATATATAACTTATACTATATAACTTATACTATATAACTTATACTATATAACTTATACTATATAACTTATACTATATAACTTATACTATATAACTTATACTATATAACTTATACTATATATAAGTATAACATATACTATATAAGGCTTAAATTTTAAGCTTTGTAGTATAAGTTTAAGTTAAATCACACTGAAGCAGTTTTTCAGAAAAAAATTAATCAGTAATTAAAAGTTAAAATATCATCTGTTTAAATGCATTTTAAGCCTTAAAATAGCATTTTAAGCCTTATGTTGTTATAATTGACAGAAGGTATTTTAACTTTTAATTATTAGCTTTTTTTTAAAAAATACTGCTTTTATAATAGTACAAGTTTAACTTGATACTATTATATTAACTCACTATTATGAAAGCAGTTTTTCAAAAAGAAAAAAAGAATCAGTAATTAAATGTGAAAATAGTTTCAATATTTTAATAGTAATATTAATAGTATAAATTATACTAATAGTAATAGTATACTTTTATAATAGTATAAATTGTATTAATGTATATATGATCTATATATAATGTTATAAAATTTTGCTTGAGATAATTTAACATTTGATTTTTGATTTGAATTGATAGGTTGACATAATTTGAAAATTTTTTTTTTTTAATAACATGAACTTGTTAAATATTCAATGAACAAGAACTTGTTAAATGTTGAAAAAATATCATTAAATATTCAATGAACAAGAACTCATTTTTCATGAACAAGAACTCATTAAATATTCAAGGGTCAGTGGGTACCCCCTGAATTGTTTGTTATTTTTAAATTTTTAAAATTTAGTGTTTTTTTATTATATAGAACAAATCTAAGGTTGTAACAGGAATGATTTCAAAAAAGTAATTTTCTGCCCACCCTATTATATACTGTATAAAAGAATTATTCTGTTGTTTCCAATATTTCTTTGTAGTTTAAGTGTCAGAAAATTTTTATTTAACTTTTGTAATGGACATATTTTTGTATAAGTTAATTTTGTGATGGCATTCAAAATATTTCATGACAAACATTCACAACTTAAATGATATAATAATGCTAAATTCAGAGTTATTCAAAATATTTGAGAGTTAACAAATAAAGCTTAAAAAGAAGCTGTAATATAAGTTTAAGTTTTATAGTTTTAGTCTATGGTTATGAAAAAAAGTTAAATTTATAAATAACTAACAATCTTATGTACTCTTATTTATTTAGGTATTTGAAAATGTTTACCAATTTATTCATCGAGGAATCCCGAAAAGGTTAAAGCGTGCATCCTATTCGAAAACTATACATCTTAACAAAGACAAAAGAGTGAGTTCACATTTTTTTTCTTTGAATAATATTCTTAGGTGTTATATTGAAATTTTATTTGATTTATTTTCATGTTATACTTGTTTGCTGTTTGATTTTGGCAGCATAAAACACAAAAGTAAATAATCAGTACCGTAAGATTGGGTGGCTGTGGCCCATTTTGCATCGTAATGTCTATTGCATGAAAGCCACAAAAGTTATTCCTCAAACACTAAATACTTTTAGAAGTGCATAGAAAGGACAGTTAGAACTATCTGTCTCCCATTTGAAAATTATTTATCTGAAGTATCTTTTGGGTGGTTTAAATGGTGGGCCAAAGTTGCCCTATGTGTTAGGGTGACTTTGGCCCAACCCTGTAAAAAGGGACTAAAGGAAGCAAAACAACAATAAAAACAACAATATTTAGGTAAAGAAAATAAATTTACAAAAATAAAGTGACAAAAAAAGATTTAATAAAAAAATTTTTGTATACAGTAAATAAAATATAAGTACAATCTAAACAAGTATAGGTACCAAGTAAACAAAACAGTTTAGGTATAAAGTAAACAAAAATGGCAAAAATAATGTTTTAAAAAATTTAATGAAAAAGTTCTTGAACTGAATAAATTCCTCTTTTTAACATTTTCTTTGGTTCCTCAATAAAATAAACTATTTCAGACTGGGGAAAAAAAAGTTGCACTGCTGGTAGTGACCATTTCCATTTAAGCCCATTTTTTTTCATAATAGTAATTTCTGCTCCATTTTTTCTTAATTTTTTTAACTGCAGAAAAAAAAATTTCGAAAGTTTTTTTAAAATTTTTCAGTAGTTTCATTAAATAATATTAGTTATTAAATTAATTAGTTATAAAGTTTACTAATTGATTAGCTAAATATAAATAACTCAAAATAAATAAACAAACCTGTTCATGATTTAACTCTCCATTGCATTTAACAATTACGTAAAATTCTCTACAAGATTTAATAATTTTTTCTTTTTACAAACACTTTTTGTTTTATCAATATTTTGAAAGTTCTTTTTGTCTAATGCTGAATGATTTAAAGATTCTGTATGACTTTCTACAACTAAACTTACATCTGCAAAAGTTAGATTAGAAGTCTCAGTAGTTCCAGTATTTGTACTTGGGCCAGCAAAGTCAATATTGTTTGTCTATCTACATTATTTGAATTTAATCTGTTATTTTCATTTATAACACAAGATGATATATCTGCTGAACATAAGCTTTTACCTGGGACAGCACATACTTTATGTCGCTTTGGTTTTTTAGAATCATCTGAGGGATCATCCAGTGACTTACATAAATAATCTAAAAATGATTGGCTTACTAAATCAGTAGTTGAGTCTAAACCTTCATTATAATATGGTAGTCGTGAAAGCACTTGAGACTTGTCTAATGGAAAAATTCCAGTTTTGCGAAAACCAGCTCAAGGTTATCATTCCCATGTTCATTTAAGTTGGTAATGAAACGGTCTAAAAGTCTAGGAAATTCATCTTTAGGAAGAGAAGCAACTCTCCTTCCTTTTCCTTTTTCCTTCCATTCACATAATATTTTGCGCCAGGTAATCTTCATAGGTCTAAAGTAGGCAACATCTAATGGCTGCGTGAGATGTGTAGAGTTTGCTGGTAATGCCACAAATTCTATGTTATTGCTTTAACATGCATCCAATACTGCAATGTTCAAATGTGAAGATACGTTATTACCTATAATGATACTTCTTCCTTGAGCCTTCTTAAGTCTTGGAAGAAGTAAAGAGAAAAACTAGTCCTCAAAACATGTTGAGTAAAACCAATCACTTTTTGATCTGTTATAATGTGCTTTTGGTGGCCCATGTTTCATCCATGTATTCCATAACGACTCAGCTTTGTAAACAACATAAGGTGGTAGCAATTCACCATTAGCATTGCCACAAAACATTACGGAGAATGAGGTCTTTGTAGAATTAATGATGCGTTCAGGATACTTACATCCACGCTTTGTTAGTATTTTTTTTACCTGGATCATCACTGAGATTGGTTTCATCATAATTCTATATATTATCAGGTGATATATTACTTATTTCATTTGATAGATTTATAAAGTAGTTATCAATCACAGACATTCCTATTTCTGCTCTCTTTCGCTTTATGTTGTTTGCAAATCTTACTGTGAGTTCTGGGTTTCTTTTTAAAAAAGATTGAATCCAATCGCCACCTAGAAAATTATTTTTGAACTGAGGTATAATGATGTCTTTTTTCTCTAAATACCCTTTTACTATGCATCTTAAATCATATTTATCAACAGGAAAACCAAACTCAGATGATTTTATTGCATATGCCTTAAACATGTCTTTTTCTTTTGATGTAAATATTTGCTGACCACCATACTTTTTAGGATATGTCTGTTTTATTTTATTTTTTAATGTTGATCTTGGTATATCGTATTTCAAAGCTGCTTGTCTATGAGTAGTTAAACCATTTTTTAAATCTTTTAATGTATTGTCTATTTGTTCTAAAGTATAAGTTACATTTATAATGTTGCTTATAAAGTATAATTTCTTCTTCCACAATTTGGCTTGTAATTTTGTGGCATATTTAAACTAAGAACTAAACAAATTTCACTATAATTTTATACTGATTTACTAATACAAACTGTTATACTGATTTTCTATTGCATTACTACTACAAAATTTTTCATTCCAACATAGTAACTACCATAATATCTATAAATGATCACTAAAAAAGGTTTACTCTAATGCATGGGGTGACTTTAGCCCAGGCCAATGTCACCCTATGAAGTGAGCCAAAGACAACCTTTTTTTTTTAAGCTCAATTACAAAAAAGTAATAAACTGTTAAGCTTTCAAAAAAAGATTGAATCAAACACTAATGGTTTAAAATTAATTCAGTGTATATTACAATAAAAAACCTTTTACAGGTACTGCTATCGATGTAAAAGTTTACACACCTAAAAAAATTCGGATTTTAGGTGCTTCTTCTAAAGTGCAATTTACAATAATATCACAAAGACTCGAGTTAAGTAATCTAAGTTAGACTAATTAAATAATAAATTTCACACAATTTGCTACTAAACATCAACTGGCATACCTTGAGGTATCAATTTTAAACCATTTTTAAAAACAATTTCACTTTTGCTAAAGTCATCCCGTAGGGCCAAAGCCACCCAATCTTACAGTAGCAAAAAAATTTCTCAAATATATATTGCTGACTGTTTTTTAACTTTTTTAAATTTGTATATATAAACAATCATTATTAGTTGGTAATGTTAATGAAATAAAATTTTTTTAAATAATCTTTCTTTTTTTTAATTTGAATTTTCTTTATGTTATCTGCCAAATATACTCACAGCTGTATATATTTTTTTAATGGAGGTTGAGAGGTTGAAGGGTTTTTAGAGTTTTTCACTAATAAAACAAAAAAAAACTGTTTTGAAATTTTTTCTTCTTAAAAAGTTTAAAATTTAAAGAAATTATATTAAAAATATTCACAAGTTTTGATGATTTGAGTGAAGCTATAGTTTTGATGATTTGAGTGAAGCACCACCTAAAAAAATTTCTGTTTTTATTTATGTTATGATGTAGTAACAGAATCATAATGAAGGTTCTAATTCATATATTCAGAATTAAATTGAGACACAATGCCAGATAACAATGAAGTGTAATGCTAAAATATATTTTAGGTTGCTTGGGCTCAGCAGCAAGAGTTAAAGATTCGAGTAAAAAGATCAATATCTTTTAATGATGTTTGGTGGCGAAAGCAATGGTATCTGGTAATCTAACAATATTTTTACATATGAAAATTTTTACTTAAAATACTTCTTCCTTAAAATGTCAAAAGATGTTGTTTTTTTTGTTCCTGGATATAAAATATACTAGAAATTTCTTGGGTTGAAGTGTCCTAGAAAATCCTAATACATCCTTTTTAATAACACTTCTTAAATTAATTACATCCAACATATCTTTGTTAAAACCATCAAGTTTTGTAACCAATCAGCATTTGTTAAAACCATCAAGTTTTGTAACCAATCAGCATTTGTTAAAACCATCAAGTTTTGTAACCAATCAGCATTTGTTAAAACCATCAGGTTTTGTAACCAATCAGCATTTGTTAAAACCATTAAGTTTTGTAACCAATCAGCATTTGTAAATCTTAAATAGTTTTTGATCATTTTTAATTTGTTAATTGTTTTTATTTGATGATGTACTTATCTCATCGTTTTTATTTGATGATGTACTTATCTCATCATATTTATTTGATGATGCACTTATCTAATCATTTTTATTTGATGATGTATTTATCTGGTCATTTTTTAGTTGATGATGTACTTATCTTATCATTTTTTAGTTGATGATGTACTTATCTCATCATTTTTATTTGATGATGTACTTATCTCATCATTTTTTATTTGATAATGTACTTATCTCGTCATTTTTATTTGATGATGTACTTATCTCATCATTTTTTATTTGATGATGTACTTATCTGGTCATTTTTTATTTGATGATGTACTTATCTCATCTTTTTTATTTGATGATGTACTTATCTCGTCATTTTTGGGTGCTATTAAAATTAATCTTAATACTTTGTTTCAAATTTTTTTCAAATGCTTAGAAGATAATAAAACTAGAGCTCTGAAATTTTTTGGAATTCTGATCTGTAGAATGTTTGAAAGTTGAGTTTGGTCTGAGACTTCAGACTAGATTCAATCTTTTCGGGTAATAGTCTTTTTTTATGAACTCATTAAAAGTTAGATTCAGGATCAATGTCTGATTAAGATATTTAATTGAACTTTTAACTAGATTATCTATGGCCAGTTTGTCATCATTAATATATTTGAAATTATCCATGACATGTTTGTGATCATTGTTGAAAATCTCGGTTGAACTATTTAGCAATATAAGAGCATCAACTTTATTAGCTTTAGCTTTAAGAATTTCATTTTAATTTTGTACTTTATATTTTTCATAAAATACAACAATATTAAAAAGTTGAATCCTAGAGCTTAAATTTTATTATTTTAACTAAAATATAGGTCATTGGACATGTTTACAAGGATGTTTATAATTGATTCCAATGTAACACATACAGATTTTATTGATTTGGCTCAAGCAGTTCATCTTGTTTTAAATAAATTTTACAGTTTTCTCTTTATAAAAAAGTTTTCAATTGATTGAAAAATAATTTTCAATCAATTGAAAACTTTTTTATAAATGTCCATAAACCTTTGAACTGGGACAATAGAAACAAGTAATTGTTGTTATACAAAAAATAAATATTTACATATAAGGCTAAGGTAGGGTAGATTAGGGTAATTTAAGCATCTTGGTAATTTGAGCAAAAAATTTCTGATGTGTTTAGTAAAGCTCAAGTTGATTTTTTGAATTTTTTGATTTGTATTTTTTGAATTTATGTAACAGTAAGTAGTATAGTAAATTTATATTAAACAGAATTTTAATATTTCGTGTACTAGAATGACTGCATGATTGGTTGAATGGCCAGATTTAAACCCAAATTGTTTTTATAAAGAATATTATTAATAGTTAAAAAAGAATAAAGTCTGTTATACATAACATGTTCCATAATCTTGGAAAAGCAGGTATAAATTGAGATTAGCCTGTAGTTTGAGAAGGATCACTTGTTTTATAGATTGGCGTTACCTGTGCACATTTTTAAAATACAAGGTTTTCAGGAAAAACCCCGTGTTTTAAAGATAAATTTAAAATGTGTAAAAGCTAATAAAGTTATTATTAATTTTTCTCATTAATTTTTTTATTTTTCATTAAAACGCCATTCACTTATTTGTTTTTTTAAATATTTTCATAAGACATAAAAGTGCCAAATTGTTGAATTATAATGTTGAATTATGGATATTAGTTTTTTCTTAAAGAAAAACTTGTTAGCCAAGGAATCTGTTCTTTTTTTTTTTTTTTTTTTTAAATCAATTGTTGGAAACATTTACTTTAACTTCATTTAAAGATATGGTATATTTGTGTAATTTATGCTCAAATTAATTAAAATTTATGCTTACTCCATACTGCAGTAAAAAAAGACTTCACTACAAACAACCAAAACCCTAACTTCACCCAAATTTGTAAAGTATTAATATTTTTGAAGAATAATATGGATAGTTAGAGATGTGAATTCGATACCAAATAATATAGCAAATTTAAAATAAAATAAAATATATATATTGGCAATTCCATAGTTCAGTGAGGTATCATGTGGAGAAATTTTCTTTAACAAAAATTTATTTATAACTCAAAAATAATTAAGCCTAAAAACAAAGCAGTATTGTTTTAATAAATTGTGGTTTAAAATTCGATTTTTTATTAATAGTTTTAATAAATTTGATTAATAAAAAATTGTTATATTCCTGAAATTTGTTCCAATTCAACACATGAGAACTTGGTTCTTAATTCTAAATTAATTCTTCTTCACCAAGCAGTCTGATTAATATGAGCACATTTGCTACTTTTTTAAAAAATATTTGTTAATAAGGAAAAATTTTGATTGTCAAAAAATCTAAGCGATTTTTGAATTATAAGTAGTGATCCCTAAAAATTGTTTGTAAAATAAAATAATAAAAGCAAAAATTTTGTTAGCAAAAATTTTGGATACAGCATAACTATTTTTGAAAGTATTTCAATTTTTGCTTAAGGTACTAATTATACTCTAATCTACTTTAACACTGGCAGCTGTGTTTGAGAAATGTATTAATTCTATTGGCCTGGCATTGTATAAATTGAGTTAGGTGATGAAGAAGATTAGATATGTTTTGTGAAAATTGCTAAACAAGTTTATCAGGTTTCTTAAAACCTTTCATTTTATGCTGAGCAAGAATACCTAGGCAGGATCCAGGTAATTTTTATTTTAACCATTTGGAAACAAAACCAAATAAAACAAAAAGCAACCATCTTTGATTAAACTCAAAGTGTCGATGCTCTTTATACCACAAGTAATTAAAATGGCTGGTTATTAATCAATTAAATTATTATTTAGTAAAAGTTAAAGCACAAAAATATACCTATTTTAGTAAATTTCACCTACCCTATTTCATTAAATAATAAACATAACACCTTATTACTATACAATAATTATTATTATTATTATTAGTATTATAAATATTATAATAATTTAGTTTATATTATAATCTATTATTACTTGCTCTCCGGACCCGTAAAATGCGGGTCTTGGTATGTCTAATCTACACTGACCATTTCTATAGTTACTCCTTACTTAAATATTTTTAGTAAGCGGTAGAAAAACTATACATTATGTCTTTTAATTTTTTAATAAAAACAATTTATAAGTAACTTTAAAATTTTTTTAGCGCTTCGGTAGTCGCGCGAACCACAATTTGGATATTAGTACCTAAAGCAGGTATTCTAAATAACATTTAGAATACCTGCTTGAAATGTGTTGATTAATTACAATCGATATAAACATTATAAGAAAAATTTGGAATTAGACTTAAAAATATGTTGAATAATGAACTTACTATGACCTGTATAATACGGGTCATGGTACGTCAACTCCAACCATTTATATATTTATTCTTTATATAGTTGTTTTTATTCAATAATTTTTAGTAAGTTGTATAAAATAAAAATTTTTCACATCTTTGTTTAATTAACAATTAATGTTCAATATTTTATAACTTCTTATTATAAAATCGTAAACTTCTATACAAATAAAACCTG
Source organism: Hydra vulgaris (assembly GCF_022113875.1). Lineage (NCBI taxonomy): Eukaryota > Metazoa > Cnidaria > Hydrozoa > Anthoathecata > Hydridae > Hydra > Hydra vulgaris. The sequence goes on from NC_061164.1 coordinate 22,591,922, forward strand.
TTACAGGGTTATTAATTTTTTTTATTTATTAAGTTTCTATTAAATTTTTTTCCAGACCATCTGCAGCTCATATCTCTTGCCCCGTTAATTGATTTTAAAAAAATATGTCAATGTTTAGAGTTTGAATGTAAAATCTTTTTTTTTCTTTAATGTTCAAAGCACAAAATTTACTAAAGCACATTACAGGTTTCTCTATAGCAACATATGCACCAAAAATTTCGCTGTTTTGATGTTTAAAAAAAATTTAAGCTTTTATATAAATTCTCTCCCTTTTGTTTGTTATCTTTATATATGTTATCTTTATATCTTTGTATATGTTATCTTTATATCTTTATATATGTTATCTTTATATCATTTTATATGTTATGTATATAACATCAATAGAACTTTGAAAATTTTTAAAAATACAAAATAAAAAAATTTTTAAAATATAAAATAAAAAATTGTTTTAAAGATTTAAAAAAAAAACAGAATTTGAACCTTCCCATTGTACATCATACCTTCCCATTGTACATCATAGGCGCAGCAAGCTAACAACCTCGGCTACTAAGGCACACTAGTCTAGTAATTTTAAACACTATTTAGTAAAAAAAAACTGTTTTAAAAAATGTATAACTTAAAAACCACAAATAAATGCTATAAATTAAAATTAACAAGATATTGCTCCAATGCAATTTTAAAGTAAAAGAAAAAAAACTTGATAAAATTTTTAAGATTACACGAATGGGTAACAGTTCTGTGCAAGCACTCACGAATGTGTAACAGCAGCATTAAATTTAATATTTATGTATAACAGATTATTTTGTTTTGTTTACATCATAGTTCTTAAAGTGAAAATATAAATAATAAACAATTATAAGGAAAATAAATAAGAATTTTAAATGTGTAATATTTTTAAAATGTAACAACATTAAGTAATACTATTTTAATAAACACACGTCCAATTGAGTTAATACACATGACTGTTGCTATGAACATGTTAATACATGTGACTCTAGCTTACATTTATGTAATACTAAATGGTCTACTCTAGCTGAAAAAGTTGGTTTTATGTTGACCATATTCTTAAATAAGTATCTGAAGTAACAATATTCTTTTTAATTTCTTAAACATAAGAAAAAAATAACAGCAAATACTATTATATATTTGATTATAACATATAGTTTCTATACATACTCACAATGTCATAGTCTGATTTTGATGATCCAGCATACTTTCCTCCCTTCAGTACACTTCTATCTTTTTAGCACACTTTCTTTCCATCAGCAAACCTTTCCTTCAGCACGATTCCCTCCCTTCAGCACACTTCCCTCCCTTTTGCACACTTCCTTCCTTTCTGCTCACTTTACCCCCTTCAGCACACTTCCCTCAACACACTTCTTTCAACACACTTCCTTCAGCACACTTCCCTTCCTTTAGCATACTTCCCTCTCTTCTTCCTTCCCTTCCTTCCTCTTAAAACACCGCCTATTTCTAGCCCTGTTTCTGACAAGTTGTTTTGTTATGTTTAAAGTTTTGTAATTTTGTTATGGTGCTACTGTTAAGAAGTTGATTAAGAATTAAATAATTATGATTTTAATTAAGGGTGCTTCGAATGGCACTATAAAAGTTTGATTAATGCTTGAATTTGACTTTAATTCATAATTGATATATTATTTTTTATTTTAATCTCAGTACAGGCAGGATGATGATTATTTTGGACATGATTTAAATTTGCTTCCTGTTTGGAGAAGAGGAATTACGGGAAAAGGTGTTGTGATATCGATATTAGATGATGGTATGAAACACTTTTTAATTTATGTCTATATATATATATATATATATATATATATATATATATATATATATATATATATATATATATATATATATATATATATATATATATTTTGCAACAAATGCCTGTTTAGATAAGCACTGTGATGTCACACTGAAATGACTTGCCAGGCCTCAGTACACACATTGATTATCTTATAGCCTATTACTATAAAGGAGTGTGGCTGAGAGTTTGGTATTTACTGAGAGTTTGGCATGGGGCAGTAATCTTTTCTTTTGTTATTCTTCATTTTTTTCTTCTTTTTCTGAAAAAGCAAATTGTTATAAAGATAAGCAAAATGGTAAGCATTTGCTGATACAACCCTTGGAATTAGAAAAAAAAGTCTTTAAGAGCAATATTCAGAGTTGGAAATTGGTAGCCATGGAGCCATCCATTATAAAACATACACAAATATGGGGAGGGGGTCACTCAAGCATACCAGTGTGTACAAAGGAAAGGGTGGATGATTTTTTGTTCAGGAAATCAGACAAAAAAGCTTTGGTTTTTTAATGCATTTATCTATCTACCGGAAAAAATATTTTATCGCAGATTTGATATTAAATAAAATCAATGAAATATTGCCATTTACTAAAAATTGACAACATAACTTTGTTTCCTTTTCAATAGGCTATTGGAGTTAAATTAAAATGCTTGATTGCGGACATTCTAAGCAACAGAAACGTTTTTAACTTAATTTAAAGTAAATAATAGTTAAAAATTAAAATAAAGAATGTTTCTTTTATTTACAAAAGATGCGTGAAAAATTAAAAACAATAAAGCAAAAGATCTTACCTTTTTACAAAATCTTGTGAATTAATTCTTTTGATTTTTCAAAATTCAATCAAGTTTTAATTTTTTAATTTGAATTTTCTATCCTCATTGGGATGAAATGTTTTGAAAATTGTAAACATTTCATTCTATCTGTTAGAAGTAATGACTTCATAACTTTCCATCTATTGTTTGTACAAAACAGAAATTTTCTGTTTTTTTTATTTAAATTAGAAGCAGTTTAACTGCTTTCTAATTTAAACTGAATGCACAATTTAATTATTATCAAGTGAATAATTTTTTATATACTTGATTGCATACTTAATAGATATATAGTAGACTTATATCAATCTAATATATATTAGTGTAAGTATATACATATGTAATATATACTTATACAAATATAATATATAAATATCTTATATTCTGACGTATTTTTGATAAATGGGTTTGTGAAATTAGTGACATTATATTTTTTCTTTTGTTGTTTGTGAGCATGCTTCCAAAAGTTTCCAAAGTTATATAACAAATATATTTGTTATACTTATTGTTTATTGCAACTTTTTTTAGTTTCGTTTAACTTTAACTTTTTTAATAAATAGACTTTAATATAAGCATAACTGATTCAAAGATATTCGTTAAAATATTTAGTTTATTAACTTAAATTTGACAAAAATATTTGATATTCCAACGTTTTGATGTTTTTGAATTTTTAAATATAATAGTCATTAATTAATAGAATGTGATTGAATCTGTACGAAATCGAAGCTAAAAGTAAAGTTTTAGTTAGATGAATTTTTTTACCCTATTTGGTTAAATTAATATTCGTTGTGGATGTCTGTATAGTTCGGCCTCCAAAAAATTATGTCTATTCTAACTATTATTGCTTCTGCGCATGCTGTATATATATATATATATATATATATATATATATATATATATATATATATATATATATATATATATTATTATATATATATATATATATATATATATATATATATATATATATATATATATATATATATATATATATATAAATATATATATATATATATATATATATATATATATATATATATATATATATATATATATATATATATATATATATATATATATATATATATATATATATATATATATATATATATATATATATATATATATATATATATATATATATATATATATATATATATATATATAAGGGTGCATCATTTTGCCCCTTTTTTTAAATTTTAATCTAAGGTGTCTGTCTCTATTTCATTTCTTTTCCTATTAATGTACATAGATGTTTTTCAAATTTTAATAATATTTGGACATAATCTAAGTATCCAATGCAACACTTGCAGTTTTACCATAGCGAACTATTGCTAGGATGTACATACTGTACAATATTGCGCACATTATACATAATATGACCAGGCAAATCACATTTTGATTTTGCTTTGCATAAGAACCATTTTATCATTATGGTTTAGTCATTATTTTATCATTTTTAATGTTACATTTGTCAATGTCCATCATCTCCAGAAGTACTTAACAGATTAGAAATGTTCTATTTATGTTATTAAATTAGATTAGAAATGTTCTATTTAATTATTAAATAGTAAACAGTAGCAAAACACTAGTACAGTAGTGATTGAACTATTACCAGGACAATATTATTTACAATATGCATTATATTGCTCAGAGTAGTTTACATTTATAATGTACATGATGTCACCAAGGCATGTCGTACATGATGTCACCATTGTCATGATATTGTTACTTGTAAGTTGAGTTGTGCTTGCGCATTAAACTGTATGTGACATTTGTGTCTCCACAAATTTTGATGCTGACAGAAGATATGAGCTCAGCTTAAGCGTCACTTGAATGTGGCTTTCAGCTTCACTTGAATGTGTTCTTCTGCTTCCCCATGTAGGAACATAACACAAAGCTCTGCAAATTCCTTATTATCATTTCTACAAAATAATAACTGCAAATTAGAAATCCATAGAACATTTTCTCTGCATTTGTCAATGAAGGGTTTTGCAGTATGATCAAACGCACTATCATCAAAGTGTAACAGATTTTCTATCGGTTCCTGGTGCATGTGATGGTATGCAGAGAAACTTCAATTCATTTGCATTCCTGACAAGAACTGCAGGGTGCTCCTGAGTAATATTCTTATATATCAGTTATGGCATTTGTTTCGAATCCCAAGTCAGAGTTGACAGCTTCAGGGCAACCTATTGCTCCCTGCAAGCTGAAGCTATCTTCTGTCCAATCTTACGCCTGGATTTGGTAGCAGTTGAATTTGATGTATGGACTTTTGACATGTAGCCTCCAGCCTTGGATATCATGGTTTCAGTATAGGCTGCTTGCTGTGTTGGTGTCATCTTTAGACAAGTTGCCTAGGTGACAAGTTTGGGTTTTTTTATTATATCACGTGGAAGGAGTTCCAGGTTGAGTATTGATACGATAACGTCTGCTAGCAGTCTTAACTGGTAAAATATCATTTGGAGGAAGTTCATATTCAGAATTATCGTCATTGTCAACTTTGTCAGGGTGGTCACTATTATTTAGTTCGTCAACCTCGACACTATCTGCAACCATAGTAATACTTCTCTGTTGCTTCAGTTTGTGACACCGCAGCGCTTCTGACGATGCTAAAGTTTTAAAGCTAACACTATGTTATGAGAACCAAAACTTGCAGCTTGATTGGTTTTCATTGACTGTAAAAAGACAAGTCTTCCAGATTTTTTATCAGTTGTTCAGCATTCTGCGGTCACAGTTGAAATGTTTTCACTAAAATATCCTCCATCTGCAGGACCATTTTCATCAAAGCTGATGTTCACCTGCGTGCAGACAGTATCACTCTATTTTTGTCATTGTCAACAAGCAGTTTTAACATCTCGCATGCTTTACGATCACTGATCATACAAATGTTTGTTTTTTTATAGAAAACTGTGATTTTTGCTAACACCAGCTTAGCCGAATCCCACTAAGTATGGTTTTTGCATGTACCACCATCATAAACATGATACCTGATACTCGCAACACTTGCTGACATGTTGGAAGATGTGCTCCATTTATTTCCACATCTTTTGCCAGGATCTTGTTGCCAAGACTATATATCACAGATAACTTCCTTGTACTTTTCTTAGCAGAAGTTTATCGAGAATGTAGTTCCAATTGTATATCATCAGTTACAGTATCAGAAACATGCGCAGATGTAGCAGGTCATCTGAAAAAATTCTAACTGAATGATGGATATCCAAATTATCCATTTTTAATACATTAATCTGAAAATAATAATACAGTTATTGCACTGAGCATCTATAACAAGCATACAATGTTAAACAATATAGAAAATTATTATACATTCCTTCCCAGTCTAAATTAATTTACGCAAAAATATATATAAACTATATATATATATATATATATATATATATATTATATATATATATATATATATATATATATATATATATATATATATATATATATATATATATATATATATATATATATATATATATATATATATACATATATATATAGTTATATTTATAGTTATACTATATACATATATATATATATATATATATATATATATATATATATATATATATATATATATATATATATATATATATATATATATATGTATATATATATATATATATATATATATATATATATAACTATATATATATATAACTATATATATATATATATATATATATATATATATATATATATATATATATATATATATATATATATATATATATATATATATATATATATATATATATATATATATATATATATATATATATATATATATATAGTTATATATATATATATACATAGTTATATATATATATAATATATATATATATATATATATATATATATATATATATATATATATATATATATATATATATATATATATATAGTTATATATATATATAGTTATATATATATATATATATATGTATATAGTATAACTATATATATAACTATATATATATATGTATATATATATATATATATATATATATATATATATATATATATATATATATATATATATATATATATATATATATATACTATATAACTAAATATATATACTATATATATATATATATAACAAAATATATATATATATGTATATATATATATATATATATATATATAACTATATATATATATAACTATATATATATATAACTATATATATATATATAACTATATATATATATATATATATATATATATATATATATATATATATATATATATATATATATATATATATATATATATATATATATATATATATATCTTTATAGTGTAGTCGAAAGAGCGTTTTAATGTAAAAAAAGTCTCTTTCGACTACAATTTTAATTACCTCGTCTCTTAAGCTGTATTTGATTGTCGTCGAAATGTCAAAGCAATTAAATTAATGCGGAAGTACATTAAATTTTATTGTTTTTCAAAAAAATTTTAAAAAACCGCAATTATAACGACTAGAAAGTTTTTTTTAATTAGTGGTGTTTTTGTTTTTGTTTTATTAAAAAACATTTTTAAAACATGCGTAAATGTTGCTACATTGACTATCTTATAGCCTGACTCGCAAGGGAGTGCTGCTACATCGACTGACAAATAGCCTGACTCGCAACGGAGTGCTGCTACATCGACTGACAAATAGCCTGACTCGCAACGGAGTGCTGCTACATCGACTGAGGGTTTGGTTTGGGCAGGCAGTCTATCATTTAAAAAAAAAAAAAATTAAGTTTTTAAACATTTTCTGGTCTGGTTTATTAACGCGCTCTTTAAAACTACAGTTTATGGGAAACTCTTTTTAACTACCATGCAAGAGTATATATATATATATATATATATATATATATATATATATATATATATATATATATATATATATATATATATATATATATATATATATATATATATATATATATATATATATATATATATATATATATATATATATATATATATATATATATATATATATATATATATATATTATATATATATATATATATATATATATATATATATATACTCTTGCATGTCTCTTGCATGGCATCAAAAAAAGTTTCCCATAAACTGTAGTTTCAAAGAGCGCGTTAATAAACCAGACCAGAATAAGTTTTAAAAATTAATTTTTTTTTTTTAATTGATAGACTGCCTGGCCAAACCAAACCCTCAGTCGATGTAGCAGCACTCAGTTGCGAGTCAGGCTATTTGTCAGTCGATGTAGCAGCACTCCGTTGCAAGTCAGGCTATAAAATAGTCGATGTAGCAGCACTCCGTTGCGAGTCAAGCTATAAGATAGTTGATGTAGCAACATTTACGCATGTTTTAAAAATGTTTTTTATTAAATCAATAACAAAAACACCACTAATTAAAAAAAACTTTCTAGTCGTTATAATTGCGGTTTTTTAAAAAATTTTTAAAAAACAATTAAATTTAATGTACTTCCGCATAAATTAATTACTTTGACATTTCGATGACAATCAAAAACAGCTTAAGAGACAAGGTAATTAATATTGTAGTCATAAGAGACTTTTTTTACATTAAAACGCTCTTTCGACTACACTATATGGGTATATATATATATATATATATATATTTCTTAAAAACTACAGTTTATGGGAAACTCTTTTTAACTACCATGCAAGAGTATATATATATATATATATATATATATATATATATATATATATATATATATATATATATATATATATATATATATATATATATATATATATAGTTATATATATATATATATATATATATATATATATATATATATTTATATATATATAGTATAACTATATATATACAAAGAAGGTCTAGCTAAATATGTACCAAACCAAGTTTCATCAACTCAAAAACAGAGATCTTTAACAGCCATAATATGTAAAATCATGGAAAGATTGTTGAAAAAACATATGATGAACCTAATTTAGTACAAATTAATCTCTAAGCATCAACATGGCTTTGTAAGACAAAAATCATATGTTACAAATTTATTAGAGACAATAGACATTGCATCAGAGGCATTGAACCATGGACTTAATGCAATCATAATATATCTGGATTTCACTAAAGTCTTTGATAAAGTCTGTCATAAAGCGTTATTTGTCAAATTAGAGGCTTATGGTTTCAAAGGTAAATTACTGAGATGGCTAAAAGCATTCCTTCCGGAAAGAAAACAAAGAGTTCTTGTTAACGATAAATACTCTGAGTAGATAAATACTCTGAGTGGTTCAGAGTGCCACAAGGATCTAATCTAGGTCCCTTACTATTTATAGTGTATATAAATGACATGCCAGATGTTGTCAAATGTTCACTCAAGCTCTTTGCTGATGACAGCAAACTACTAAATACAATAAAAAACCAATTTGACATTAAGCAGCTCCAGACGCATCTTGATGATTGGCTAAATATCAGATAATTGGAAATTGGAATTCAAGGCAAACAAATGCAAAGTATTAACGATAAAAAAATCTACAAAAACAAAAATCCATGATCACAAATTCAGCAAACAAAATCAAGATAACAGCCGCACATACTACAATACATAATACATTTACATATACATCTTGCTCTTGGTCGTCTACCAACCAAGAGCCAGATCTTGGAATTTTAATAACTAGCAATCTAAAATGGGTTGCCCAGTCAAAAAATGCAGCTGTCAAAGCTAGTGCAGCTCTAGTTTTACTCAAAAGGACGTTTAGATACTAGAACCCTTCAATGTTAAAAACACTATATACCACATTTGTAAGACCACACCTTGAGTATGAAAGCCTGCATGGGCTCCTATTAACAAAAGCGATGAAATAGTATCACATGAGTATCACATGGGTAGATGACATTCAGTACTTTAAGGAAAGCACTGGTATAAATGTTACGTCCTGGATCCACCAACCAAACAAGTCTCGATCTGGCGATTGTCCTGGGCCAGCAGGTGCAGTTAAGGGAAATAAGGAGCGACTAACCAAACAGCTCACAAATAATTGTTATCGGAGAGAATACTTTTTCTTAAATAGAGTATTTGACGTCTAGAATATACTTCCGGATGCAGTTAAAAACTCCAAAACTACGAATTTGTTTAAAAACAGTTACGACGTCTATTTGAAAACAATATAAAACTTTATATACAGTTCAGCTGTCATAGTTGACCATATACATTTGGTCAACTCCGCTTTATGCCACAGCTCTATCTTATTATTATTATTATTATTATTATTATTATTATTATTATTATTATTATTATTATTATTATATATTTATATATATATATATATATATGTGTACATTTATATATATATATATATATATATATATATATATATATATATATATATATATATATATATATATATATATATATATATTTCCCCTACATGCCCGTTGTCTAAAATATTTTTTAAATACACACTTTACTTTCGTATCTTTGTTTTGCTCTGAACATCTGTTCAGAATATCTTTTTGATTTAGTTTTTTTTTCCTTTTTTTTTTCCTAACTTTTTCCTTATTTCACTTGGGTTTGACAGTTAGCTCTAGTCCTTTGATGCATATTTTTGCATTTTTATAAACAATTTTTCTTTTTTACGTTTATATTAGTTATAACGTCTGTTCACAAAAAATCCGGAATGAAAAATTGTTCTTAATTGAATACAAAATTAATTGATTTTTGACAAAAATTTGAACTAAAATGAGAGACTGGACATCGTTAACTATTTTATAACCGAAAGTGATCCTGAATCAGCGGCTTTTCGAACTTTAGTTTTGACTGAATTCATTAGGTTGAAAAAGTAGTCTGGATCGAACTTTTTCAACTTTAATCGAATTCTATTCTTAAGGTGGTCAAGACTTTTTGCAGTAAATCCATTTCCATAAACTTTTGCTTTTAAATGTGCCCAAAAATTTTTAATTGGCCTTAACTGCGGTACATTTGGGGGGTTATCTTTAGCATCAACAATGTTAATACCTAAAGTGTTGTAAGTTTCTAATGTGTGTTTTACATAATGACATCTCGCTCCGTCAGGCCAAAATAAAATTTTCATGTTTTGATGCTTGGAATTTATAAATGGATGAAGTCTTTTTGTAATACATTCTTTAGAATAAGTTTTTGCATCCAGTGCACAGTTTTTTACAGCAAAATAAGGCAATGAATGACCAAAACGACTGATTGCAATCCAAACGAGAACTTTCTCGTCAAACTTTTTTTTGAAGTTGAATTTAATGTTAGGATCAGTTTGAGAACTATCCTTTGTATAGTAGCCAGAGTTTTGTGAACAATTTGCACCATTTACACAGAAATAAGATTCATCGTCCATGATGATTTCAAACTCATTTGATAGCTTGAAAAAAGGTTTTTGAAAGTTTTAATAAGTTTTTCTTTTGTTTAATTTCTTGCTTTTCTGTTGTTTTTGGTGCATTTTTTCTTTTGGTATACTTCAGTCCATGCATACTTAATAATCTTTTTACATATGAAACGCTTATCTTATATTTTAGTGCAAAGTTTCTTTGCGAAATCTCGATTCTCTCTTCTGCTCTTGCAATCATGGGCTCTATCTTTTCTGGTGTGATTTTAAAAGGTTTTCTGCCGCAACCGATTTTTCTTTTCATTGGCAAATTATTTTCAGACCTTTTAATTATATCATAAATTGTAGATTTAGCAATTCCCATTTTCTTAAAATGATCCACTGTAAATTTCTTTCCACTGTTTATGTTTTGTTTATAAAAATTTCCAATCACATTTCTAACATCGTTCTCTTTTAGATGCTCCATGTTTATTTGAATTATTTAAACTCAATTTTGCCACAAAATGAAACTGTTGTTGTTGACCGATTAAATTTAAAAATTTCGAATCGAAAATTTGAAATTTAGAACAATTTTTGTACATTTGAAATCAGTCCGGATTTTTTGTGAACAGACGTTATTAGACTATTTAAATTATTGCATTAATTTCAAAAAATTTAACATGATTTTACATTTTTTCTAAGCTTGCTGAAAAGTCATTACAAAAAGAATTGCTTTGTGAGCTTAAAGGCCCAGCAAAGGAAGAATGCAGGGGAACGCTGTTCCTTCTTTAGCGCACAAATCAAGAAACTATTCCGCTTCACTCAATATTTCTTTGTAACCATTCCACCTTGTTTATGAGTTTTTTTTAGTTTTTTTTATGATGAGATTGTCCATAAATTACCATAATAAACACCTAATTTGTCTCTTTGAAGTAGTAGATCATTTTTACTTTGTGATTTTTTTGTTTTTTACTTTGTGTACTGATTTTTATAGAAGTGAAACAGCTGTTTTAATTTTTGCTAAAATTTATGACTCTGCAAGGAAAAACTTAAAATTTTTGCTTACAATTAAGTTTAAATTAGCGTAAGTTATGAATGAATTAAAACTTGTAATAAAATATAACATTTTGTTAAGATTTTATTTAAGGAAGTTCGCATTTCTTTGTGTTTGATAAAACTAACTTTTTGTATGAGCTAACCAGACATGGAGAAAACTCTAAACATTTATATGTTTATACTTATGTCAAATTAAAATGCTTTTCAAAAAAATGTAATGACTAAAGCCTGGGAACAAAAAAAGCCCTAAAATTTAGGATGTCTGTGTCCCAAACCTGAAGCAACATGTAAATAAAATTTTTTTTTTTTACTTTTCTTAACTTAATATTCATTAATAAATTGTAAATTTACTAAAAGAATTGCATAAACATAACTATTTCTTATTTATTTCTTTTTTTCTACGTTTCTGTTTGAACACCAGACGTCAAAATTTTATAGTATGAAATAATGGAAAAAACTTAAATTAGAGACCATAACAAACATTAGCCTCATAAATATAAATATATAAATTTTGAAATAACATTGAAAAATATAAAAACTGAAACCAATTATGCTATAACTGTTTTTAGATGTGTAAATTATATAAGACTATGTCTTGCTATGTGTAATGTTCTTATTGATGTTTTTTCTTTATTGCTTTGTCTGTTATTTTGTTATTTTATATGTTTTTTTGATTTTTTGATGTTTTTTTTATTTTTGATGTTTTTTTGATATTTTCATTTTTCAGTTTTGTATTGATTTGAGAAAAAGGGAACACATTTTCATTTTGCCCTTTGATATTTTCTGCTCTTAAAACAAATAACAATCATTTCAACCAATCAACAATTGTCATCATAACATTTTCCACACAATTTTTCCTTTGCAATTTTTTTTTGCAGCAAAGCGCTATTATAGTACATATAGTGCATTGTTGTAAATTTATTAAATTTCTTAATTTTTTGAAAATTTGTATAACACCTATTTACAGGGTAAATTGTCCTATTTTTTCACTTTGGAATTTTTAGCATTAAGAATTCCTTTGAAGATGTCTCTGTTCTTTGGAAATTGCGCATTCATGTTCAAATTTCTTTATTTCTTTCACTCTCCATAATATTTCTTTTTATTTTGCATCAAGTTTTAATAATTTATTGACAACAACATAGTTTTTGAATATTGGCAACAAAAGAGTGTTGAACTTGAGTTTTAGTTGTAAAAGATAAATATCTGATTTTGTTGTCCAGAAGAAAAAGGAACAAGTTTAGTTTTGTTGAATACAATTTGATATTTCTTAGATTTTAAATAAAGAACTTATATAGTTATTACATTTATGAATGAATCATTCAATTAATAAACAAATATAATAAGATCATGTGAAAACAACAACAAAAAAAGAAAAAAAAAAGTAAAAGTTGTCTCTGCTAAAGGTTTATACATTTAAATAATGATACTTGGATCTAAATTTATGTTAAGTATAAAGATATGTTGTGTGTGTAGATATATACTATGTATATAAATATATTTGTAATGTAAACAAGTTATTAAACTAGATTTTTTCAATACCAAAGAAATATTCAAAATTTCAAAATTTTGATGTTTCAAAATTATTTTTTTTATTCTTAACCCCTTAAACTGTTTTGTTTTTGAAAAAAACTTTTTTACCTTGCAATAGCAATTCTTTTTTTTTTCTTTTTTTTTTTTTTTTTTGTAAATAAAAGAATAAAAATTTCAAGTTCTTTTGTTCCACAATATGTTTTTTAAATTAATTATTTACTAATTAATAGACATATTGTGAAACAAAATTGCCATGGTAACATATTGTGGTATTTGATAATTTTAGTCATAGTTTGTTATTCAGCAAACTAAATTTCAGACTTTGAGTTTGCACAACTGCTATAAAGTTTGAGATTCTCGACAATTAAACAGCTAAGTGATGCAAAGATTGAATGTTCAGTATCCCATATAAATTCTCTTTGTTTAAGTTTTGTTCTGAAGTTTCTTTTTATTTCAAGAAATGATTATCATACTGTTGTGTATTTGCTTAAACTCAGCATTTGCATTTAGTTTATTACAATCTTAATTAATGCACAATTTTATAAGCTTTTTGAGACCAGAGAGTGTAGGCCTCAATAGTGTAATACCATTGACATATGTTATTTCACCAGTTAAAGTACCATATATAGATGTATAATAGACCATGATTTTTGATTGTTTCAAGAAGATTTTAAGTATATGTTATAGAATGTTATAGAAGTAGGGTAAGTAATTAATCCCTGTTTTACTCCTTGATATAAATTAATGGAGTTTAGTTTGCAACTTTTTTACGCTACTGTTGTTGTATAATGAAGATATAACTTTTTATCAAAAAATTATGTAATAAACAATAGTAGGATATCCCAATTACAACTTTCAAAGGTTTTTACTGTATCTACTGTTTTTACAGCGTAAAAAAAATATTACACTGGTGAGTTATTGCGGTTAAACAGTTGGCATTATTGTTATTTTTTTAACCTCTTCAAGGCCATGAAAGCCACTTTAGTGGAGGAGGCTACTTTAGTTGTCATCGCAATCCTTTCTCAGCTTTAACTTCGAAAGGCAAATTGAGAATTTTCACAAAATGTTTTGAGACTTTGCACTAAAATTTTAAGAATTTTTACACAGTACCTCAAAAAAATCATGTTTTGCGGAGAAAATCTGCCAGTTAACTTTTACTATTAACTTTTACTATTAACTTAAAAACTTATATATTAAATCTTAATTTGTGCCACACTTTTAATATAATACACATATAAAAAAACAGCAAATGTAAAAATGCGTTCTTAAATTAAACTTTCTAATGAAATTAATTTTGACTACTCAAAATGTTGGTATTGGTTTTGGTAAAATATTTGCCGAAATATTGATTTCGATTTCAGCACCAAACTACAGTACCCAAATTTTCGGTTTATCTTGGTTTCGGTTTCTTTTTCTGTTTCAGTTGAAGACTAACCATAAAATAGAACTTTTCAGACTAAAGATCTAACTATGATCTTTAGTCTGATAATATGATAAATTTCTTTAAACTTGAATAATTTGCACATAATTATAAAATAAAATAAAAAGCTTCATTTAATTGTCATTAATATTTTTGATATGAATATGAAAATATTTATCATATTATCATCAATTTTCCTGTCAAAGTTTTAATATTAAATAATATTTTCACTAAATATCAAAAATATCAGGATTATAACTAATTTTTTTCAATTTAAGACTTTAAATATTTAGTTATTAAAGAAACTTATGTATATATATATGCGATATATATATATATATATATATATATATATATATATATATATATATATATATATATATATATATATATATATATATATATATATATATATATATATATATATAATATATATATATATATATATATATATATATATATATATATATATATATATATATATATATATATGTATATGTATATATATATATATATATATATATATATATATATATATATATATATGTATATATATATCTATACATATATATATATATACATATATATACATATATATATATATATATATATATATATATATATATATATATATATATATATATATATATATATATGCGATATATATATATATATATATATATGCGATATATATATATATATATAATATATATATATATATATATATATATATAAATATATGTGTATATATATATATATATATATATATATATACATATATATATATATATATATATATATATATATATATATATATATATATATATATATATATATATATATATATATATATATATATATATTAATATGAGTTTTATTTTTCAATTCAAAAGGATATTTACATAATTATTCTTTTCTTTTAGGAATTGAGCATACACATCCAGAACTAAAAGGAAACTATGTATACCTTTTTTTTAATTTTAATACTATGATTTTTTTTTTATGTAAAAGTTTTTCTGTTTGCTTATTGCAATACCATTAAGAATTCAAATGTCTTGTTTTTTATTAAGTATTATTGCAATGCCATTAAGAATTCAAAATGGTTTCTTATTAAGTTTTTTCATCATCTATATTATCTGTTTAAATTTAGTGGTAATAAAAAACTAAAATGAAATTTTCTAAATTTTTTTCTTTTAAATTTTTTGAGTAAAAATTATTTAATTATTTTATTTTTAGTTTTAACAACTGTAAATGCTTTCAACTAATAAGAAAAAAATTATTTTATATTTTTTGTAGTTAAAAAGTATATTTAAGAAATTTATCTTTATTTATTAATCTTAATATCTTTATTTTTATATATTTTTTTTATTAGTTTTGCATTTTAAATTCATTCAGTTAGTTATAGTTATTATTTTTAAACAAAACAATTATAGTTAATTATTTTTAAAGGATTCTAGAGCCAGCTTTGACTTTAATAGCAATGATACTGATCCTTCACCAAGAAGTAACTGGCGTGAAGATAACAGGTTTCTATTTTTTTTTAGTTTCTATCAAAGTTTTATCATTTTAATATATAAAAAATAGTTAGTAATAGAGTTTGATTAAAAAATTCAAATAGCTCGAAAAATTATCCTACTTATGTTTGTTTTGTAAAAAATAAATTGTTATCTATTGTTGTAATAAAATATTATGTATTATAATTGTTGCACTTATTTTTAAATCTTTTTTTACCTTTAATTAATTTGTACTTTAAAAGTGCAAATGATTATGTAAAAATTTTAATTATTCTTTAACTCTTTCTCACTGAAACAAATGGTTAATCACCCTGTAGAAAAAGTTGATAAATAAAGAACTTAATAAGCAAAGCAATTAATCAAAACTGTTTTCATTTATTTTTTAAATGATAACTATATGTTTGGCTTCTAAATTGGCTGTTATAAATTAGGGTTTGGTATAGTTTAACAAATAGTAAATAAAGTTTGTGTGCTCTTAAGGGTAAAGGGAATTCTGCTAACTTAAATATATAGGGGTGGGAGATAGGGGTTAAATATAAACACATGTATGTGCAAATAAATGAAAAGTTCTTAATTAAAGTTTGTTTTTCAAAATTATAACATTTTTATTTCTTTAAAGAGTATAAAAAGGTAAATCAAATGACAATACGTCTTTTGATTTAATATTTAGGGTAGGGATTCTTAAAGTACAATTATTAGCAGTGAGAAATTGTTTAATATTTCTGAAATCTTAAGGATTTGTATGTGTTTGAGCACTCTATTTGTATCTATTTTCCCATTTTTCTATAAAAAAAAAAAATTATCTTAAAGTTCTTGTAGCACTTGTGCCTACAATTATTGATATATAATTTTTATTTTGAAAGATATACAATGTATATTTGGTTTTCTTTCAGAAAATATATTGTTTTATGGAATAAATATGATGCCTTTCATCACTATTCTACCATTTTAAATATAGTATGTTGATTTTTACTGTTTATAAATACTATAATGTTTATAATTTTTTTATCATATTTTCTTCTTTTGATAATGAAACTTCTATTTGGATTTAACAAGTATGTGTTATGTAAAGTGCAATATTACTAGTACATAAGTAAGAGAAAGGTAAGCAACATTACACATTGTCGTAATGTTGCTTATCTTTCTCTTTTCTTTAAATACTATAACATCAGTTCTTTGGAATACGCTCCCTTCATCTTGTTTTTCTGATTCATATAATTTCAGGGTGTCCACTCTGCTGGAAAAAATGGAAAAACTAGAAAAAAAGCTGTTTTTAAAAAACAGGCTCGAAAAACTGGAAAAATTAATGCTTTAAGCAACATTGATGTTGAAAAAACCTTTTTTTTTTAATTGCTGTTTAGTAACTTGATTTGTGTTTAGTTTGATTTTTGAAGGTTATTTTAAGTCTTACTAACAATAATTATAATTTTATATTTATAATTTATAATTATAAACTTTACTTTATAATTATAATTTGTAATAATTTATAATAATATCATAATTATAATTTATAATTTGATAATTTAACTATATTTATAGTGATAAATTATTAGTCTTTAAGATGGCCAAAAAATATTCATTGATAAGAGCATCAGTCTTTAACCCTAATGTCTTGATAGAGTTGGCAAAACAAAAATTGGTTGATTTTTTGAAAACTTTATTTGGGTACTACATGAGTTTAGGGATTTTATCACTGCAGCTAGTGACTTGGTGTTATCTTAGTTTCTAGATTTTATGGATAATGAAGTCAAAACCATAAAACAAAAATCTTATAAGTTTATTCATCCAAAGGATCATCTTGATGATTTTTATTTTCAACATGCTTGTGTCAGTAATTACATCGAATTGTCTTTTGTCAATTTTATTACTTAGTCATGGCCAGGTTGCTGTTGAGGGTGGTTTTAGCATAAACAACTCTTCTATTAAAACAAACATGACACCTTCAAGTATTTTCTCCTGGAGAATCGTAAAGAACCATCTAATTGTCAATGATTTAAAACTAAACACAGTCTAAATCACAGCACCATTGGTCAAACTACACACAGTCTAAATCACAGCACCATTGGTCAAACGACACACAGTCTAAACCACAGCACCATAGGTCAAAGCTTTTTGATCAACCCATCTAAAATAAAAAACAATTCATTTGAAAAATGTGGTTACGGCAATCAATAACCCAATGACTACGCTGACACTCACGCACACGCTCAGTCGGAAGCTCCACAATACACATTGGATCAGCGCTCGTTGACTATGTGCTCGGATATATATATATAATCACAATAAGGTAAAAATTTGGATAAGGTAAAAAGAGAAAGAGAAGCGGAGCAAGAACAAAAAGCGATGCATATCACAGCAACATCGATGCGTATCACAGCTGACATCAAAAAGTTTAATCAAAAAGTTAAAAAAAGCAATTTTAATGATGGAAAACAAAATAAAAGAGTGTATGGAACTTGCAGAGAAAAAAACTGACCTGAGTTAAGTTTAAAAAGATTAAAAAGAAAAAAGTATTGAAACTAAACAACACTTGAAGGTATTATGTTTGTTTTAACAGGAGAATTAGTTTAGAGAAAAACAGTTTGAAGAACTTAAAAATAAGAAGAAAAAAAGTTAGTTTTTATTAACAAATTACTTGTTTTATTTCAGTATACCTTATTGTTTTTATTATCTTAAGTTATTTTTTCTTTTTGTGATTTATTGAGAAATTTTGGAATTAATTAATCTTAACTAAGATAAAAAATGGATTGTGAATTCCATAAGAGTTTTTTTGATATAATAATTAGAAATTTAGTAAGCCAACAAGTAGTTGTTTATTTAAAATATTTGTTAGCCGTCATGAATGTTTTGTTTTGTTTTTAGCTTTTTTCAAGTTAATTGTTAAAATTTTTTTTTGTGCTTCAGTCATTGTTATGACTGACTCTTCAGAGTTTCAGTAAGTTTAATTTGTTTTAGTAATTCTGAAATTTGTTAAATTGAAAAAATGTGTTAAGTCCTTGCTTTTGTTGTCTTTTTTTCTTATTATATAATTCTTAATGGTGTTGAGTGTAGTGTTTATAGTAATAATAACTTTATTAATTTATTACAGTTTTTCTTTGATTAAGTATTTAGTATTTAGTTTTAGATTACATACTTTTATGTTTATAAGTACAGTGGTTGTCTTTAAGACCATTTTTGTATCACTTCAGAAATATCATTAGTGCTGGAATTTAAATGCTTATCCAATACTGATGCTTGAAAAAGATATGGGTTTCAGGACCAAAATCCTGGAAAAACATATCTCAATGAAGTAATAAGTGCTGGAATTTTTTAAAATTTTGAGAGGACACCCTGAATTTGCAATCTTTCAAGTCCTCTATTAATCGTATTTTACTTTATAAACTTCATCTTTTCTCTTCTAGTAACAACTCTAACTTGTACTCTAACTCAAATCTAAGCTTGTCTAGAGATATCTAGAGCTCTTGCTTGCAGCCTTGTTGGAAGTGAAGTTGTAAAAAAAAAAAAAAGGAGGCCTTGAGTTACACACTAAAGCCTAGCTGTAATCAGCAAGTAATGAAGCTGAAAGTTTTCTTTAATCATAATTTTCTATAGTTCTTTATTATATTCTTGATTAGAGATTCAGATTTGCTGTTTTATGATGTCCAAAAAAACCATTGCAAACATTTTGAAAAGATAGCCATGCTACTTTTTTAATATGGTGTTAGAGTGTCATAAAATTGCTACTTGAGAAGCAGCTCCGTCATTTGTGATACCATAAAAACACCTTGTGTTACATTTACAGAATTCAATTTGGAAAATTTTTCTTTAAAAAGTTCATTGCATTGCAATCTTTGTCAAGTGCTTTCATAAACTGTTTAATGAGGCCTAATTGTATATCTATAGGTAAAAAAAAAATTGTTTGGTAAATATTTTAAACAAGTTTCCAACAGTTTTACAATCTTGCTTATTCCTTACTTTTTTGTAATGGCAGTGTTTTGCTTATGAACCCCAAAAGCAAAGGAAGTCTAGTCTAGTTAGGATTGCAATTACTTTTAGATCAGGACATCATTGATCCACTGGTGCTTATTATACTGTATGGCATTTAAAATATCTTTCAGATTTTTGTAGGTTACTGGCATGATCATTGAATATGCAATAGGCTCTGATGGTAAATGAATGCTAATATGTAACAATACGGCTTTGACACGCTATACAGCTATTGAAGTTTCAAAATCTTTTGTTTTTGAGGCTTCAATAAAAAGGTGCCATTCAGTAGAATTGTATTCGTGTTCAAAGAATTAAAATTAACCATCAGTGTCACAGCAATAACCTCATTTTCCATTTGAGAATTGAATGTGCAATAGGAACTCTAATGCTGTGGGAAACAGTTTTTTGATATTGAAATTACTATCTATATAAATTAATCAAAAAAGTAATATTAATTAGGTAAAAAAAAATTAAGAAAAAAGGTAGATGCTGTTTGTCACTCAACTTTTATTTTTTTTACATTAAAAAGACATTTTGTAGAATTGTATTCCTGTTCAAAGAATTAAACTAAACTATCAATGTCACAAACTTCATTTTCCATTTAACAACAAGTTTTTCTCTTTTAATCTTGCAAGCAGTTCAAGTTGTGAAAATAATTGAGCACTGTCATCATTTAAATCCAATGATGATGGAAGGAAACCATTATCTATATGTACAATGCATAGATCAACATCTTTGCCTTCTGCATCAGTGTGTATTTCTTCAAACAAGTAATTAAGGTTTCTTGGTTACTGAAATTAAATCTGTGTATTTTTATGAACTTTTATAGTAAATAGCCTTTAAGTGCATGTAAAAAAATATTGTTAGACAGTTTAGTTGTTTTTGATTTAGAATTTTTTTATCTGCCTTATCTTTTTCTTAAGTTACCATAAACTATCAATGCTACAAATTAGTGTCTTTTCTTTTTCTATGGTTACCATTAGCCATTATTGTTACAAGGAAATATCTCATCTTTTTCAAAAGTTACTGTGAACCATCATGTTCCATCTAAACTTACTATATGTGTAACTTCATTTACAGGGAGATGATGAATAATTTTCTAAAAAAGTTTTTTTTTGTTTTTGAAAGAACTGCAAAAATTTTCTGCTCTTTGTGCTCTAAAAATTTCTGCATTTTTACTCTGAGTTATGGAATTACTTGAATATAAATATTAACAAAGTTATAACAGGTTTTGTATAAGTTCTCCTTCTTAAACCTTCTGTGCCAAATTTTTGTTTATGCGATACAATGATCGCAAAAAGTGACCAACGGAGCCGTCCAGTTTTGTAGACCTGAGAGATGTGATAATAAAAACAGTTAAAAGATGGTGTCATTGAATATAAAATAAAAATAATATGAGAATATAAAATGAGTGATAAGACTTTTGTGAAGGTAAAGAACGAAGTAAATGCTCGGAGGCAGGGAGAGAACAAACTAACACTCTAATCACTCTGTATGTAGATCATATGTAACAAAGAACAAATATTTGATATACTGATTTTGAAGACCGTTGATGTCTACAGGTGTGATGGTGTAGTGCATTAGTACGTACCGTTTGTCGTCTAGTATGGTCTCGTTATGTTTCCGTTCACTTTCAAATCGGGTGAATAGAAAGCTAAACACACTCACTTCTTGCGCTTATGGGCTAGCACATCAGAGCCAGACGTGAGACCTACAGAATGGATTTCAATTGATCGAATGCACACATTAGTCACCGTAGGCCACAAGCCATCACTCTTAACCAAAAGAGCTACTGCCCCGTGCTGGTGTGGAATGATGTGCTATGAAGTGAGATTTCAGATCCAAGCACATAGTCAGCGAGCGCTGATCCGACGTGCATTATGGAGCTTCTGATTGAACGTGTGCGTGAGTGTCAGCGTAGTCATTAGGTTATTGAGCGCCGTAACCACATCCAGCGGGATAGCCTAATGTCCGTTTTGTCGTTGTGACGTACATTGGAAAAAGTCGGGGCTCACCAGCCACAAAGAATAAATTTTTGTTTATGCGACATAATGATCGCAAAAAGTGACCAACGGAGCCGTCCAGTTACGTAGACCTGGGAGATGTGAAAATAAAAACAGATTGAAGATGACGTCATATAGGTAAAAAAACATAAATTAATGCAAAGACTATTTAGTTGGAAGAGTAAAAGTAAGCAACTCAGGAAAAGGGGAATAAAAACTCACACTCTAGTCGTCTTTAAACAAATGATGAAATAATGATCTATGAGTAAACAAGTCAATAAAAATCCGCTGGTTTATAATGGTATTCATAACTAAAATAATCGCACCATACAAATGTCTAATAAATGTGGTACTATATATGTTCTAAGCTCTAGATAAAAATTGATAATTGATAATCACCTGTGTAACATAAAAAAATATATAAATGTCGTAAATGTAACAAATTCATAATAAAAAGCTCATTAAGCGCAAAAATACATGGGTTTAAGAGGTAAAAAAATGTTGGTGCCATAATAACCAATTAGAATTAAGTAGTGGATAAATGGTGATCCCCCTCCTCAGGAATGCACTGCGATCACCAATGACGTTTCGGAGAGCCCGAGACCTGCACTAACGCCACTCGTCAGGGGCGTGTCCTTGCAACAGATCTCACTGCCTGCACTCTACGTCAAGCTAGTCAATATTGCAATATAATAGGACTACACTACAAAAGCCAAAAAACCAATCCCTATCCCAGTTTTTGAAAACAGCTCCAACATTCTTAGAGATCTCGTGAGGGTGGTGAGGAATGCGCGTGGTACAGCTGTAAATATGTGTGTAAATACACGCACTCACAATATTAAAACAAAAAAAAAAAAACAAAAAAAAAAACACATATCCCTCATACATAGATACATACATACATACATACATACATACACATGAACATATCTATACAAAATAGTGACAATAGAGCATATAGAATAGTGACAATGACAACAAAATAAATAATAAGCAGCAGATAGCACATAATACTACAAAGTGACTTACCATTTTTTAATAAAGTAATGCCTAATATATATCTGTTTATATATATATATATATATATATATATATATATATATATATATATATATATATATATATGTATATTCACAATCCAGGAAATCACGACTCGTAACGATTTAAACTAGGATAAAAATAGTATGTGGTAAAGGTATACAAATGTGGTGTGGAGTTTAGTCAGACAATTTGTTCAGAGAATATAAATCTCACCTGATAGATGGAGATAATTCCTAACTGAAAATAGTATTAGATAGTAATAAATAAATAAATTGAAACTCAAGATAGCCAGCTAACACACAATATAATTAGTGGATACACCAGAAATGAATAATAATTTAATATGTAAAATACTATATGAGAGTGAACCGATACAGGTCATAAACGCGTAATCGATCAAAGAGTATCTAGCGGACTTAAAAAATCGAGTTGAAAAACAAAGATTGTTTACATAATAACCATAAGAACGCTATTGAAGACTGTATAGTGCAAAACTAAAACAAACTGGCTTATCGACGTCAGATAAATTTTCTTAGGATCAAAAAAATCTAACAATATGGTAGTCGAATACAAAAAGTACCGAAATACATAGTATAAGCTATTAGAGTGACTAAAAGGTAATAGAAAAAAAAAAAAAAAAAAAAAAAAAAATAATAATAATAATAATAATAAAATAAAAAATGGATCTGTCTTGTAAAGAACGCAAGCTAAACTTAATTTATTTTTGTCTTGTTTTGGGGCGTACCATATGTAAAAAGTGTATAGCAAAGTTTGATCGGTGTAGTCTTTGTGTAGTTAGTATGTATTATGTAAGATATAAAATGCATTCATTGTGATATTTTATTTTTATTCTAAATAAAATATGGATAAATCATTTTGTTTATCCTCAAGGTTTTTCCCTTCACATGGACAAGGGTCCATGTTTAAATACCTCATAGAATTGAGATAAATGTCAAAATAAAACCATCTATGTGAGTGGTTTTCAATGTTTCTAGCTAGCCACAGCAGTTGGTATATTCTTTTTTTATATTTTGCGCGGTTTTTTCTAAAGCCGAGAATAAGGAATTTGAAAATTAAGTATGGAGAGCATCCGTTACCAATGAAAAAAAGTGTCAATTTGAATGTTTCGGTGTCAGTTATAGTTATGTTCCAGAATATTATTTGTATGGATAGTGGCCAGGTATTCATAGGATGGAAGCATATTCCATTCATTTCTTTGTAAACGATGTATCGTTCCCTATCAAGACTTGCGTTAGATAATGCGTTCGCGTCCTCCGTGGCTTGGCGAAGGAATATCTCTATAGCATGTTCATCCTAAAATAGCAGTTAAGTGTGTAAATCATTTGTTTAGTATCCTCGTGTAAATATGTCTAAGCATTTTGTGTAAGGGGTATACACAAAAGCCCTCTAGCAATTTTCTGGTGTATATATAAACGAATTATAAACTGTAAGCGTCGAACGAATAATAATATAACAATTTGGCTTATTGATAGATCATGTAATAAGGTCAGAAACATAAACAACATAGGCGGTATATTTTATGTGTAAAATAATTAAAATACAGAATTGTAACATGCGGGTAGGGGTAGAAGTACGTCCTACCAGCTGAAAACGAACTAGAGCAAACAGTGGATGTTCAGTTATTGTGATTGGCAGTGTATTTAGTGCGGATAAGTCTATCTCTGAGGGAAAGTGTGT
This sequence comes from Hydra vulgaris, assembly GCF_022113875.1. Lineage (NCBI taxonomy): Eukaryota > Metazoa > Cnidaria > Hydrozoa > Anthoathecata > Hydridae > Hydra > Hydra vulgaris. The sequence goes on from NC_061164.1 coordinate 22,617,085, forward strand.
TAGTGTGTGTGAGGGTGGGTACCGGTGGAAATAGTGTACAGAGTTCTGGGTCATTGTAAATAAGGTGCCAGTTGTGTAATATCGCGTTGTTGATACGTATACCTTGTTCATTGTAAGGTGTGACTATGGGGAAGATGTGGGTGTCATCGGCTTCTTTGTTTTTGTGGATAAGATCTTTCTGTGTGTGTAATAGGGTTTTAGTGATGTTCCTGTTAATAATATCAAGATGGTACCCCTTAAGAACCAATTGGCGCGCTAATGTGCGGAGCTCCTTATATAGGTGGTGGGAGTCAGATATAAGCCTATTGTATCTGATCGCTTGGCTGTGAATGAGACCTGATGTGATATGATGTGGGTGGTATGAACTGAAATGTAGAAGGCTCATTGTGTCGGTGGGTTTACGGTGAATTGTGCTCTGTATTTTATCTAGATGGTTCTTGTAGAGAGTTAGGTCCATAAAGTCAATGGAAATATCTGAGTGGTTAAAAGTAAATTTAATGGTGGGGTGCAAGTTGTTCATAAATGTCATAACATGTTCGAGATCATCTATAGTGCCTGTGAATATGAAAAAAATGTCATCGATGAATCTTTTGTAGAACGTGATGCTGTCTTTAAATTGTCCAGTGACGGCTTCGTCTAATGTGCCCATAAATATGTTAGCGTATGGTGGTGCCATGCGTGTACCCATCGATGTCCCTGTCATCTGTAAATAGTTGCGGTCGTCAAACTGGAACGTCGTGTTTGTCAGAATGGTGTTAATCATAATCTGTATAGACGCTACAGGTGGTGAATTGGGTGGTCTTAGGTCATGTGGTATTTTATTAAAAAGTAGTTTGATGGCTTCTATACCATCCTTATGGGGTATGTTAGTGTACAGGGAGGTAACGTCAGTGGTGACGAAGATGTATTTTTGAGGCGGTAGTGGTTGATTTTGGAGCATGTGAAGAAATTGTGTGGAGTCTCTAAAGTATGATGGAAGTGTTTCGGCTAGTGGTTGTATGAACTTAGTCACAAAATATGAGAGGTGATCTGTGGGACCATCGCAAGCAGATACAATAGGTCGGAGAGGAATTCCAGTTTTGTGTATTTTGGGGAGTCCATAGAACAGGGGAGGGCGACAAGGATTGTTTGGACGTATGTAATTTGCAGTCTTTTCGTCAATCACTCCTTTGAATAAGATGTAATCAATTGTTGATACAACGTTCCGTGCCATTTCTATGGTGGGGTCGTATAGTAGGAGTTTATATGTGGTGTCATCTGCTAGCATGGTGTTAATTTTCTCTTCATAGTCTCTCCTGTTTAAGATGCAGATGCTACCACCTTTGTCAGCTTGCTTGATAATGATATTGTTATTATTTTTCAGTGTTAAGATTGCTTCTTTCATGTTTTTCGTTAGGTTGGGGTGTGCTATGTTCATTCTCTCATTTAGTACTGTGTCTGTTTCACTCTTTATCCTTTCAAAGAAAAGATTTAAATTTGCATTGTTGGATGCAGGAGGGTTCCAGACCGTGTCAAGTTTCCTCTTCATTGGTGTTTGTCGGGGTAGTCCTCCATTGTCCTTAAAATGAACTCTCAGTAGCATATTTCTTTTTAATTTTGATATTGCATCTTTAAACGTCTTTCCCAGAACGTATTGGTCGTTTTGAATAAAACCCAACCCTCTGCTTAATACTTGCGTCGCCGCTTCAGTGAGGTCGTAGTCCGATTTGTTCGTAATCATTCGATTAATCATTTCCGCGGTGGCTCTTGTTTTCTCCACCCTAATCTTATAGTGAAACGATCCTCGGATGTTATGCATATCAAACAAATCTTTCATTGTAATCGGAGTGAATGTCCTTGGTTCATCATTTGGTGTGAAGATTGATCCGTTGTTCTAGAAAGTTATGGAGAAAGTCATTTAGCGTTGCAGGTGGTAAGCTATGGGTGGTTCATCAGTTCAGTGTGTCTATAGGTATATGTACACCCGTAATTAGGTGAGTAGAGAGACAGCCCGCTACTTAGGAATTTAAAAATAACAAGCTTTATTATAACCCATAATAATGTGTGTATAAAAGTAATCTGTGTTACGTCATTAAATATATATGTTATGAAATGTGTGTTATAAAATGTATAGTTGTAATAAAATGAATCGATGCATTCAAGAATTAAAAATTGTGTAATAGATTAAATGTATACATCAGACATGTACTCGCATCGAACCCGGAATCTTAGACACCGCAGGTTGCGCACAATCCACTAAACTATAACAACTTGTATATTGCGGACAAAATAACATATATAAACTAAAATAAAACAAGTATAAAAAAAAAAATATTATTAGAAAAAAAATATATAATATTAATTTAAAATCTAAATTAAAAAACTAAAAAAGTAAATAAAAAGTATAATAAGTGGTGAGGTATGCCACTAAAAAAAGGAGATTGAGACTACAGATGTGAGCATGGTGAGGACTACAGATGTAGCATGGTGAATCGGCTGGTGATGTCTAGTCGTATGGTCAAATCTAAATGGATAATTGCTCACCCATGTAACACTCTCTCTTGGGTCATTCAAAAGAAAATAATCAAAAAAAGAACAAATATTTGATATACTGATTTTGAAGACCGTTGATGTCTACAGGTGTGATGGTGTAGTGCGTTAGTATGTACCGTTTGGTCGTCTAGTATGGTCTCGTTATGTCTTCGTTCACATTAAAATCGGGTGAATAGAAAGCTAAACACACTCACTCCTTGCGCTTATGGGCTAGCACATCAGAGCCAGACGTGAGACCTACAGAATGGATTTCAATTGATCGAATGCACACATTAGTCACCGTAGGCCACAAGCCATCACTCTTAGCCAAAAGAGCTACTGCCCCGTGCTGGTGTGGAATGATGTGCTATGGAGTGAGATTTCAGATCCGAGCACATAGTCAGCGAGCGCTGATCCGACGTGCATTGTGGAGCTTCCGACTGAACGTGTGCGTGAGTGTCAGCGTAGTCATTAGGTTATTGAGCGCCGTAACCACATCCAGCGGGATAGCCTAATGTCCGTTTTGTCGTTGTGACGTACATTGGAAAAAGTCGGGGCTCACCAGCCACAAAGAATAAATTTTTGTTTATGCGATACAATGATCGCAAAAAGTGACCAACGGAGCCGTCCAGTTTTGTAGACCTGAGAGATGTGATAATAAAAACAGTTAAAAGATGGTGTCATTGAATATAAAATAAAAATAATATGAGAATATAAAATGAGTGTTAAGACTTTTGTGAAGGTAAAGAACGAAGTAAATGCTCGGAGGCAGGGAGAGAACAAACTAACACTCTAATCACTCTGTATGTAGATCATATGTAACAAAGAACAAATATTTGATATACTGATTTTGAAGACCGTTGATGTCTACAGGTGTGATGGTGTAGTGCATTAGTACGTACCGTTTGTCGTCTAGTATGGTCTCGTTATGTTTCCGTTCACTTTCAAATCGGGTGAATAGAAAGCTAAACACACTCACTTCTTGCGCTTATGGGCTAGCACATCAGAGCCAGACGTGAGACCTACAGAATGGATTTCAATTGATCGAATGCACACATTAGTCACCGTAGGCCACAAGCCATCACTCTTAACCAAAAGAGCTACTGCCCCGTGCTGGTGTGGAATGATGTGCTATGAAGTGAGATTTCAGATCCGAGCACATAGTCAGCGAGCGCTGATCCGACGTGCATTATGGAGCTTCCGATTGAACGTGTGCGTGAGTGTCAGCGTAGTCATTAGGTTATTGAGCGCCGTAACCACATCCAGCGGGATAGCCTAATGTCCGTTTTGTCGTTGTGACGTACATTGGAAAAAGTCGGGGCTCACCAGCCACAAAGAATAAATTTTTGTTTATGCGACATAATGATCGCAAAAAGTGACCAACGGAGCCGTCCAGTTACGTAGACCTGGGAGATGTGAAAATAAAAACAGATTGAAGATGACGTCATATAGGTAAAAAAACATAAATTAATGCAAAGACTATTTAGTTGGAAGAGTAAAAGTAAGCAACTCAGGAAAAGGGGAATAAAAACTCACACTCTAGTCGTCTTTAAACAAATGATGAAATAATGATCTATGAGTAAACAAGTCAATAAAAATCCGCTGGTTTATAATGGTATTCATAACTAAAATAATCGCACCATACAAATGTCTAATAAATGTGGTACTATATATGTTCTAAGCTCTAGATAAAAATTGATAATTGATAATCACCTGTGTAACATAAAAAAATATATAAATGTCGTAAATGTAACAAATTCATAATAAAAAGCTCATTAAGCGCAAAAATACATGGGTTTAAGAGGTAAAAAAATGTTGGTGCCATAATAACCAATTAGAATTAAGTAGTGGATAAATGGTGATCCCCCTCCTCAGGAATGCACTGCGATCACCAATGACGTTTCGGAGAGCCCGTTGTATTTTTATGAACTTCTGTGTATTTTTATGAACTTTTATAGTAAATAGCCTTTAAGTGCATGTAAAAAAATATTGTTAGACAGTTTAGTTGTTTTTGATTTAGAATTTTTTTATCTGCCTTATCTTTTTCTTAAGTTACCATAAACTATCAATGCTACAAATTAGTGTCTTTTCTTTTTCTATGGTTACCATTAGCCATTATTGTTACAAGGAAATATCTCATCTTTTTCAAAAGTTACTGTGAACCATCATGTTCCATCTAAACTTACTATATGTGTAACTTCATTTACAGGGAGATGATGAATAATTTTCTAAAAAAGTTTTTTTTTGTTTTTGAAAGAACTGCAAAAATTTTCTGCTCTTTGTGCTCTAAAAATTTCTGCATTTTTACTCTGAGTTATGGAAGAGACAACTTGAATATAAATATTAACAAAGTTATAACAGGTTTTGTATAAGTTCTCCTTCTTAAACCTTCTGTGCCAAATTTTTGTTTATGCGATACAATGATCGCAAAAAGTGACCAACGGAGCCGTCCAGTTTTGTAGACCTGAGAGATGTGATAATAAAAACAGTTAAAAGATGGTGTCATTGAATATAAAATAAAAATAATATGAGAATATAAAATGAGTGATAAGACTTTTGTGAAGGTAAAGAACGAAGTAAATGCTCGGAGGCAGGGAGAGAACAAACTAACACTCTAATCACTCTGTATGTAGATCATATGTAACAAAGAACAAATATTTGATATACTGATTTTGAAGACCGTTGATGTCTACAGGTGTGATGGTGTAGTGCATTAGTACGTACCGTTTGTCGTCTAGTATGGTCTCGTTATGTTTCCGTTCACTTTCAAATCGGGTGAATAGAAAGCTAAACACACTCACTTCTTGCGCTTATGGGCTAGCACATCAGAGCCAGACGTGAGACCTACAGAATGGATTTCAATTGATCGAATGCACACATTAGTCACCGTAGGCCACAAGCCATCACTCTTAACCAAAAGAGCTACTGCCCCGTGCTGGTGTGGAATGATGTGCTATGAAGTGAGATTTCAGATCCAAGCACATAGTCAGCGAGCGCTGATCCGACGTGCATTATGGAGCTTCCGATTGAACGTGTGCGTGAGTGTCAGCGTAGTCATTAGGTTATTGAGCGCCGTAACCACATCCAGCGGGATAGCCTAATGTCCGTTTTGTCGTTGTGACGTACATTGGAAAAAGTCGGGGCTCACCAGCCACAAAGAATAAATTTTTGTTTATGCGACATAATGATCGCAAAAAGTGACCAACGGAGCCGTCCAGTTACGTAGACCTGGGAGATGTGAAAATAAAAACAGATTGAAGATGACGTCATATAGGTAAAAAAACATAAATTAATGCAAAGACTATTTAGTTGGAAGAGTAAAAGTAAGCAACTCAGGAAAAGGGGAATAAAAACTCACACTCTAGTCGTCTTTAAACAAATGATGAAATAATGATCTATGAGTAAACAAGTCAATAAAAATCCGCTGGTTTATAATGGTATTCATAACTAAAATAATCGCACCATACAAATGTCTAATAAATGTGGTACTATATATGTTCTAAGCTCTAGATAAAAATTGATAATTGATAATCACCTGTGTAACATAAAAAAATATATAAATGTCGTAAATGTAACAAATTCATAATAAAAAGCTCATTAAGCGCAAAAATACATGGGTTTAAGAGGTAAAAAAATGTTGGTGCCATAATAACCAATTAGAATTAAGTAGTGGATAAATGGTGATCCCCCTCCTCAGGAATGCACTGCGATCACCAATGACGTTTCGGAGAGCCCGTTGTATTTTTATGAACTTCTGTGTATTTTTATGAACTTTTATAGTAAATAGCCTTTAAGTGCATGTAAAAAAATATTGTTAGACAGTTTAGTTGTTTTTGATTTAGAATTTTTTTATCTGCCTTATCTTTTTCTTAAGTTACCATAAACTATCAATGCTACAAATTAGTGTCTTTTCTTTTTCTATGGTTACCATTAGCCATTATTGTTACAAGGAAATATCTCATCTTTTTCAAAAGTTACTGTGAACCATCATGTTCCATCTAAACTTACTATATGTGTAACTTCATTTACAGGGAGATGATGAATAATTTTCTAAAAAAGTTTTTTTTTGTTTTTGAAAGAACTGCAAAAATTTTCTGCTCTTTGTGCTCTAAAAATTTCTGCATTTTTACTCTGAGTTATGGAAGAGACAACTTGAATATAAATATTAACAAAGTTATAACAGGTTTTGTATAAGTTCTCCTTCTTAAACCTTCTGTGCCAAATTTTTGTTTATGCGATACAATGATCGCAAAAAGTGACCAACGGAGCCGTCCAGTTTTGTAGACCTGAGAGATGTGATAATAAAAACAGTTAAAAGATGGTGTCATTGAATATAAAATAAAAATAATATGAGAATATAAAATGAGTGATAAGACTTTTGTGAAGGTAAAGAACGAAGTAAATGCTCGGAGGCAGGGAGAGAACAAACTAACACTCTAATCACTCTGTATGTAGATCATATGTAACAAAGAACAAATATTTGATATACTGATTTTGAAGACCGTTGATGTCTACAGGTGTGATGGTGTAGTGCATTAGTACGTACCGTTTGTCGTCTAGTATGGTCTCGTTATGTTTCCGTTCACTTTCAAATCGGGTGAATAGAAAGCTAAACACACTCACTTCTTGCGCTTATGGGCTAGCACATCAGAGCCAGACGTGAGACCTACAGAATGGATTTCAATTGATCGAATGCACACATTAGTCACCGTAGGCCACAAGCCATCACTCTTAACCAAAAGAGCTACTGCCCCGTGCTGGTGTGGAATGATGTGCTATGAAGTGAGATTTCAGATCCAAGCACATAGTCAGCGAGCGCTGATCCGACGTGCATTATGGAGCTTCCGATTGAACGTGTGCGTGAGTGTCAGCGTAGTCATTAGGTTATTGAGCGCCGTAACCACATCCAGCGGGATAGCCTAATGTCCGTTTTGTCGTTGTGACGTACATTGGAAAAAGTCGGGGCTCACCAGCCACAAAGAATAAATTTTTGTTTATGCGACATAATGATCGCAAAAAGTGACCAACGGAGCCGTCCAGTTACGTAGACCTGGGAGATGTGAAAATAAAAACAGATTGAAGATGACGTCATATAGGTAAAAAAACATAAATTAATGCAAAGACTATTTAGTTGGAAGAGTAAAAGTAAGCAACTCAGGAAAAGGGGAATAAAAACTCACACTCTAGTCGTCTTTAAACAAATGATGAAATAATGATCTATGAGTAAACAAGTCAATAAAAATCCGCTGGTTTATAATGGTATTCATAACTAAAATAATCGCACCATACAAATGTCTAATAAATGTGGTACTATATATGTTCTAAGCTCTAGATAAAAATTGATAATTGATAATCACCTGTGTAACATAAAAAAATATATAAATGTCGTAAATGTAACAAATTCATAATAAAAAGCTCATTAAGCGCAAAAATACATGGGTTTAAGAGGTAAAAAAATGTTGGTGCCATAATAACCAATTAGAATTAAGTAGTGGATAAATGGTGATCCCCCTCCTCAGGAATGCACTGCGATCACCAATGACGTTTCGGAGAGCCCGAGACCTGCACTAACGCCACTCGTCAGGGGCGTGTCCTTGCAACAGATCTCACTGCCTGCACTCTACGTCAAGCTAGTCAATATTGCAATATAATAGGACTACACTACAAAAGCCAAAAAACCAATCCCTATCCCAGTTTTTGAAAACAGCTCCAACATTCTTAGAGATCTCGTGAGGGTGGTGAGGAATGCGCGTGGTACAGCTGTAAATATGTGTGTAAATACACGCACTCACAATATTAAAACAAAAAAAAAAAAACAAAAAAAAAAACACATATCCCTCATACATAGATACATACATACATACATACATACATACACATGAACATATCTATACAAAATAGTGACAATAGAGCATATAGAATAGTGACAATGACAACAAAATAAATAATAAGCAGCAGATAGCACATAATACTACAAAGTGACTTACCATTTTTTAATAAAGTAATGCCTAATATATATCTGTTTATATATATATATATATATATATATATATATATATATATATATATATATATATATATATATATGTATATTCACAATCCAGGAAATCACGACTCGTAACGATTTAAACTAGGATAAAAATAGTATGTGGTAAAGGTATACAAATGTGGTGTGGAGTTTAGTCAGACAATTTGTTCAGAGAATATAAATCTCACCTGATAGATGGAGATAATTCCTAACTGAAAATAGTATTAGATAGTAATAAATAAATAAATTGAAACTCAAGATAGCCAGCTAACACACAATATAATTAGTGGATACACCAGAAATGAATAATAATTTAATATGTAAAATACTATATGAGAGTGAACCGATACAGGTCATAAACGCGTAATCGATCAAAGAGTATCTAGCGGACTTAAAAAATCGAGTTGAAAAACAAAGATTGTTTACATAATAACCATAAGAACGCTATTGAAGACTGTATAGTGCAAAACTAAAACAAACTGGCTTATCGACGTCAGATAAATTTTCTTAGGATCAAAAAAATCTAACAATATGGTAGTCGAATACAAAAAGTACCGAAATACATAGTATAAGCTATTAGAGTGACTAAAAGGTAATAGAAAAAAAAAAAAAAAAAAAAAAAAAAAATAATAATAATAATAATAATAAAATAAAAAATGGATCTGTCTTGTAAAGAACGCAAGCTAAACTTAATTTATTTTTGTCTTGTTTTGGGGCGTACCATATGTAAAAAGTGTATAGCAAAGTTTGATCGGTGTAGTCTTTGTGTAGTTAGTATGTATTATGTAAGATATAAAATGCATTCATTGTGATATTTTATTTTTATTCTAAATAAAATATGGATAAATCATTTTGTTTATCCTCAAGGTTTTTCCCTTCACATGGACAAGGGTCCATGTTTAAATACCTCATAGAATTGAGATAAATGTCAAAATAAAACCATCTATGTGAGTGGTTTTCAATGTTTCTAGCTAGCCACAGCAGTTGGTATATTCTTTTTTTATATTTTGCGCGGTTTTTTCTAAAGCCGAGAATAAGGAATTTGAAAATTAAGTATGGAGAGCATCCGTTACCAATGAAAAAAAGTGTCAATTTGAATGTTTCGGTGTCAGTTATAGTTATGTTCCAGAATATTATTTGTATGGATAGTGGCCAGGTATTCATAGGATGGAAGCATATTCCATTCATTTCTTTGTAAACGATGTATCGTTCCCTATCAAGACTTGCGTTAGATAATGCGTTCGCGTCCTCCGTGGCTTGGCGAAGGAATATCTCTATAGCATGTTCATCCTAAAATAGCAGTTAAGTGTGTAAATCATTTGTTTAGTATCCTCGTGTAAATATGTCTAAGCATTTTGTGTAAGGGGTATACACAAAAGCCCTCTAGCAATTTTCTGGTGTATATATAAACGAATTATAAACTGTAAGCGTCGAACGAATAATAATATAACAATTTGGCTTATTGATAGATCATGTAATAAGGTCAGAAACATAAACAACATAGGCGGTATATTTTATGTGTAAAATAATTAAAATACAGAATTGTAACATGCGGGTAGGGGTAGAAGTACGTCCTACCAGCTGAAAACGAACTAGAGCAAACAGTGGATGTTCAGTTATTGTGATTGGCAGTGTATTTAGTGCGGATAAGTCTATCTCTGAGGGAAAGTGTGTTAGTGTGTGTGAGGGTGGGTACCGGTGGAAATAGTGTACAGAGTTCTGGGTCATTGTAAATAAGGTGCCAGTTGTGTAATATCGCGTTGTTGATACGTATACCTTGTTCATTGTAAGGTGTGACTATGGGGAAGATGTGGGTGTCATCGGCTTCTTTGTTTTTGTGGATAAGATCTTTCTGTGTGTGTAATAGGGTTTTAGTGATGTTCCTGTTAATAATATCAAGATGGTACCCCTTAAGAACCAATTGGCGCGCTAATGTGCGGAGCTCCTTATATAGGTGGTGGGAGTCAGATATAAGCCTATTGTATCTGATCGCTTGGCTGTGAATGAGACCTGATGTGATATGATGTGGGTGGTATGAACTGAAATGTAGAAGGCTCATTGTGTCGGTGGGTTTACGGTGAATTGTGCTCTGTATTTTATCTAGATGGTTCTTGTAGAGAGTTAGGTCCATAAAGTCAATGGAAATATCTGAGTGGTTAAAAGTAAATTTAATGGTGGGGTGCAAGTTGTTCATAAATGTCATAACATGTTCGAGATCATCTATAGTGCCTGTGAATATGAAAAAAATGTCATCGATGAATCTTTTGTAGAACGTGATGCTGTCTTTAAATTGTCCAGTGACGGCTTCGTCTAATGTGCCCATAAATATGTTAGCGTATGGTGGTGCCATGCGTGTACCCATCGATGTCCCTGTCATCTGTAAATAGTTGCGGTCGTCAAACTGGAACGTCGTGTTTGTCAGAATGGTGTTAATCATAATCTGTATAGACGCTACAGGTGGTGAATTGGGTGGTCTTAGGTCATGTGGTATTTTATTAAAAAGTAGTTTGATGGCTTCTATACCATCCTTATGGGGTATGTTAGTGTACAGGGAGGTAACGTCAGTGGTGACGAAGATGTATTTTTGAGGCGGTAGTGGTTGATTTTGGAGCATGTGAAGAAATTGTGTGGAGTCTCTAAAGTATGATGGAAGTGTTTCGGCTAGTGGTTGTATGAACTTAGTCACAAAATATGAGAGGTGATCTGTGGGACCATCGCAAGCAGATACAATAGGTCGGAGAGGAATTCCAGTTTTGTGTATTTTGGGGAGTCCATAGAACAGGGGAGGGCGACAAGGATTGTTTGGACGTATGTAATTTGCAGTCTTTTCGTCAATCACTCCTTTGAATAAGATGTAATCAATTGTTGATACAACGTTCCGTGCCATTTCTATGGTGGGGTCGTATAGTAGGAGTTTATATGTGGTGTCATCTGCTAGCATGGTGTTAATTTTCTCTTCATAGTCTCTCCTGTTTAAGATGCAGATGCTACCACCTTTGTCAGCTTGCTTGATAATGATATTGTTATTATTTTTCAGTGTTAAGATTGCTTCTTTCATGTTTTTCGTTAGGTTGGGGTGTGCTATGTTCATTCTCTCATTTAGTACTGTGTCTGTTTCACTCTTTATCCTTTCAAAGAAAAGATTTAAATTTGCATTGTTGGATGCAGGAGGGTTCCAGACCGTGTCAAGTTTCCTCTTCATTGGTGTTTGTCGGGGTAGTCCTCCATTGTCCTTAAAATGAACTCTCAGTAGCATATTTCTTTTTAATTTTGATATTGCATCTTTAAACGTCTTTCCCAGAACGTATTGGTCGTTTTGAATAAAACCCAACCCTCTGCTTAATACTTGCGTCGCCGCTTCAGTGAGGTCGTAGTCCGATTTGTTCGTAATCATTCGATTAATCATTTCCGCGGTGGCTCTTGTTTTCTCCACCCTAATCTTATAGTGAAACGATCCTCGGATGTTATGCATATCAAACAAATCTTTCATTGTAATCGGAGTGAATGTCCTTGGTTCATCATTTGGTGTGAAGATTGATCCGTTGTTCTAGAAAGTTATGGAGAAAGTCATTTAGCGTTGCAGGTGGTAAGCTATGGGTGGTTCATCAGTTCAGTGTGTCTATAGGTATATGTACACCCGTAATTAGGTGAGTAGAGAGACAGCCCGCTACTTAGGAATTTAAAAATAACAAGCTTTATTATAACCCATAATAATGTGTGTATAAAAGTAATCTGTGTTACGTCATTAAATATATATGTTATGAAATGTGTGTTATAAAATGTATAGTTGTAATAAAATGAATCGATG
>NC_061164.1:22630428-22635428 GCF_022113875.1 Hydra vulgaris
GTGCCAAATTTCCCCAAAAGTTTTCAATTGGTCTTGTTTGGGGCACATTTGGAGGTTTGGATTCTTTATCAACGAAATTGACATATTCCTCCATCGAATTTAGAGAATCTTTAGAATAATGAGAAATCTAGCCCAAATAAATAGTTAAAATATCATGATTCTTGTGAATGAATAAATAAGTCTTTTTTCTAAACAGACCCTTAAGATTTGCTCAGACCCTTTCTTTTTTATTATCTTTTTATCAAAGCATTAATTTATTTTTATTATTTTTATATTATTATTATTCTTTTATCACAATATTTTTATATTACAGCATGTTTTAGCATCCTTAGCCACTATTTGTTTTAAGCTTTTTGAATTTTGACTGGATCAGATATTTTCCAGACTCTTTAAATGTGTCTTTTAATACTTCTCCATGTTTCTATAAAACTAACAAGAAGACCATATAAATAAATTAAAGAATTTTAGTAAACAGTTTTAACAAGCATGAACAAACTTTTATAAGAAATGTTTTTGAAGGAAATTTTGTAAGAAATGTTTATTTAAAAGTTTTTATAAAACTTAATAACAAGATCGTTGTTTGTGAATTAACATGAGATCAAAAGTTTTCATGAAATAAAAAAATTGTGTTTTCTGTTATTTTATGTACAACAAGCATAATCAATGTTATGTATAAGAAACATAATCAATCTGTTATATAGTTATAAATAATTGACTTTGATGGCGTTAAAAAAAGTTATTTTGAATTGAAAGTATAAGTCATTATGTGTTCAGAGGAAAAACACAAAATGACTCAAAATCAGAGAGAAAAAAAAAAATTGAATTCAAAGAATAAATTTTCCTAAATAATTGACTCTGCTGGAGATTTTTTTAAACAGTTTTTTTTGTAACTTGTAATTTTTTTCTGCTTTCTTACTTATAATTTGTTATCTATGATTTGTTATTTTTTATGTATTTTTTAAAAGATTCTTATGCTTTAATTTTTTAACTTTTTTTTACATTTGTTAAGTGTAATTTTTTTTTTTTTTCAAAGTTTGAATTATTTATCTAAATACTGATTAATATTTTGTAATATCTTAATTTTAACAACTTTCTACTTATAACAACTTTTACTTTTAACAATTTTTACTTTTAACAACTTTTACTTTTAACAACTTTTAACAATTTTCTACTTTTTATTATTGTAGCTGTTATTTAATATATAAGCTTTTGTGTGGAATTTTTTATGTCCTAGTGCTTTTTATTATTATTATTATTATTATTATTATTGCTATTATTATTATTATTATTATTATTGTTATTATTATTATAAATACTTTTTTTTTTATCATTATTATTATTATTTATATATATATATAAAGTTCTACTTTTTTAGTGTTTATTTTCGATTAGTAGAATTACTATTTGTAAATATTCATGAAAATATTTTTTCAGAATGTTAAAATAAGTTAAAAAAACGTTCATAATAAATTGAATTTTCAAACTTGTTTTTAATCAATTTTAAATTATTAACAAAATCATAAAGTTTTTTGGAAAACTATAGAAAAAAAGAAAGTAAAATTTTATGAATAAGACTAAGAAATAAATAAAGAAATAAATAAAGAACTATAAAGGAATAAGTTTATATATAAGTTTATTTCATAATTTTTTTTTAAACATTCTGACATATTGTTAATAAATTAAAACTTTTTTTTCAAGACATGGAACAAGATGCGCTGGTGTTGCAGCAGCAGTTGCAAATAATTCAAATTGCATTGTGGGTGTAGCCTACGAAGCTAGAATTGGTGGTAAATTGTTAAAATATTTTTTGTACAAACAATTTTTTTTTAAATGTCATTCCCCTCACCAAGGCCAAGATGGCTACTACAGTTACAGGCTATTTTATTGTGGTTACAACCCTTTTTAACTCCAAAACATGAACCTTGGCAAACATGGCTGTTGCAGGGAAAAACAAGTTGAGCACATTACTACCTGGGACAAACTCAGAATTTCTGACCTATGAAGCGTTCTGGTTTATACCACTATGATATACTTGTTCAAAAAAGATTTTTTAATAATACATATTGAGTAGCAATGTATTAAAGTAATTCGGTTAAAAGCAGTGACTTTTTTGCTGAATCTTTTGCTTCATCAAATTTCTTTTAATTAACTAAGTTCTTATATTACTTATAAACAGTTTTTTTTAACAGTTTTGATGAAGGCCTTCTTAACAGGTCACAACAACTTCATAAACTTAGTGAAGACCAACTTTTTTATGTTTTTCAATGAATATTTTAGTTTGATTTAAACTATTATAGTAAAAAACTATTAAAGTTATACTCATAAAAAGCCTAATGTTGCGTTTATGGTTGTTCCTCAAATTTCAAGTCAAAAATAAAAGATGTTTTTATCTTAATGTATAGATTTCCTTTTATAACACAATGTATAGATTTCCCTTTGTCACATATATAGTATACATATAAAGTATACATATATAGTACACATGTATAGATTTTCCTTTATGTCACAATGTATAGATTCTCCTTTATGTCACAGTGTATAGAATTCACTTTATGTCACAGTGTATAGAATTCACTTTATGTCACAGTGTATAGAATTCCCTTAACAAATGTACTAAAGGCACTTGTATCGCCTTTAAATCCGAGGGTTGCGAGTTATGGATTAAAAAACTTCCAAATGCAAACTTTGTGTTAACAAATTGTAAGCAAATTTTTTCTACGTACTGACCTAAAGATGCAGAATTAAAATAAGTCAATAGTAGTAGTTTTGCTTCAATGTATCCTCCATCAATCTTTAAAGGTATACCATTGTCTTGTATTCCAATAGTGTTAGCAAAACTTTAAAAAAAAGGCACTATTCAATTAAATTCAATTGTAAAAAATTTGAAATCAATGATAAATAACTGAGAAGAAATATTTTATTTTGTTGAAATAGAAAAAATATTTATCTTTAGTATCATATGAACATTGTAAGTTATCAATATATATAACTTCAGAAGATTCTGGAGATATTTATTTTACTGTATATAGCCAACTTTTACAAATTACTTTTTTAAAGTCTTTTTTAAACAAGGGACTTATTAAACATAATTTTTAACTGAAGAATATTTATGTTATTAATAATGAAACAGATTCTAAGCGAGCAAGTTATATTAGGCATCACTTAATTAAATAAAACAAACAATACCCCATTTTCTTTAGAAGACATTTCAGATGCATTGCATCTTTATTCAAAATCTCGATCAGTATATTTTGATCTCGTAAGCTTGTTTTGCCAAGCATACAAGAGTTACAAGGAATTGCAAAGTAAATAAACTTGAGATACTGAATATTTAAAAATGTTATTTAAGGAGCTTCAGAAATTTCAAAAATATTGCTTTATTTTGGTTGATGAGAAATAAATCCTGGGGAATAACTGTCCAGTAAATCAAAAAATATTTCAATCCAAAAAATGATAAAATTATTTTAATGGCACTGTGCATATTTTAAAATGTATTTAAAATAATTGGATTACTGAAAAATTACAATGTTTAAAACATAAGTTGCTAAATGATAACAATACTGTGCTACTTGCAGAATGAAAATTTTTAATTCAACTTTATGCTGTAGATAATCGAATTGTTAAGTTGTCACCATTAATACAAAAAGCTGTGTCATCAAAACCAATTGAACCACAAAATTTTGGATTATTTCTTAAGGTTTTTTGTAATTAAACAGTTACAGCATTGTTAAATTTCCTAAAGCTGAAGATACAGCTCTTTTCATTGAAACAGTTGTCAGGTGGTGGCTTATTGTCAACAGTAAAGCAAAAGGTCTAGATATTAGATTAAACAATATTTAAAGAAAGCTTCAGTCAATGATTGGCAACATATCTTATCTGAAATTAAGCTGAAAATTTAAAATGAGTAAATTGAAAATTAAGAGGAAAAAAGTTGACGATGGATGCTATGAGTGCCTTGCAAGTTTTCTAAAAGGTAAGCAAGCGGTGCAAAGTATTTGTTGAATTGCGGTGTACATTATGCATTGTTAGGACATATGCAATCAGATGCACTACAAAAACAGTTAAGGAAATATCGGCAAGTGTCAGGTGGCACAAATCTGATAAATGTGCAAAATGTTAATAAAAGATTTAAAATTGATAAAACTATAAAGCTGCAAGACAAGCTAGCAGATCTTACAATATTTCCTCCTGCTCACCACCACTGCAATAAGTGCTTACCCCTAAAGTGTTTTTTTCTAGGGGAGTCTTGCTCTAACTCTAATTTATTTATAGATAACCGCACATTAAATTTGAACTAAACAAGTTTTAAATTAACTAAACAAGTTTAATTTATTTTAGAGATGTGGTATAAGTAAAATAAATTGTGTTAATATAAAATAAAGTTGAGTTAATATAAAGTAACTTTATATAAAGTAAATATAAGGTAATTGCTAAAGTTATTATAATGTAATTGTTTCCTTTATGATGTAATTGCTAAATGTAGTGTTAGTATAATGCAGTTGTTTGCTTTATATAATGTAATATTATTTTATTGAAACTTGTATAATTATATAAACAAATATATGTTTTTAAAAGTAGCTAGTATATTTAATTACAGGAATTCGAATGTTAGATGGGGAAATTACAGACTTGATTGAAGCTCAATCTCTCAGTCATGAGCGTGGATATATTGACATTTACAGTTCTTCTTGGGGTCCACAAGATGATGGTGAAACAGTGGAGGGGCCTGGTTTTCTTACTCAAATTGCTTTAGAGTTTGGAGCAAAATATGCAAGTTTATTTGATGTTTAAAAAATTAAACACTTTTGGTCGGTCCTGATAATGACCATTATGATAATGATCACAATCATTGTGATACTGGAAATCATCATGATTATGAACATTATGATTATCATAATCAGGATTGATTAATTAATTAATGATAATGTAATAATAAAATGATGATAATAATCATTGCCATCATCATGTTATTTTTTGTTTAGGGAAGGCAAGGCAAAGGA
>NC_061164.1:22640428-22647928 GCF_022113875.1 Hydra vulgaris
TAAACCTGGTGATCTCCTCCATCTTAGCCACCTCTTCCTTGACACTTGGCCAGGCTTTCTGCAATTTTATATATAGTGCTTTCCTGGGCCTTTTTGTTTTCTCTTCATTGAGAGAATACTTAATATTCCATTAAATAAGAAACGTGTTGCCATATAATCCAGAGAAAAGGAATGTTGAGAACATTTGTGAGAGTGGTAATGGCGCCAACAAATACTCCAGTGTTGGAAGCAGTGGTTTCATAACATATGGCAAAGATCTGATCAACAATTTTGTAATACTCTGGAAGATTTAAGATTACATCTGCCAAGTCAACTTCCTTTGAGCTTTCAGCTTAAACTACTCCAAGAAGGATATCATTTATCATAAATATCTAGTGAAATTATCGCTTACAGAAATTGGAATAATTATCAGGAAAATACACTTTTTTCATTTTTAGGTTAAAAAAGGTAATTTTTTTGCCAAAAACTTTAAAATAATAATTTTTTAATAATATTATTATTATTTTAAAATTTTTTTTATATAATTTTACTTCTTTTGAGACCCAGCATGACACTTTTGAAAAACTTTTTTTAATATAATGTGAGGCACCTAGTAAGTGTTCAAGGGTCTGGTGCTCCCCCTAAATCCAATAAAATTTTGAAAAAATTATTTAAAGTTGCATGTGAGAAACAATAGAAGGTTTTAAGAATATGAACAAATCTTTTTTAGAATATAGGGCGAATATATAATTTAGAATGTATTTTTCAAAATAGAATGCTCAATATTTTTAAAAAAACAGAGCAATAAATTAGTAGAAAATCACTTATCTAACTTTTTTCATTTTACACTGTGTTTTATCAATTAAGACTAATCAGAAAATTTTTTTATTTATTTTTAAAAAATATTTTTAAAAATAGCATGATACTTTTAAATCTTGACATTATTCATAATTTCGCATTACATTTTCAAAAGGTTATTTTTACAATAAAAACTCTGGAATAAATATTAAAAATTAGAAGACTTTACAGAGATAATGCAAATTTTATGGAAACTAGAAAAACTTCATATTAAAAGCAACAAGGCTTGTCTAGACATACACTTTTTTAAAAACTGATAACTATTTCAAGTTTAACTTTACAATGGTATTTTTAACTAAAGTAATCAACAATAATTTTTAAAAAGAAAGAACATTCATTATAACTCATGAAACAAAAGTTATGTTCACTCAAAATCTATCAGTTTACCATTTAAAAACCAAAATGTTATTCAAAATATATCTTCATATACTTTACAACATGATTTATTAAACAATGGTCTTGGTTTCGCTTTACCAATAGCAATTATACAAAAGACGGATGTATTTGCTCAATTTGATTGTATTTTGCAATTTCTAAACATTCAAATAAAAAACAATGATTGATAATCTCAAATTTAAAGTGAATTTTCCATCTGGCAAACAACTACATATGCAAATACACATCATCTGAGAGTTGTCTAAGAAAACATAAAATATTAAAAAGACTTCGAAAAAATGAGAACATCATCATCACTTCTATTTGACATAAATTTGGAACTGTTACAAAATTTTTAAAGTTTTGTTTCCTCTTGCTACAAATTTGGTCTTAAACATTGTTTCATTGATCAAACATATAAAATTAATAACACTTGGATTGAATTTGTTAAAGATAGACAAAAAATCTTTCTTTTGTTTTAAAAATAAGCAATTTCTGCAAAAAAATTATTTACTCTGAAATTAAAACATATTGATAAAAAAAATGAACCCGTCTGTTTCTATCTTAGTTAAAAACTCAAGTATAAGATACTTCAAGCGTCCATTCATTAGAAATTATTATATTTATACTAAAATGAAAATTAAAAAAATTGTTAATAAATATTGCACAAATTTTCTAATAAAATTAATATTTACTACTAATAAAATACAAAATAATTTTTGTTTCAAAGATCCACTTCTAAAGCTACTTAAATTGTTTCCCTATTATAATTTTTTTAATTATTATTTTAATAACCTTTTTAATTTTAACTTTTAATTTAACCTACTGTTTACAAATTTTTATGTGCAAATGGCTATAATGCATAAATGGCATTGGAGAAACTTCCAGACATTGACAACTAGAATTAATGAGCACCTTGACACTGATAAAAAATCCCATATATATAAATATTTAATTACATCCCTTAATTTTAAAAACTTGTCTAATTGTAATTAATTTGAGATGATAGATACCACTTAACTAAACATAAATTAAAAGTAAAAGAAGCGCTCCACATCAAATGGGAAACTCCCTCACTTAATCAACAAACATTTCATTATAAACTTACCTATTTAATTAAAAGTTTATTTTATTTTATTTATATTTATTGGTCATTTACTAATTTATTTTGTAATCATTTTATTGGTTTGTTATGTATCTTTTTTGTCCGTCAATATTTTTCTGTAAAGTCTTCCTATTTTTAATATTTCCAGAGTTTTTTAGTATAAAAATAATCTTTTAAGAATGCAAAGTTATGTAACATGTCAAGATTTCAAAATATCGTAAAAATATTGTAAAAATATTTTTTTAAATACTTAATGCTGTTACGAAATTTAAGATTCTTTGTTTCATTAATTGACATTCTTTGCTTCATTAATTGACATTCTTTGCTTCATTAATTGACATTCTTTTTTCATTAATTGACATTCTTTGCTTCATTAATTGACATTCTTTGTTTTATTAATTGACATTCTTTATTTCATTAATTGACATTCTTTGTTTTATTAACTGATATTCTTTGTTTTATTAATTGACATTCTTTGCTTCATTAATTGACATTCTTTGTTTCATTAATTCACTAACTAATAATTTTAAGAACAACATCTTTTGATGCTAATTTATGTAAATTTTGAATTATTTTTCTTTTTTTTTCTTTAACTTGGCTGAATTGATAGAAATATAGATCAACAGAAGTATATCCTATTAATTTTGAATTTATTTTACTTACAAAAATTGGCTAAGTATTTATTTGATACTGGTCAACAAAATTTGAAACATTAGTGTGAGATACTGGTCAACAAAATTTGATACATTTTAATAGCTCTGGTTCTATTTTAGTGTGACTTTTTCCATTCATATAGTTTATTTGTACAAACTTTTTTATTTAACTGTAGTACACAGCATGGTTGTTGTTTAACTGCAGTACACAGCATGGTTGTAGTTTAACTGTAGTACACAGCAAGGTTGTAGTTTAACTGTAGTACACAGATGGTTGTAGTTTAACTTTAGTACACAGCATGGTTGTAGTACACAGCATGGTTGTAGTTTGAATAAAAGAACTGCTAAATGACTGCAAACAGATTCCAATGTGAATAATAAAGAACAAAGAAAAAAAATAATTCTCATAATAAATCAATTTACATTTTTTTCAAACTGTTGTTTACTTACCTGTAACTTACACAAAATAAAGTATTACGTATTTGTAAAAATATTTATTCAAAAAAGTGTAGTCTTTTTAAAAAATAAAACAATTCAAATAAAAAAATTTACTTATATATCTTTTTTTATGCTTCTTTTCTAAATTTATATAATATAGGAAAGAATAAATGCCATTGTATTTACTTTAACTTATTTTTATTTGCTTTAGCTTAAATGTTTTGCTTGCCGGTGTTTTTGTGCATGTGCTTTAAAATGCAACTCGCCTATTGAAAGTATTTTTTGTAATGACGATGTAATTATACTTTAAGGTTAAGTTTAATATCTACTAATAGTATATATAGCATTACAAATAGTTATATAGTTCTTGAAGTTTATCAGTTCTGATCATTTTACAAATATCTATTATAGTTTTAGGTCTTATGTTTTTAGTTCAACTCAATAAATAATTTCTGAATTGTATACACTCTTTAACAAATGAAGTCGAAAGATTATTTTTTTTATTTTGAAGCATTTCTGCTTTTTTGTAAACTTCTGTTTTAGTATTTGAAACAAAAAGTTATAATTTTTATTGGTTTCTTCAAGGCACAATTTTTTCTTTCAAGTTCAGAATGTTGTTTATCAATAATAGCATAATATGTGTTAATCCTTAAAGAGTCTCGAATTTCAAAATTTATTTCTTCTTCTCTTTTTTTATCTGCAGATAATTTTCTTTTTCTTTTGCGTTTTTTTTTTCGATATGTTTTGTGTCCCAATTTAATGATTGCTCTCTCTCTCCATAGATATTGAACATACTACTTAGATCTAATACATATCGAATTAACGATTTGTATCAACTTACAACTGTCTCTAAATAAAACTGCAATTGTTTACTAGTTTTTTTTAATCTTTCTAATCACCCCATAATGTGGTCATTATAACTGTTTCAAGACTGTTTCAAGTGCATTATTTATTTCATTCCAATTTTCTTTTAAACTAACACTTGCAATCAGATCTTGCTGACCACCTGATATCTGATTTTTTAAGTGATAATTTTTCTGTTTTAATTAAGTTGTTCTGAAGTATTTCCCATCATTATGTAGAATCACTGAAATATTTATAAATGACTTGAAGCAAAATAAAAAATTAATACTAGAACTACAACTGTAAGGACTTCTTTAAGGCGACCTAGAAAAATTGTATACCTACTAAACATGTTTGACACATTGTTGTAACCACAACAATTGTTTATACCTAATCCATGAAATTCTAAAGCTAAAAATAAATCATCTGCTGATTCTTCAGACTTATGACCAGAGTTAGGTAAAACTCTAAAAATTTATCTACCGGACAGCTATTCTTTTGAACATACTGAAAAATGAATACAGTTAATCTACATGGCTAATATCAGAAGTAGAATCAATACTGATGGAAAAATATTTAGTTTTTTTTTGTATTATAGTGGCAGATAATTTTATACAACCATTTTTGGTATAAAATTATATGTCATTATACCTACCAACTGCTCATATATATTAAAAGATAGGTACGATCCTCTACAAAAGATAGGATCCTCCAAAAAAGGATCAAACTGAGTTGCCTGACTTTTTTTACCAAATTAACATTTACACATGAATAATTCTTGCATATATTTTGCAAGCAGACTTTGATCCCCTTTTAAATAATGAATTTTTATAAAGATGAATTTCCAATGGCAATATTTTTGTTTTAAAAAAATATGTGCGCATATGCTTGAAGACAGGAAAGCAAATAATTGGAAATTATGCCGCAAAAATCTATCAGTTATCTAGTAAGTTTATGAGTCGATCTATGATTTGGATATCATAATAATATAAAAATTTTTGTGATAATGATATATAACAACTATTTAATGGCTTTCTAAGATTCTACCATTCTGACGGCTCAATTTCAATTTCATTTATTCAACCAAAAAATTACAAGTTTTTTATAATTTTACAAAATTATGTTGAGGTGTCACTCATATAGTTAAAAACTAGACATTGGAGTGATATCTGAATAAAATAAACAAACAAAAAAAATCAACAGCAATAATAATAAAAGCATGCGTAAATTAAGTTCATTTAAAAATAATAATAATAATGATAAAGCTATAATAAATTAAATGACAAAAATATGAAAAAACTTAATAACAACAGCAAACAAAAATAAAAATAATTAACAAAAACAGCATAAATAAAAACAAATTTTACGCAAACAAAAATGCAAACAAAAAAACTTCTACAAAATAAAATAAAATTAAAAAATAATAACTTTTGGTTATTTTTTTGCGAAAAAAAAGTTTAGAAAATTTGTAAAATAGAAAAACAGCGAACAACAATTAAAATAATTAGCTACAACAGCACAAATAATAACAAACTTTATGCAAACTAAAATGCAAACACAAAAACTACAAAATGAAAGCAAAAACTACAAAACAAAAATGTAAACACAAAAACTACAAAATGAAAGCAAAAACTACAAAACAAAAATGTAAACACAAAAACTACAAAATGAAAGCAAAAACTACAAAACAAAAATGTAAACACAAAAACTACAAAATGAAAGCAAAAACTACAAAACAAAAATGTAAACACAAAAACTACAAATATGAAATAATATGAAATAAAATATACATCGAAACAACTTCTCAGTTTTATATAAAATTTTTGCATGATGTTAATTTTTTTTGTTCTTTGAAGGAATATATCAGTAAGAGACCTCTCTCAGCTACTAGCTGACATTGTTTATCAGCAGCAGTGGAGAAAAACCTCAAGATATTATTTATTATTAAATTTTTTATGAAGTAAAATATACATCAAAGCAACTTCTCACTATTATTTGAAAGTTTATATAAGATTAGATATCATATTTTGCAAAGGTGAACTTTTATTTTTAACAAATATTGTTTGAAAAAATTATATTTGTATCAAAGAAAAATTTTTCGAAGTGTGAACTTTGTTGGCTTATTGCCTAAATTGAAAAAAAAATCTTATTTGAAAGAAGTTTTCTCTAAAGGAGAAAAAAAGAAGCAAGCATTTCCTCTTTACAATTAGATGGTTCCAATGGAAATCCTGAGTCCTTAGAAGTTGTCGGAGAGGATTCTACAAACTCCATAATAATTTCAGGAACAGATCAAAGTTTGCTATCAAATCCTGAACAATATATTGGGAAGAGACTAACTTTTCTATTTGTATGCTGAATTTTAATGAAATACCATTGAGATAATTGTTGACCTAGATGGCTCAACTAATATATAAATAAATATAAACACCATAAAAATGGTCTGCCTAATTAAAAATCAAACATTTTGAAAATATGATGTATCCTAATATGTACATACAACTAAATATTATAAAGCTTTTATATATATATATATATATATATATATATATATATATATATATATATATATATATATATATATATATATATATATATATATATATATATATATATATATATATATATATATATAAACTAAATGTACACATGTAAATGTACACGTATAAAATAAAAAGCTAATAATAAAAAATACTAAAGCTAGTAGCTAATTTATTTACTTCTAAAGCTCTTTTTTATACTGTTTTTTTTAATACTCGGTGTAGTTAAGGCACTTTTAAAATATTATAGTGTCTGTATGATATTTTGTTGATTATGAAATAATTCCGTGAAATGGTCTGGTCTGTGAATTATGAAAAGACGAAAAAAATTAAAATAATAAATTTTGCGGTATTATAAAATATAAATATTTGTAGCGAAAAAACCCAGACTGTGAAATATTTTTTTTTAAAAAAAATCATCGTAAAATCCCAATTGCTCGTCCAAATTTAAATAAGATTTTATATTAATATGTTTTTTAGGAGAAATAAACATTATAGTTTAACAATATGATCTGTTCTGATCGTTTATTGGCAATTATTTATAATTATAAGCTCTTTCTTGGTTGGAATTCCAGTATTTTTTGTGAAAATTAATAGAAATATTGTGTTTTGACAACTATATATAGTTAATATACGTCGTAACCGATTAGAACTAGGATCAGTAGTAAATTAAGTAACTTTTTAAAAAGATTTTAACTAAATTAATGTTAAT
>NC_061164.1:22652928-22697928 GCF_022113875.1 Hydra vulgaris
AAATTATTTTTAAATAGTGATATAGAAATTTTTTATACTGTTGTATATTATTTGTTTTTATTTTCATATTAGCCATTTACTATATATGTTTTATTCTAACTTGTATTATTATTTATTTATTTATTATTGTTTTTTATTTTTAATTTTTTTTTTTTGCTAAAGGTACTTAAGTAATTTTTTGTTTTGTTTGTAATGTTTGTTGTAACTTTTGTTTCGTTTTGATTTTCTCAATATTTTTCTGTTTATATTTTATTTTTTATTTAGTCATAATATTTTCAATATATTTTGTTTATTATATTATAAGAACTATGATTAATATATTTACTTAATCTTTATAATTTTGTTGTAATATTTGTTTTAATATCATTGATAATTGTTACATTTTGTCAGTTTATTACTGTTTGTAACTGTAGCTTTGTTTGTATAAACAATTGTTGTATAAAAAGTTATACCAATTTATTTAAGTTATTATAATTACTATATTATTATTATTACTATTGTTAAAATAACATATTATTATTATTATTTATTATTTTTTGTTATTATTGTTTATTATTATTTATTATTATTATTTATTATTATTATTAATATAAACAATATTTTTATTATTTTTACTATTAGTATTTTAATCATTGTCATTAGGTGTTTTTGAAAAATTCTTTGAATTCTTTAAAAAATATTACGCAATAAGTTAAATATTATTTTTTTGACAAATTTATGAAACGTTCTTGGAGGTTTAGTATGAATATAAGATTAATTGAATGTTTTGTACTTGCACATACCGAGAAGTTTTACTATTAAAGTCGGAGTCGCGTTTTTGTTTAGCGACTCCGACTCCTCTAAAAATGTTGCAACTCAGCAACTCCAACTCCACAGCCCTGGTTAGTAGTTTATACTATTTGTAAACAACCTTGAAATGTAATACCAAATATTTCAGAAATATATTGATTGATTTTTAGTAGTTTTATTTTGACCACAAAGTGTAACTTTGTAACAAGGAGTAACTTGGTGAGGAAAAAGTGAACTGCTGTTTTGTCATGTTGAAAATGCTTAGAAATGATAAAATAACAGTTATATTTGAGCTGATGATTTTTATCTCTATAATAAACAACAGTATTGTTGCATGAGAGTTATATAGTTTTAAGTTGTTTTGTTTTTGAGAAAATTGACTTAAATGTTTTGTCTTCTTTTCCCATAGAAACTGTATGAGAAAATTTGAAAATATTTGTTCAAACTGGTTGTTTTTAATATTTAATTCTTTTGTTAAACATCTTTGATGATTTAACAAAAGAATTAAATATTAAAAAAAAAATACTTTTATTTTTAGTTAGCACTTTAAGCAACTTTAAGTTGCTTTTTGTTTGTTTTGTTAAGTTTGCTTTTTGTTGCAAAGTTCTAATGATTATTATTTAATTTAAGAAAATAAAAAAAGCAAAAGACAAGTTTATGGCTTATAAACTTGTCTTTTGCTTTTTTTATTTTCTTAAATTGCCAAGCAGATGTATTAAATGCAACTCCAGATTCTAATACTGTTCCATAGTTTTGTTTTCTTGTACTTATCTCTTATTTATGTTTATAAAAATGTAAAAAACTCTAATACCTTTATTTTATAAAGAAAATAAATAAAAAAGTTTAATTTTTTAAATGTTTTATTCTTTACAATTTTGTAATTTTTTCATAATATTCCTTATAAAAGGCATAAATTTTAGCATTTCTTTCAGGTCATTCTTATTTTTTTCTGTAATGGCATTTTGATTAAACTTACAATAAGCACTTGATTTAGGCAAATTAAACATAATATTTAATATCATTGTTTTTTTTTTTTCTGTTATATTTTTGAGCTTTATGTTGGTTGTTTAAAATATTTCTCTTGTATAAGAAATTTTATATGCAATAAGAGGTGTGTATGTTTTTTTTTAAAAATAAAATCACTCCAAATTTAATTTGAGGTGGTGTGTTATTTTTGAAAATGGTATTTTTTTAAATAAAAATAATTTGTTTTCAACCTTTTGAAAATTTTAAAAATCCTCCAAGTGTATTTGAATAACTTTATATGGTTTTTTTCTGTTTACTGTAAGCAACAGTCAATCAAACTCCAT
Source organism: Hydra vulgaris (assembly GCF_022113875.1). Lineage (NCBI taxonomy): Eukaryota > Metazoa > Cnidaria > Hydrozoa > Anthoathecata > Hydridae > Hydra > Hydra vulgaris. The sequence continues at coordinate 22,655,028 of NC_061164.1, forward strand.
CAATAAAGTTAGTGAAAACATAATAATAATGAGTCATAAGACTGCATTGTAAAAAAATGTCTTGAGACTGCAGTATTTTTTTAAATTTTGCTATGATGTTATCAACATCCTAAACTGCTGAATATTAGTTGCAATTATTAGTTGCGGTTTTAAGGAACACAACTACCACTTCAAGTAATGTTTAGTTTCAAGAAAATTTTGCGCAACATCAAAAATCTACTTGCCAGATTATTACCTGTTGTTCCTGAAGTTACTACTAACGACACAACACAGTGCTTCTTAATTGTTTTTTTTTAATTGATTGTGTGCTGTCAGACTGTAAACATTTAGCTTTCTTTTGTTGAAAAACCTACTTATTTCAGCTTATGGACACTGAGCAATATTTTGCAGGTCACAATTTCTACTGCATCACCTAGCAAATTATTACTGTCATATGTTCTTTTTTTGTGCTATTTTTTCTTGTTAGTTGATCTCTTCCATGCTTTTCTTAAGTTATTTCTTTTGCTATTTTATAGTCTTAACAAGCACATCTGCTCTAACAAGTACATCTGCTCTAACAAGTACATCTGCTTCAAAAACATCTGAAAACTTAAACCAATAGTTTTAAAAACTTAAAGTGATAGTTAAATATCTGAAGTTTAATTTTTTTTATTTCTCTTGAATTTTTTTTTTATTTCATGATCTATTCTCTATTTAGAGATAATAGATCTTTTGTAAGTTCTCAATTTAGAGATAATAGATCTTTTGTAAGTTCAAATTTGATGTTAAGTTAAGGCTAATTACTGCCTATTCTTTAAGACTATAAATTGTTGGAAATAAATTATTTTATTTTAAGTTTCATCTGAAAACTCTTATTTAGTATGCTTACCTCTACTTTTAGGGTAATAGTCAAAGAATTCATTTTTTTCATGCACATTGTTAATAAATTTTTGACTAATTCATGTTTAACTTGAAACATAAATTGAAATAAAAAAGTTTTTCTCTTTTTGTTCATATTGTAATATGACTGTTTAATGTCTTATGAAATTCTTTATGAAATCTAATATAGAAAAGATATATAAAAAGGAAACACAAAAAGTTGAAAATAAATTAAAACATAGAGGTTATAAAATATAACCCTTGCCATCAGTGTCATCAACAAAAAATAACAATTATATGTGTGATATGATCTGTAATGTTAATACATATATTTTAGTACACTATTACATCAGATAAAATCATAATATGAAAACTATAAGGTAAAGTGTTTAAGCAGTGGTAAAGTTCTTACATTCTTAGTAAAGTGGTGACACATCTTTAGAAAATATATTTTTTTCTCTTGGTTTGACAAAATTATTTTAATATGAAAGTGTTATATAATGTTATTGGTAGATAATTGATTTTGTTGTTGGCATGCAACTGTCAATGTTTGTCAAAGATTGAAATTAGTATATTTTGTGCTATGAATGTTAATTTATATTGTGAGGTGAAATTATCATTGTAGTTTTGACTAACAAAACAGAGAAAATATTTGAATTTATGATTAAAAAAATGTTAATTTATGATTAAAAACTTTTTTCTGAAATTTATAAAACTATTAAGCTATACAACACATCAATAAATATCTGACTCCAACGAAATCTTGTAACATATTTTTTGCTGGATTTCAACAAGATAATTTTTTAAATCTTGAGGTTTTAATATTTCGTTCTTAAAAAGTGCTGATTTTAACTTTCAAGCAAGTTCTTTTTTAGATCTGTTAACATTTGATGTATTTAAGATTTTAAGCAAGTGTTAGTTTTTAGATCTGTTAACATTTGATGTATTGGTATATATATATATATATATATATATATATATATATATATATATATATATATATATATATATATATATATATATATATATATATATTATTAGCTCTTTTAAATTAGGGTTTGCTTTGTTTGATTTCATTTCATGTAACTGTGAAAGGTTCATCAGATGTAAAACTTTCCACCAACTTTTGCTTGATTCTTGGCCCATGGGATGACTTGAGCAATCCTGTCAATGTTACCCCAAAATTGAAATATGTGTTTAAAAAAAATGCTACAAAGAAATTATAAATGCTTAGTATTTAGAAACAATAAATAAAAACAAGTAAAATGATATTATAATATAGTTTTACTTATCTCTTAACTAAAGTTTTTTAGCAACAAAAAAACTAAAAGTTAGTTTAATTTATTTTGTTGTTATTTATACTTACTATAATGGGGATAAAAAATCTAATATTTGTTCATTCAACATCTGACAATAACATCTGTTAAAATAATTTAAACAATAATCAACGGGTGATGGGTGAAAACGTTTAATCTAACACATGTCAATGTTAACCACATGTCAAAGTAACCTCACGTTACCTTACTTTTAATGAATCCTCATATATTCTTTGATTTTTTTGTTTGATTATTGGAATACTACAGAGACCTAGTAGTATCCTGTGACATCCTAGTGGTATGCTGTGACATCCTAGTGGTATCCTGTGACATCCTAGTGGTATCCTGAGAAAAAACAACATTGAGTGAAATATCTCTATATATTAGAATGACATGAAGTTAAAGGTTATGATGAAAATATTATGAAAAAATAAATAATTAAACAGTGACAAAAACTTAATTAGCTTTTTATTCATCAAAAATTATGTTGTTAAATTTTATATAAATTTGGGCGTAACTTTTGTTGCCTGAACTTTGTCTGAACTTGAACTTTAATGTTTTTTTGGTAAAATTTGTTAAAATGTTTATTCTTTAATTAAAACTTTTATTTGACTCATTATTATTATGTTTTCATTCAATTGACTCAATATTATTATGTTTTCATCATTTGACTCATTATTATTATGTTTTCATCATTTGTCTCATTATTATTATGTTTTCATCATTTGACTCATTATTATTATGTTTTCATCATTTGAATCCTTATTTTTATGATTTCATCATTTGACTCATTATTATTATGTTTTCATCATTTGAATCACTACTGAACAAATATTCTGATCAAAGTCTTCTATTCAAAATATCTAGTAAGATGTTTTAAATAGAAACTTTACAATTTTTTTTCGATGCAAGCAGCCATTTTTAAGTTGAAGCTTGAAATTGATAGTTAGTTTTTGCCAATCGAACTTTATATCACAAACATTTTCTGCATGACTTTATAATACAAAAAAATTGTTTCAATACCCTGCTCTACACTTAGAACTTTCGTTAAAAACTTGGTCAAAACTCAAAATTTTTAGAAAATATCTTAACAGATGATTTTTTCTATATCATTATGACTATATTAATAAATTTTTTTTTTCCAAAATGTGTGTAACGTTGCTTGATTGAAGCTATGCAAAACATTAATCCATAGCTTATCTACAAACTATCATATTTTATTAAATTCTTCAAGTTTTAAAAGTCATTGTTATCCAAAGATCTTTGTCTAATGTTGTTCATTAGACAAAATGATAGGTGTTATGCAGAATTTATAACTATTAAGAAGTCAATTTTTATATTTTGTGAAAGTTTAAACCAATGCTTCGAGAGTTCTATATCGATAACTTTATTACTGATAAATCAAACAATTATAATTTTATAAGAACGCATTTATCGACTGAAAAAATTTTTTGGAAACAATTAAATGTCAGTAAAATCTTTGTACTATAAAAGAATTTACTTCAAAATTCATAAGAACAATTTGAAGTTAGTTGAAATTTGAAAAAAAAAATTCATAAGGCACTATAATAAGGCACTTGTGTTGGTTGTTTTGCTTATTTTTTCAATCAAGCAATCGTGAAAAAGTTTTACTTGTAATATTAATGAACTGAATGGTGGTGGTTTGGACAGTAACAATAGCTGTTTGGTCAAATAACACTCATTGTATGTTTATGTTATTGTAGTTATGTTAAAGTAGTTTAAATATTTTATTTTATAGATTTTTGATAACATTTGACTTAAGATATATTTAAGTAGAGACATTTTTATTATAGACATGTTAAACTACGCTGATGTAAGTGGCCATTTTGTCTGTCAAAATTGTGGATCATCGTGTAGAACTTGCAAAACTCATGCTGATTGGTGCACATCTTGTGAAAATACTAATATCTTAGTAGAGGGTAAATGCATTCCAAAATGTAATGATGGTGAATGGTTTGATAGTAATGTTTGCCAGCCTTGTCATTCATCTTGTAAGACATGTAATGGAGGTAGTTATTTAAACTGCATCACGTGTCCTAAAACGTCTTTTAATGATGAAGAAGATAGGTATATCTACATATTATTATTTGCATATTTACACGCACATTCTTTTATCTTAATTTTGATTAATTGATTGAATTCTAGATATCTTTATAATGGACGTCAGTGTGTTCTTAACTGTCCTGTAAGAACATATCATGCTAATACAATTGCTGGAGATTGCTTAGATTGTCCTGAAAACTGTTTGCAGTGTAGCAATGAAGGTCGTAAATGTGACATTTGTTCTTTTGATTATTTTCGAGTTTCTGGTGAAGGGAATTGCGTCAAATTTTGCCCACAAGGTTTTATCGTTTGTTATATCTTATTTAAATTTTTTATTGTAGCTAATGATTTTTTATAGTCATAATTTGAAATTTTTTATTTCTATGATTTAATTTTTTTATGATTATTTATCTCTATTATTGTTTATTTTATTTTTTTAAATCCTTTTTTATATTATTACACAGTTTTTATTACAAAAGTTATTTTTATTACAAAGGTTATTATTTTTATTATTAAAGGTTATTTTTATTAAAAAGTTATTTTATTATTTTTATTAAAAATTTTTATTAAAGGTTATTACACAGATATGATTACAAGAATGTGTGAAAGTTGTGGTCACCAATGTGAATCATGTGTACCGGGTAATTCTGCAGCTTGCACCTCCTGTTTTAATGGTTATTTTTTGAAGGGTCACGAATGTGTATCAAAGCTTGAATGTCAATCAAGATATTACGTTGATGTTACTACTGGAAAATGTAAACTGTGTCCTATAAACTGTTCCTTTTGCGAAAATGCAAACGTTTGCACAGCTTGTTTTTTAAATTACTATCTCACGACAGATAAACAATGCTTACATAAATGTCCTAGTGGCACATATGGTGTTGAAAGTCCTGCTAGGTTAGTTTCATTTCGTTTTATTTTTTAAATATTTTTTTAAATTTTTTGTTTTATTCTCTGTAATTTAATTTTAGTTGTGTTAAATGTTCTAAAAGTTGTCAGGAATGCAATGGTCCAACAGTTTATGAATGTACTGTATGCAGTCAAGGTAAGCATCTGTTTCACGGGCGTTGTGTAGAAGAAGTTCCTGTTGGGTATTTCGCAAGGCATAATGGGATTTCTAGCGTATGCGAGCCATGTCACCATACCTGTCATGAATGTTTAGGGCCCGATAACTGTATATCATGCATTGGTAAATGTTTTTTTTTTTTTTCTTAAAACATTTTTTATTTTTCTGTTTCTATATTTCTTGTTTTGTTTTTTTTCGGTTTTTTAAAAGTATTAATTAGTAATAACTAGAATCAATTTTTTATTTAAGGTGAGTTGGACAACCGAAACAAGGGGTGTGTTAATCCATGCCCAAATCAATATCTTTCGCAAAATAATTGTCAGAGTTGCCATCCCGGGTGCGGTTCTTGTTTTGGGCCTAACTATGATCAATGCTTAGAATGCAACGGAAATTTCTCTCTTCACACAGATACTCATACTTGTCACAAAGTTTGTCAAAGGAAGTTCTATAATGATGAAAAAACATTAACATGTAAACCATGTCATTATTCTTGTGCTTCGTGTGTAGGACCAAGCTTTGAACAATGTCTTACGTGTATTGATAAACTTTATTTTCTCAATAATACATGTGTTTCTCAATGCCCGTTAGGTTGGTTTAAAACGTTTGATCACGCGTGCGCTCGCTGTAGTTCACGCTGTAGTCAATGTATCTATAACTTTGATTTATGTACAAATTGTGGAACAAATGAAGTTTGGCATGATTTCAAATGTTATTCTGCATGTCCAGCTCATATGTTTAAAGATAAAAGTAATCGATGTTATCAATGTCATGATAGTTGTAGCACTTGTGACGGTGCTTCTCCAAACCAATGTTTAACATGTCGTCAAGGATTCAGTATTTATAACGGAATGTGCATTGAAGGATGTACTGCTGGGTTTTTTTATAGTCCTTTAAAAAACAAATGTCTATCATGTAATGGTAATTGCTTACGTTGTTACGGTACGTTTTTACGTTCATTATTTTATCTTTATTTTAATTTAATTGTTTTAACTAAAAAATATTTTAATTTAATTGTTTTAACTAAAAAATATTTTAATTTAATTGTTTTAACTAAAAAATGCAAAAATTTGAAGTATACGGATTTGTATAATTATTTTATTTAGAATTTTATGGAAAAATTTTTTGTACAAAGTGTAATAATTCAACTTATTTACAACCAAATGGAATTTGTTCCCATCAATGCCCAATATTATATTATCGATATCCAAAAGATAATGTGTGCATGAAATGTAATGATAAAAATTGCTTAGTCTGTGAAGAGGTTTCTGGTACATGTTTATTATGTCCACCAATGTATGATCTGGTGAATGGAGTTTGCAAAACTAGTTGTCCCATGGGCACATTTTATAATAAAAGTGACTATTCCTGTTCATCGTGTGATTTATTTTGTCGGTCATGCAACGATACTCGTTACTGTAATAGTTGCATAGATAATTACTTTTTATTTGTATCAAATGAAGGAAAACATCAATGTGTGCAAAGTTGTCCTGAAGGGTACTACGAAAAAGAGAAGAGGTGTCAACCATGTAATGATCAATGTCTGAAATGTAACAGCTCCTCTTGCCATTCTTGTATTCACCCATCAGTTTTATTTAATTCCACCTGTATTAAGAATTGCCCTTTCGGATACATACGACATAAAGAAAATAATGTTTGCGAATCATGTGATCTAAGGTTTTTAGGGTGTTTGAACTGCAATGATAAAATATGCATTCAATGTCAACCTGGATTTTATATGTTTAATAGATCTTGTCTAAGCATTTGTCCCTCTGGTTTTGTTTTATCATCTGGTGCATGTCAACCCTGCAATAAGCTCCATAGCAGATGTATATTACAAACCCAAAGCACTTAAATTCATTCCAATCAACAGAGTTTTTAAACGCATTTGTAGTTTATAGTAAGGTGTATATTGAAGCATAGGTAGTCTTTAATAAGGTGTATACCGAAGCATAGCTTTTAGTAAGTATATTGGAACTGTCACCAATTACTAAAGTTACAGAGCTAAGAAGTTTTTGTGTTTTCAATTATTTTGATAATTTGGAAGAAAATTCTAAAGGTTTATGCAAAATATTATTATTACACAAAACATTTCATAGCTTATCTACAAACTATCATAGTTAATTAAATTCTTCAAGGTCATTGTTTTCCAGAAATTTTTGTGTTATGTCATACAAAAAGCGATAAGTGTAATGCAAAAACGATAGATGTTATGTAAAAATTATAATCATTATTAAAGAAATCGATTTTAATAATTTGTGAAAGTTTAAACCAATGCTTCAAGAGTTCCATATCGATAACTTTATTACTGATAATTCAGACAATTATAATTTTATCAGAACGCATTTTTCAACTGAAATATTTTATGAATTGTTGGAAACGTTTATTTTATGAATTGTTGGAAACGTATAATTTAAAGGTGTAAATAATTATTAAATAGTAATTATAAAAAATATAAAAAAATAAGAATAAAATATTGAAAAATAAATATTTATTGAAGAAGTTAAAAAATATTTATTAAACAAAAAATTTTTGTTTTACATTTATATTGTAATTTTTTCAACGTTTTTTTTTTATCGCTGGATATAATTTTTATAGGAATACGTATTGCTATATAGTTATATAGCAATACCTGGCCGTATACGTATCCCTACAAAATGTTGTAGGAATATAATCATTTATATTATATATAAATTATATCCAGCGAACTTTAAAATAACCGGCTGAACTGGGTGTGAGAATAAGTGTGAGTTGTTAATTGTTATTTTTAATATTAGTTGTTAACTAATTCAAACGGTTTCGTAAAGGAATGGAATGCCTTTTATTCACATAAAATGTTAAGTCAAGGTGTCCGCACTTCTGCAGCAGGTTTATCACAGTCTCAAGTTGCTGACAAAAATATCGCTTTATTCAATTAAGTAGCTACTTGCATCTTTGAGGCGAGAAGTGAGGTATGAGGTATGGCGAAAATCAATAACTGCACCAAAATTGATTCTGACAGCTTTCTTTGATTTTTGAAAGATCTATTCTTTTAAAAATACAATTTTGTACTGTGATGTTCACAGGAATTACATGGTAATGTTCACAGGAATTACATAGTGATGTTCACAGGAATTACATGGTGATGTTCACATAATTACATGGAATTTAAAAAACAAAGCAAAAAAGTGATTAAAAGTAAATTGTTTCGAAAAAAAAAATTATTCAAATTTTAACTTATGAACAAATTTCAAATAAATATATCTAAAATTACAAATGCTCTGAACAAAAAGTGAATTAAAGTAAAAGGTATAAAAAAAAAAAATTAAACATTAAACTTATGAACATATTTCCAGTTTATAACTAAATAGACTACAAACAAAAAAAAGTGAGGCAGCAAGTTCTGCAAGTTGCAGCAAGTTCTGTTTTGGAGGGGGAAAAAAGTGTTAGTGCAGCTGCAAATAAACTCTGGTGGTCATCATGGTCGTTATTCATCTAGTATCCTAGATTTATTCAAAACCTAGATTAATTTTGTTGCAATATATATACAAAGGGTTCATAAAAATGTATACACCTTGTATACTTACATAATGTACTTACATAAACCTTTTTTAATTATTTTTTTTATTATAATTTTTCTTTTTTTAAGTTATTAAATTTATTTTAAAAAAGTAATATTGTTGACATCAACTTGTTTTGACCTCCCCCACCCCACCGTGTCAACAACTGTCAGAAAAATTCAGATCCCCTTCCTTATCCTCTATTTTGTTGACGTAATTAATGTACAGCCCCCATGAGCTCAATATGTACATTTTGAGCATTGAATCCATTACTCTCCATATGCAACCTTACTCCATAATCCATTACAAACATACCATTGCTTTTTGTTCTTTTTAATTTTTTTGTTTTTTTAATTCTTAGATTTATCGAATTTTTGAAAATTTTAAAAAGTTATTGACTGTAAGGTAATGTTGTTATTGTCTTTGATTCTTCATCCTTCACTTTTTTAGTTTTTTATTTTGGTAATTACATAAACATTTAAACAGCTACAATAGAAACTGGGGTGTTTTTATATTTAAATCTATACTTTCTAAATATTCTGGAAGCAATAGTAATAAGATGCTTGATTTAAAATGGCAAAACGTTCTAAACTTTATTTAAGATGTTATTAGATCTTTTGTCATTATTAAAATTAACACTGAAATACTGTAGGTAGGCCTATCAAAAATAGAGATTTTCAATTTTAGATATGGTTCCTTTTTTTCGAAAATTGAAAAAAAGGTACCATATCTAAAACATCAAAAAAGCACAAACTACAAATAAAAAACAAGGAATATTTTCTTCAAAGAATCAAAAAAATTTAGATAATAAGTTTTCCACATATCTGCTCACAGGGTAATTTAATTATACTTTTCATATTTACTGTTTAAATCTTAAATAATTCTATAGACGTATCAAACTTTTTTCTCACTTTTTAATTCCTTTTTCTACTTCTTGCGTTCTGAACGAGAATTTTTTAACTTTTTTCCCAAAATGTTTTCCATTGAATTGCTAATGATAGCGGCTAATTTTGATTGAACTGTTAGTATTTTGCTAATGATAGCTGATAGTTTTGATTGAACTGTTAGTATTTTGCTAATGATAGCTGATAGTTTTGATTGAACTGTTAGTATTTTGCTAATGATAGCTGATAGTTTTGATTGAACTGTTAGTATTTTGCTAATGATAGCTGATAGTTTTGATTGAACTGTTAGTATTTTGCTAATGATAGCTGATAGTTTTGATTGAACTGTTAGTATTTTGCTAATGATAGCTGATAGTTTTGATTGAACTGTTAGTATTTTGCTAATGATAGCTGATAGTTTTGATTGAACTGTTAGTATTTTGCTAATGATAGCTGATAGTTTTGATTGAACTGTTAGTATTTTGCTAATGATAGCTGGTAATTTTGATTGAACTGTTAGTATTTTGCTAATGATAGCTGATAATTTTGATTGAACTGTTAGTATTTTGCTAATGATAGCTGATAATTTTGATTGAACTGTTAGTATTTTGCTAATGATAGCTGATAGTTTTGATTGAACTGTTAGTATTTTGCTAATGATAGCTGATAATTTTGATTGAACTGTTAGTATTTTGCTAATGATAGCTGATAATTTTGATTGAACTGTTAGTATTTTGCTAATGATAGCTGATAATTTTGATTGAACTGTTAGTATTTTGCTAATGATAGCTGATAGTTTTGATTGAACTGTTAGTATTTTGCTAATGATAGCTGATAGTTTTGATTGAACTGTTAGTATTTTGCTAATGATAGCTGATAGTTTTGATTGAACTGTTAGTATTTTGCTAATGATAGCTGATAATTTTGATTGAACTGTTAGTATTTTGCTAATGATAGCTGATAGTTTTGATTGAACTGTTAGTATTTTGCTAATGATAGCTGATAGTTTTGATTGAACTGTTAGTATTTTGCTAATGATAGCTGATAATTTTGATTGAACTGTTAGTATTTTGCTAATGATAGCTGATAGTTTTGATTGAACTGTTAGTATTTATGTTGAAAAACTATTATTGATCAATAATATGTCAATTTTAGTTTTTTATCAATAAAAACTTTTTATTTTCAGTTTATGAAAATATCTAATTTTGACCATTAAAAACTTTTTGTTCAAAAAAAGTAATTTTAAACAGTAAACGAATAGTAAACGAATTTTGCTTTTTGTAAAAATTATTTTATTGTAGTAGATGTATTAAACATTTTTGTAATTTTTTCAATCATAAGTATTTATTTATTATGTAAAATATTTATTTTGTAAAATATTTTTCCTAATTTGAAATTCTATCGTTTTATAAATAATAAAAATAAAAAAAAGAAACAAAGAAATTTACAAAATAGATTTTTTTTTTTTGTATCTTATAATAAATATTGAAAAACCTTATTAAAGGTTTATATATTTATAAAAAAAAATGTAGGATAAAATTAAAAACCTGCGTCCGCCCCTGATAAACTAGTACAAAAAAAATTGTGGTTGGAATCTAAGTTTTGAGGAAAAATAGTTTGTTTCATAAAAATTAAAAACAAAAAGAGATTTAAAGTTACATAAACGATATCGAGTAAATTACTGTAAAAACAAATTATTCAAACTTTCTTTAAAAGTATATATACTTGAAGATAAATGAAAAAAACAAAAATAAAATAAATGAAACGGAATTCCATTGTAAATACGAGATGTGTTATACCTATTATATATGTAGATTAACGTTATTAATGATATATAAGCTTTATGAGTTCTTGTATCAATAGAGGGTAAAAAGAAAGATAACCAAAAAACATCAGAAGTATATTATTAAATCATCAATTGCAAATATGAGTTCTTTAATATGAGAGCTTTCGTGTTAAAGAAATGTTATTGTGTACAAATTAGGGATGCCAACTTTTGGCCGATGCCGGTGCTGATTGATACAAGCCGATACCTATCCATCAGCATCGAACATAAATTCAATTTTGTACTTTTTTCTTTAAATTAGAATTTTTTTCCAAATATAATGTCAATTTAAATGCTTTTTTATTTGCTAAAGTTTGCTTATTTTTAATGCAAATGGTCAATTTAAATGCTTTTTTATTTGCTAAAGTTTGCTTATTTTTAATGCAAATGGTCAATTTAAATGCTTTTTTATTTACTAAAGTTTGCTTATTTTTAATGCTTACTTATTTGCTAAAGTTTGTTTAATGCTTAGTAACTTTGCTCATCAAAAGTCAAAGTAGTCTAATAAAAATAAAAATAGTCTAATAGACTATTTTGATATAGTTAAAACGTTCAAAGCAATTTATAAACTTTACAAAATAAAAATACCAAGAAAAAAAAAACGTTCAAAGCAATTTGTAAACTTTACGAAATAAAAATACCAAGAAGAGAAAATTTATTTTGCACATTTTACATTTCTTTTTTTTTAAACTTATGTCTTTGTATATTTTGGATCCATAAGTCATATAATTGCTTCCCATATTACAAAAAGACACTAAATACACCTTCTGATAAAAAATGGTTAAAAAAATACTTTAAGGTTAAGTGGTTGTAGATATGTCTACATAATAACTTAGGTTTATTCTTGCATTTTATTTTATAGAATGATTGTAATTATGTATTCAATATAGAATTACAAAATAAAAAACCCGATGCATCGGTGCATCCCTCGTACAAATACATTGATAAATAAAATCATCAGAAAAATTTTTTAAACCATAAAAATTATGAAATTTGCATTGATTTTCATAGAAACTTTTATGAAATATTATTCTATAAAAAGGTTCTATGAAAATCAATGCAAAATTTACTAAGATTTGTTTGGAAAATGGGCTGAAATTATTATTGGGTAAAATGTATTCATTTTTATCTTATGACGAATACAAGTTATGGAAAGAAACTGGGAATGAATTAGTTTTACATTTAAACATAAAACAATGAATATTAAAAATATTAAGCTCGTATATAATCGAAACTTTCATTAATCATTTTTTCATTGTATATAATAAAAACTTCCAAATTTCATATAAGCTCGTATATAATAAAAACTTTCATTTTTCATTTTCAAATAATAGAGGCTTGGAATGAGTATAACGGTCTTTAAAATATGTAATTCGTGCTACATGGTTCTGTTGACAATAATGAAGTTTGATTTTACTTTTATTAGTATCACCCCAACAAATAGTTTATGTGACAATAAACCAGGGTTGGCAAAAACCCGGGTTTTTTTAAAAAAACCCGGCCCAGTGGGTTTTTTTGGGTTTTATTGGGTTTTATTGGGTAAATTTGGGTTTTTTTGGGTATAATTTTTATTTTGTCTCTGTAAAAAAATTTTGTGTGTTTTTGTTTATTGATATTGAAAATTAGTTTTTTTCTACTTTAACTTTATTTAAAATATATTTAATATATTGTTGTTTAATTATTTATAACAAGAATTTTTCAAATTATTTTGAAAAAGATTTTTAAATATAATTTAAAACTGTAATAGGAAAAAAAAATTTCACACTTAATCTATATGTATTGATTTATTTTAAATTTAAAAGTATTATTTTATATAATTAAAAATGTCAATGAGAAAATGTGAAAAAGAAGGCTTGAGAATGGGAGGTAGTAACTGAAGTTTCAATTAAACTTTGAACTTGAAATTCAAATGAACAAACTTGTTCCTCTGCGCAGCGGCCTTGTTTATAAAGATTCGTGTTTAGGAGTTAAAGAGTTTTTTTTCTTCTTTAAATCAATTCACCTCCTCAAAGCTTATGGTCACTACAGGCGAGGAGGCTACTTATTTGTGGTTATAACCCTCTCTCAACTCTATAACTCCGAAACATGAACCTTGACGAACAAGGCCGCTGCGCGGAGAAAGGAGTTGAGCGCGGTACTGCCAGGTACGTGGTGGGGATCAAACTCGGAACCTCTCACTTATGAAGTGAGCGCTCTACCACAACACCACTACCGCAAAAGAGTTGAGAGAGGGTTGTAACCACAACAAGGTAGCCTCCTTGACTGTTGTGTTGGCTTCTCTGGTCACTACTACTCATTTAAATTCAACTTGGGAGGTGAACAACATTATGTAATAAAAATCTCAATCGATAAATATTTGAATAAAAATTGTAATAATGTATTTCCAAATAATGATTCAAATAATAGTAAACCTGCTCTGATAGCTGTTATTGTTGGTTATAATAGTTAATAATAATAGTTAATAATAATTAAGTTAATAAAAATAGTTAATAATTATTTTAGTAGATAATATTATAGTTATAATGTTAAAGTTGGTTATAATAGTTCATAAACTTATTAAATATCTTTAAAAAAACCCAATAAAACCCAGATTTTCCAGGGTTTTATTGGGTTTTTTAAGGCGGGTTTTTTTGGGTTTTATTGGGCGGGTTTTTTTGGGCGGGTTTTTTAATGCCAACCCTGCAATAAACGAGTGATATAGCTATACTGGAGTATATTTATTTAAACCTTTTCTTGCTAGGTATTCCTATATTTTTTGAGTTTTTTGAATTTGAGTACTCCTATGCTTTTTGAAACTTTACTTGATAAGTTTTTAATGTGATTTTTCCTAGAAAGGTTTTTAAAAATTTAGACACGAGTTAAAATGTTTGCTTTATTAAAAAAAATTTAGAAGATTATAAATTTTTAGATGATTGTTAAATACCCTTAGTAATCTATGGCAATTTAGATTTTTTATGTTCGTATTTTCACGGCAATAATTTTTGGCTAATAATCTCCCAACGAGAATAGTTCGCGCGACTAAGAAAGTAGAAGGTGAAAAATGCAGGCTTAATTGGTCAAAAAGTGAATGTTTTAATGTGTTAATATGTTAAAAAAACGTTATATTTTTTGTTTAACGAAGAATATATGTAAATTTACACATTCCTCGTATTATTTAAATCATGATAAATAAGTCTACAGAAAGATGCGCGGTAAACCACTATGTTACCTCTTCAATACACCCAGTTACAACTGAAATTTATACTTGTATTAATATCTTTCTTTTCAGCTAAAGATTTTGAAAGTTAATAAATATATCTTGAGATATCGTAGTTTTTCTTGTAAAAATTGATTTTTGATTTTTAAATCAAAAATCTAAAATAATTAATTATCTAAAATAATTAATTATCTTCAAAATCTCTAACTAAATATGGACCTAACACACTAAGAACCATTTGTGGAACTTTTTTATAAGTGAAGTAAAAGATATGTATGAGTTTATCTCTGATGTTTCTATGTGACTTTTTGAATAACTTACCAAAAATTGGCAGCTTTTTTTAAATAAAAAATTGTATTTTTTAATATTTTAAAAAACTTTTTTTAAAAATTTTTTTAATAAAGACTTTTTTAATAAAGGCTTTACAAAGTTAAAATGTAAACGTTATAAAAATTTTATTTATTTGTCACTTAATATTTTAAAAAAATTTAAAAGAATTTATAGATGATAAAATATATTTTGTAAAAATAATATTTATTAGTAGGTAAAAATAGTATATTTAAATAGTATAAAAAAATTTTTACAAATATCTTATTTTGCAACGTGTAACTGGATCAGGGCCGCTGAGAGTAGGAGGGGGAAAAGGGGGCATACGTGCCCCGGGCGCCAAGATTATAGGGGCGCCAAATAACGCTATTTTTTTTTTTTTTTTTTGAAGTGTCTATACAAACTTTAACTTTTAAATGTGAATGTTTTGTGATTTTATATGATGTTTTTATAGTATAATTTCATGAAATAAATAAAAAATTTATTTAATTTACAACGTAGGTTTTCATGTTTACGGATTATTATGTTTAGTGTAGTGAGTTTGCTTTCAGAGAGAACTTTTTTGTATATATTCATATTAGGAAAGTGACGACATATTACATTTCGGCATAAAATCTTACAAATGTATTAACGAGCATATTTTAATGTCAATCTATGCAATTGCATCTCAAATGTCAAATCTGCTTATTTAAAGGTGAAATAAGAAAAGAAAAGAAAAAAAAAAAAGAAAGAAATTAGAAAATTATTTTATAGATATAAAAATTAAAAAAAGTAAATGTAAAACAATGTTAAAAGATTTAAATAAGTATAGATTAAAAAAACAAAAACAAATAAAAACATAACACAATCTAAAAGAAAAAAATGTTCGAAAATAGTAAATAAAAAAGGTACGGCAATCAAACAAACTTAAGGATCTGAGGTAGCGAGGTGGCGTGAAATATTGCGCTTTATTTTGGATGTAACATTGTTTATCTCATCACGAAACATGACGTTTAGAGGTAAACTTTATTTTTACTTAGCTATTGATATTTATTGTATAAGCAATCTTTTTTACAGATTCTTGTGTTATTAACAGGTCAAACATCTGCTCTTGGAAAGCAAGAAAGTGGCAATTTTTTAGGACCTCTAGACATGATTTCAAACCACAACAAAACGTTAAAAAACCATCAAGAAAACGTAGCTCGTCAACAAAAAGAAGGAACTCGAATGCAGGCACACTACCTCTCATGGGAATCACAGAATGAGTTCATACGTGAATGTGTTTAATTGGTTCAGTGTGCCCTTTTAAAGAAAGTGAGAGAAGCTGGATACTTTACAGTCATTATCGATGGAACCCCAGACGTTTCACACACTGAACAAATCACTTTTATTCTTTGCTTTGTTCATTTCAGCTACAACAAAAAAGCTGGGATGGAAAAGAGCGCTTTCTTTGCGTTGAAGACATGGAGAAAAAAAAGGAGTGGATATTGCAGAACTATTTTGTGATGTTTTAATAAAAGTAAGTCTTGACTTGCAGAAATGCCGTGGCCAATGTTAAGACAACGGCTCAAATATGGCTGGAATTTACGTTGGAGCACAAGCTTTAGTTTTACAGAAAAATCCATTAGCCCTCTATATTTATTGTGGTGCCCATAGTCTTAATTTAGCTGGAGTACATGCAGTTAATTATTGTGCTGAGATGAAGACTTTATTCGGTAATGTTCAAGCTCTACGTATTTTTCAGCTGCAGTCCGGCTAGGTGGAAAATTTTGCAAGAATTTACTGGAATCTCTCTTCACAATCTTTCCGATACCAGGTGGTCAGCTCGGATTGCCGCTGTTAAGCCAATAGCAAAGCAACCACGGAAAATAGCTACTACCCTTAATTGTACTATAGAGGATCTTGACCTTACTGCTGACATGCGAAATCAAGCTAAGCCTTTGATTAAGTTTTTTAAATCCTATGACACTGTTGTACCTCTGACCTTTTAGTATAAAGTTCTTTAAGTAGTAGATGAAGTAAGTCGTTTGTTTCAGTCAACTTCACTAACAAATGATGACGAAGTTATTCTAATTTAACAGCTAATAGGCAATCTTGGCCGCTCATCATGGATTAATATTTTGACTGAAGCGAAAGCTATTGCAGGTCCTCCAGGCATTGAAACGGGATTTTTGACATAACAAAAGCAGAGAGCGAAACGATTCACGATGAACTTGCAAATGTAGCTTTCTGCTATGAGAGCCCCGAGCATCAATTTGAGGTAAACATCTTCAACTTTGCTCTTGATCATTTTATTTATCAAGTTCAGTCAAGATTTGACATAGTAAAGAGTGTTTCCTCAAGATTCTCATTCACCTGGTGGTAAGAACAAGAACCAGATTCTCAAGAGATAAAAGCTCGTGAATTAGCATAATTCTACGCTAATGATGTCAAAGAAGACAACTTCATCCAAGAAATTTTGCATCTTATTTGTTTGAAGGAGTCTTCGTTTTTTATTCCTGGAAACTCATTAAGCCTTCTCAACCAAATACATTCAAAGAGTCTGCAGCCTATTTTTCCATATGTATGCATCTCAATTCAAATTTTTAATACAGTGCCAGTATCTGTTGCAAAGAGTGAGCGATCCTTCAGTAAACTTAAATTGATAAAGAATTATTGTAGGACCACTATGAGACAAGAACGCTTTTCGGATCTCATGATGCTTTCAGTGGAAAATGGGTTTGCTAAAACTCTATCATATGATGCTATAATAACAAATTTTGTCAGTAAAAAAGCAAGAAAAGAGTGTTTTATATAAGCCGTTTTTTCTTATTTGAATTTCTAAAGAATATCTAATAATGCATTTATGTTGTATTTGTGTTGCTTAGTTGTATTTTTTTAAAGACGCAATGTTTGAAAATATTACCGTAAAATGATTTTAACAGAAATAAACCACAATTAAGAAAATTTATTTTAAAACCATGAGCACTCATGTATATGCAAGACTGCATTTGATAAAGTTTTTTTTTTTTTTAATGATTCTTTAAAGGGACGTCTACTCTTTGCCCCGGGCGCCATAAAAGCTCTCGGCGGCTCTGAATTGGATACAAATCAGTGTTGTTCATGTTTAACCGAGAAATGCAGTCAGATCATTTTTTGAAGTGTATGTTTATTCTACTTTATCGTGTTATTAAACCCTAAATACTACTTTTCATTTACTTGGCTGAGATAAGAGAGGAAAAAAAGCTACTAAATTTTTGAAACTTAAAGTTTTATCTTTTTATTATTAGATTTTCATAATTATTTATATTAAATAATATTTTTACTTTTTATATCTTTGTTTTGTATTTTTTTTATAAGTTTGATTTTGTATTCAATCATTTCAAAGTTATGTTTTCATCAAATTTTAAAATTGTATGCAAAAGATCTAGATTTTATTCTACACTTTTTTTTTTTTTTTTTTTTTTGTAGTTTTTGTATTTATTATTAACTTCATTAAATATTTTTATTTAAAAAAAATATTTAACGAACTTATAATTTTAAAATTTTTTTTTACTAGGTTACATATTATTAACTTATGATTAAATTGATAAACATTTTTATTATTGGGTTTATTATTTATTAGAGATGTACCGAAGATAAAATTTTGCCAAAGCCGAAGCTTCGGCCGAAGCCACATTTTGCCAAAGCCGAAGCTTCGGCACTATATATGCTTAAAATTTAATCAGCATTCAGATCAGCAGGGGTGTAAAACAAAAAAGGTACCAGTTTCCGCTTAGGCAATTTTCGACCGTTTTTAACCTTCCCCTCTCCCATACCCCTCCTCGTCACAAAATCGTAATACTTAAGTAGCAAATTTTGTATGAGTTGTCACTAAACTACCAACTCCGTTTCCCTCCTTATAGTGTGAAGTAAATTATGGACGACCCTTACTATGACTGCAAGTGTGAAGACACGCGCAAACTGGCATTCGGGAGATTTTTAAGGTGGCTCAGCCATATTAATAATCAAAAAAAAAAAATTTTTTTTTTTTTTTTTTTTATGCTATTTCAAACATTGAAGAACAAAATCCATAATCAATTTTTACTACTATGTGCTTTAAAAGTAACAAAAAGTACAGTTATTGTGGTCAATGCACTTTCCTATTCCATAGCAACGCCATAGCAACGGTGTAAACAACAATTTCATTAACTACTTCTTAAAGATTTTCACTAGAAATTTTGAAGTATTTCTTTGTGTTGGATCTATTATGCTTTTCTACTGTTCTGCAAAGTAAATCGTTTTTAAAAAATGTGCTTTGTTTCATTATTCGGATGTATTTTAACTAAAACTGTCTGTCTGAATTGAAACTGAAAGCTATCTAAATCTAAATATGGCACACAAAAGAAATAAAGTTAGAAGTTTAAAGAGAAAATATCAAGGAAATAGATATTCAAGGAAAGAAAAGGATGTAGTTGATTGTAGCAGGAAACCAGAAACAACAAGTGCATCAAAGCTTAAGAATAAACATAACTTTAATGGTGCAACGAATTGTGATTCTGAAGTCGACAATTTTTTTTTTTTTTATGTAACTTTAGAGTTATTAAAAATATATTTGAACTGTATTCTACATGCAGTGAGTGTAATAGCAAGTTAACTTTTTTGCATAATAAATCTGTACGTATGGGATTTTCTATTGGAATTATAATACAATGTTCAAACTGTGGCTTTGAAAGTACATTTTATTCATCTCCAACTATAAATCAAAGTTCAAAACCTGGTTCAAACCCATATGAAATAAATTTGCGAGCTGTTATGGCATTTCGTGAAATGTCTACTTTTACTGCTATAATGAATATGCCTCCACCTCTTACGAATCACAGTTATAATCTTACAAACAATAAATTACATAAAGTTTATAAGGAAATTAGTTTACAGAGTATGAAAGCTGCTGTATCAGAACTAAGAGAAATTTTAAATGCAAATGCTTCTGATGATGAAATTATTGACTGTGGCATATCAATAGACGGAACATGGCAACGTCGTGGGTATTCTTCCCTAAATGGTGTTGTTGCTGGTCTTTCACATGAAAATAAAAAGGTGATTGATGTTTTTTCTTTATCTAAGTTTTGTATGCAGTGTGAAGTACATGAAAGAATAAACAATCCAATTGATTTTGAATGTTGGAAAGCTACACATAATTGCCAGGTTAATCATTTTAGCTCAGCAGGGTCAATGGAAGCTGCTGGAGCTCAAGAAATATTTCATTCGTCTATACAAAAGTATAATTTAAGATATACTAAATACCTTGGAGACGGTGACTCAAGTTCATTTTCTAATGTTGTTAAAAGTAAACCATATGGTGATTGTATTATTGAAAAACTAGAGTGTATTGGCCATTATCAGAAAAGAGTAGGCTCTCGTTTGCGTCAAAAAATTAAAGACTTTAAAGGCAGGTTGTTAAGTGACGGCCTAAAAATATCGGGAAAAGGAAGATTAACCAATAAATCTATTAACACAATGCAGAACTTTGTTGGAATGGCTATAAGACAAAATAAAAATGATCTACTGTGTATGAGAAATTCTGTAATAGCTGTACTTTACCATTGTACAAATTTTCCTTATGAAGTTACTCGTCATCAATTTTGTTTAAAAGGGAAAAACAGCTGGTGCAAATGGCAATCAGATAAAGTTACAGGTAAAACAAGTTATAGACAAAAAATTAACTTACCTGTTACAATTATGGAGGAAATTAAACCTATTTTTCAAGAACTGTCAAACCCTGAAATGCTAAGAAAGTGTTTACATGGAATGACACAAAACTGCAATGAGTCATTTAATGGTTTCATATGGCAGAGATGCCCTAAAGCTACTTTTACTGCAAGAAAAATTCTTGAAATAGCTGTTTATTCTGCTATTTTAAATTACAATGATGGATTTACTTCTTTAAGGTATATTTTTAAAATGCTTGGGTTTACTGGAGGTATTTATTTCGAAAAAGGAGCTTTCAAAAAAGATAAAAAGCGACTATCAAGTATGTCAAGAAAATCGACTGACATGAGTAAAAAACAAAGAAAACATTTAAGATCTATAAAAAAAGGTTATTTAGACATTGAGAAAGAGAATGAAGATGTAAACTTTTATGCTAGTGGCAGTTTTTAGTAACTTTTCACAAAAACACTTTTCTTTTTTACATTGTTTTATTTTTAAATGTGTTTTTTAGGACTTTCTTATTTTTATACGGTTTTCTTACAAAAACATTAATATCTTCAGTTTGGTTAAAGCTTTTATCTTCAAATTTTCACAGTATGTGTATTAACTTATTTATGAGGGCTGGAACTAAAATTGTAATATTTCAAGTATAAATAAATTATTTTCAATATAGTTTGTTAGACTGACACTGGCGATTAATTAGTTTTTGCACATTTATTGCTGCCATTTTAGTTTTTTTCCACATTTGGAAAAAATTTTAGTTCCAGCCCTAAAGCAATTATTTAGCTACCATTTGGCAAAATATAGTGTAATAAGTGCAAATTTTACTCAAGATATCATTGTTTTAGATAAGGTAAGATTGCTGACTCAGCATCAAAAAATGCAAATTTCATTTTTATTTTGAAAAGTTAAAGTTTTAATGTAATTTCCTTATATAAAAAATTAAAAACAAGTTTAGAACCTTTATAAACAAAAAGTTAGCTTTAATGGTGGTGAGCCACCTTAACTAAAATTAACACCGTGTTTAAATTAACTTCTACTTTGCAGAAACTGATGTCATAAATTTCATAAAAGGTTTTGAAATAGGTATGTTAAATTAATGTCTTCTTAAAAAAAAATTTTTTTTTTATAAAAAATTTGTTTTTTGCACTGAAATTGATGCTGACAGGCTTAGACTTGCACATCTGAACAATACATCATTAGATAGCTTATTCCTTCAGCTACAAAACTATGTAAAATTATTTAGATTTTATGAGAGTAGTTGGCAGTACCATTATAAATTGTACAATATGTCAAAAGCTTTCATTTTCGCCTACTTGAATTCAATCTCACCATGTTGATTTAAAGTTGTCCACTATGTAAATTAAAAAAGAACTTATACTTGCATAGAGCCATGTTAAATACAGGTGAGTGAGACTAAATCTCGTTAGGTAATTTCTATGCTCAATTGGACCATTTTAATAAGAAAAGTATAAAGCCATTGGGTTTTTGTGAATGCGAACTTTCTCCCTAGATTCTGATTGAATCTGGATTCTGAGATCAATCTCAATTGTACTTGTAAAATGTAGAAATAAAGTATAGTTTTAACACATCAATGCTTACGAGCCATAGTGATATGACAAATATTGTCTGCTTTTTGCCCCAGTCAGAAGTTTAATTTTTATATTGAGCAGCCGTGATTAAAGCATGGTACTCATTGTATAAGGGTTGCGAGTTCGAATCCTGCTCGAAAAACTTATACGTTATCGGTAAAGCTCGAAATGGAGAACCAACTCATTAAATGGTTAAGCCCTTGTGACGGTGCTTAGTGATAAAACCATTAGGTCTTATCACAAATAAGACTATTAGAGTATTTTTAAATAAAAAAAATCATTTATTGGTAGCTGTTTTATTTGACAAATTTCAGTACTACTACTGCCAGATGTTGAAAGAGTTATACCATCATGAAGATGCAGCCGTGGCGCAGCGGTAGCGCAATTTCCTCAGAAACAAAGGATCTGTCGTTCAAACCCCACTTCTGGGAAAGTTATGCGACATCGGTTAGGAAGGAGGCGTGAACTTCAAATTAAATGCTCTTCCGCGGTGCTCTGTGATAAGACCGTAAGGACTTCTTGGGGCACCAAAATTAAATAAGAAAAAAAAATAAATAAAAAAAAGGTGAGTTGTATTATGACATATTGTAGCTCTGTTACAGAAGCAATCTTTCCAACCGATATCCGGTGAAATCTTGGTGATGATTTACATCCCCCACCTCTTATTTTAACCATGTTTTTTTTCAAGACAATACCTAGATAAATTAAATTGCAGTATAAATATCATATTAATTTAATAAAGTGCTCCAAATCTACAAGAGCTACAAATATTAACACGTGGTGAAAACCATATGTTAGTATTTGTAATCCCAACCCTAGAACTTCGCAGTACTTAATTTACAATGTAGTAAATAAGCATTTAGCTAAGAATAAAAACATTCTTATTATGCAGTTTTGGACCTTTTGAACCGAATCATTTGCAAAATATAATTAATTTATTGATGAATTGGTTTTGATGAACATGAGCTTTTTATACAATTACTAAACGCAGAGCCATAGCAGTTTATTTTTTAATTAATTTCCTTAATAACAATACACAGAGGAAGAGTATTGTTTTGAAGGCAACCAAAAATAAATTAACGTGGATATCATCAATTTTTTCAAAACAATTATTAAGTATGTTTGGGGTTCATTTTTACAATAATGCCAAGGATGTTGAATTAAGGGTAATTAATTTATAAAATAATTTCCTCAATAATATATAGAATAAAAATATATATAAAATACTTCTTTATAAGCATTCAAAAAGATTATGCTCTTAATATGTATCCTTACAAAATTTTATGATTTTGTTTTTCAATTATTTTTTAAATATGTCATCCCAATTTAATGAAAAAAAACATTTGACGTTTGACCAAAAACACCGAATTTTCATAAACTTTACTCTCTTGTATCTTTTTGTATGTTGAGCAATCACCTTGAGGTGATTAAAGGATGAGGAATCGAATAGAAAGGGGAACCTTTTTCAAATTTATACAAAAATTTTTAGTTCATAACGTTTTAAAACTTGAAGGTTGATTTAGTTAAAAAAAAAAAAACTTTTTTTAAAAAGGTTCCTTGTCCAAAAGGCAAGTATAACCCTTTCTCTCTCTAAATCAAGTATTTATTTATGCATTCTTGAGATTTGATGCTTAGGAATTTGGTTTTAAAATTATATATGCTTTATATGTTGTTGTTTTTTCGCGTATTTTATGACGTTTTTTTGTTTTGATTTTGCGTTTGTTTAAATTATAAATAAATTTTTGCGTTTGCTTTATGATTTTTTTTTTTTTTTTCCACTTCATTAGAAACTTAAATATTAGCTAAAAGGACGGTTCATTTTACGAAAATAATATATAACTGCTTTAAATGGTATAAAAATCTTTGTTCTTTTCATCATTGATGAAAAGAACAAAGATTTTTATACCTTTTAATAATCCCAATTAAGGATTATTTCTTATTCACACCCTTAAATTATTTCTTATTCACATCCTTAAATAAAGGCTTAATAAGGATGCGAATGAGAAATAATCCTTATTAAGGCTTATTTTTTTAAATTAATTATTAAAATAAGATAAAATAATCTTTATTATAAGGATTATCTCTTATTCCCATTCTTATTAAGATTTAAATTGCTTTAATTGGTTAATCTTACAATCCTTTCTAACATCTGTTTTGTTGACATTTCAAAAATTATATTTTGACAAGACTGCTATTTAATTTTATATTCATTTTTATAATCGTCTTTTATTAATTTTTCTATTTAATAAGGGCGATTAATTCAGGAAATTTGAGGTGAATAATCAAATCACCAGATAAAAAAGTTAGTTGGTGATCCATATTGGAAACTAGGAGATTCTATTCATAAACTTGAGTTTCGAGAAGACAATCATCAGAATGACTTGATAAAGACTTGTTACAGAAGTTTGAGTAGCAGAGTTTAAAAAAACATCATTAGCAGTTTTCAAATTTAAATCAGAAAATAAATTTTTAGAAGCAGAAATATCTTCATGAACAAATTCTCTAGAATTTGCTCCAGAAGATGTTTGGCTAGAAGTAGAGATAGAACAATTAATAGAAAGTAGCAAATCATCAACATTGTTAAATTATGCAAGATTGACTTTTTATTTTAATTATTTTTATTTCCAACGAGGTTGGAAACAACCACTTTTAGATTTGGTAGTTACTGGAAAACCCATAATGAAGATTATAAAGCAAGGTAACGATTAACAAACAACTAAAAAGATTGCTAATTAAATGAATCAGAAAACAAAATGAATGGAAAGAATTACAAAAAACTGATGTTCTAGGAAAAAAACTAGACAAATAAAATTTTTTAGAGCACCTAGGAGCAATAAAATACTATATTATAATATACAAATACTAACTTAGCAATGATTTGCATATAAGGTTTCCATGAGAGGTCATTACAAATAGATAATCAGATACGATGTAAAGTATCACCAAGATTGCAAAGACTTTTTAAAGACTTCTCCAGATACACCATATCATCCAGAGCAATAGAATGTGCCTCACCGCCTCTATCTAGTTAAACCTTTCTGTAACGACAGTTAACAGATGGTCAGAAAACTGACCAGTTAACAAGTCAGATCCAAATCAAGATGATTCAAATCCATATGTTTCTTATGTCATAAACAAATAGAACCACCTGTGAGCTTTTCAGGATGATCATTAATGCTACTTTTTTTTCAGATTTAATAAAAAATGGATCACTGTTTAAAATATAAAATCAAATGTAGTAACGGTTCAAAAACATCAAATGTATTTAAAGTTGATAGGGCCAATCAGTTTGTACATCCCTTTTTCTGTAATTTACTGACCGGTCTGTAACCTATGCAATAATTTCACTGACAGGTCTGTAAATTATGCAATATTTTTCAAATGATATTTTTTTTGGACTCCATGATTTCTCTATGCATACTTGCATAGTGTAACCCTAACTTTTTTCCTCATAATACAACTAAATAAGTAAGAAATCCTTCAGTCTGTAAAACAAATGATTCTGGATAATCCCTACAGATTTAATAAAAACTGGATCACTATTTAAAATTTCAAGTCATATGTAATAACGGTTCAAAAATATCAACAAATTTAAAAAAATATCAAACTATTTAAAGATGATATGCTCAATTTATTTGTACAGCCCTTTTTCAGCAATTTACAGACTGATCTGTAATTTATGCAATTATTTCACTGGTAGGTCTGTAAATTATGCAATAGTTTTCAAATATTGTATTTTTTGGATTCCATAATTTCTTTAAGCATATTTGCATGGTATAATTATAACATGACTCCAAATTCTATTCTCCAAAAATAAAAAAATAATATAAAAACCTTCAGGTTGTAAAATAGATGATTCTGGACAATCACGACAGATTTTCTTTAAAAAAATTTTGGTTTTTTATTTTCTTATAGTTGTTTAATGACTATGAAAAATTTCAAGTAAAATATAATAATGAATCAAACAATAATTAAATAGTCAGTATGACCCCAAAAATATATAAATTATAAAAAAACTCTCAGCCTGTAAAATATTATGAATTGGTGATTCATGACAATCACGACAGATTTTTAAAAAAAAATTTTGGAATTTTATTTTCTAATAGTTGGTGGGTCATTATGAAACATTTCAATTTAAATGTATTAACGGTTCAAAAGTTAGTATGACCCCAAAAATATATAAATTAGTAAAAACCCTCAGTTTGTAAAATAGACGATTCTGGTCATTCCCGACAGATTAAAAAAATAAAAAAATTTTTGGAATTTTTTTTTCTTATAGTTGGTGGGTCACTGGGGAAAATTTCAAGTCAAATGTATTTATGGTTCAAAAATTATTCTAAAGTCAATAATACTCTCATTTTCGGTGCCATAACACAGCTTATTTTCCATACCTAAATCATACCTTTTGTCAAAAGTACCTTTTCTCAAAAAATCATCAATTTTTCCACTACAAAAAGATCAATAACTTTTGGTTCGCTTAACTTCGAAAGCTGAATGACCCCTCATTTTTCAAGTTAAGCCAAGCTTTATACAAAGACATCAATTATATTTGAATATTTAAATAATAAAAAAACTGTCTGGAATGGCTATATTAAGATATTATATATTAAGCATAATATATTAAGACTTATATATATTAAGCATAATATATTAAGACATAATATATTAAGATATTATATATTATGCTGCACCTATTCTCGCCCACCCAGGCGAGATAAAATGCATTGGGGGACAATATATTTATTCTGTGGGCAAGATTGAGTTAATTTGGTGGGTTGAGCAGAAAACAATTTTATGCATATTCTATCATTTCAAACGATTATAAATGTTATTACAATCAGAGATTAAACAGTGGAGAACAAAGTTGAATTACAATTTAACACACATAATAAGTAATTAACTCGGTAGATTTGCATCAAGTGGTTTGAATTCGGCAAATTAAGTGGCAAAAAAATTAACGATAACCAACAAATTTTCTTTAAGAGATACTTTTTTATTTGCGATTCTTAAGGTCAAAATTGTTTTGATGTTGATAAGGGTGATTTGCTGCTCTAAAAGTACGTCTTTTTGATGGTGCAGCGTGTGAGTTTACTGACATATAAGCAATTAAAGATGGTGGGCGAGATTGATTGATGGGCGAAATTATGTAAAGTTACCCTATATTTTAAATTAGCTTTGAATTGCGGAAGTGTTTGTTCTGTAATATGAACAATCTGTTTAAAATATTTTCATAAAAAAGGTCCCCGATACTGAAAAGAATAAGAACATAACTTTAAACTAAATTTTGGAGTTACAAAATTTGAATTTGGAGAATCTGGAGTATTTGTGGCTTATTTCACTAAAATATTCAGATAATTCATTTTTACTAATTTTTATGCGAATTATTGAAAATATCGTTGGTTATGTTATCAATTAAGGAAGTTGATTGAAGTGATTGAGTAATTCTAATTAGTTTGTTTATCAGAGGTTGCTCCATTTTCAAATAGGTCATTATAAAAACTATGTTAAAATTTAAATTAAAATTATCTTTTTTAATGCGATACTCAAACCAATTTAAATTCAAATCCCATGTTATTTCTTGTAGTGGTTGCTTTATTTATAATATCATTATGTAAAAATGTACTAAAGGTTTTAATTTCGCAGGTGGGCGATACCACAATCATAATGTTTTTAGTTTTATTGATCAATATTTCAATCGCTAACCTCTTATTGAGTTCAGAAACACTCATGTTATGTCTAATATCGTAGATTTTCTTTTATATAAATAATTAAACCACCGCTGCGTTTATTTGTTTTCCGCCCTAATGAAATCAAGTTATAGCTCGGCATTATAAAACTATTCATCCGAAAAAAAAATTATCTGCTTCATCCGAAAAAAAAATTTTTTGGGTGGCAAAATAGTCACCGATGGGCGGTACAATCTAAATCTAGAGACCCTTAAAATGATGGTATTTTATATTTGAATGATTGTATTTTTTTCATATTTTATATCTTACATTAATTCTAATAAAACCAAGAATTTTAAAATAGATATTAAAATAGATTTATATTCATATTTATTTACTCATATTTACTCTTATTATATTACTCATATTTACTCTATTACTATTTATTCATACTTATTAGTTTAATTTTCTGAAGAATCATGACACACAGCGCTGTTGCTAGTGGGTTGGAGCCCACCTTTCTTCGCTTCCAGTAACTAATGCTTCCAACCTTGTAGGAAGTAAAGATGTTGAAAAAAAAAAGTTGTCAAAGAAAATTATTCCGTGTTAAATTAAACATTAAGCAATGGTTTGTAAAGATGAGCCAGATGATCATACACAACAGCTGAAGAACTTCAACCCTCAACTTCCAATGCTAAAAACGCTAAAGTCTCTCGACCTTCATAGGATTTCTCAATTTCTCTGCTTGGTTTCGAGCTTCAACCATTAATTTCAAAACCATCCAAAAAGATACGGGTTCAGTTCAGTTAAATTTGTATACTACCACACACAAAAAACTCCAATAAAAATAAAAAACTCTAGTGGTAACGCACCCTGTGACGTAAAAGATGGAATCAGTTTTGAAATTAATATGCTCAAACATACATCTACAAAGTAAATTATACATCAGTCAGGACTTCTGCATCTAGCATAAAATTTATATCACATACATCTTCCTCTTCATAAAGTGTATTGAAATGAATCAGTCCTTTTTCTTCTTCTTTGTATTAATAATGTATAAACTCCTGCTACATTATATAATGAGTAATTTGGATTTTTTGGGAATTTTTCTAACAATCGTAATAAATAACAAGAATAACGATAAGTATAATAGCTAAATTAAATTTCTAGAAACTTAGGAAAAAATTTGACAAAAATAGCGATCTTCGTAACAAACAGCGATTTCTTTAAAAAAATTGCGGTCTTTTGCGAGAATAAAGATAAAAACGCGATTTAATCTTATTTGTTAAAGTTTTTTGTTGATACAGGGCCGACGACACTAGGGGGGGGGGAAGAACAGAGGCACATGCTCCCTCCCCCCCCCCCCACTTTTTTTCTAAAGGATCTTTTTTTTATAAGAAAATTCTAGATATATAATTTAAAGAATTGATGATTGTGCCCCCCCCCCCCACTTCGTGTCGTCGGCTCTGTGGTAAATCGAAAAAAGTCTCATTTCATTATTAGGTATCGGTTAACCGTAATCAAAAAGCAAAATCTGCGTGGGGAATACCTAAATAAATATCGTAATCGCAATATATCGCCCGCGATTTCTTATCTATAAATCGCTATCGAATATTACAGCATTATCACTATCATTGCGTCAACACCAGTGCTTAATGTAAACGCGTATTTCATAATAAACCAAATACTAAAATTTACTTTTGTAACTACAGAACAGTTAAAGGTAAATTTTAGCATTTGATTTATTGTAAAACAATAAATCAAATGTTCTTTTTTCTAACTTTAAAATAAAAATATCTGAATTTTTATTAGTTGTCAATCTACTACATGGATTGATAAGTTCCCGGAATTCCAAGAAAAACAACAAAATGTCGGGAAAAATATGTTTTATTCTTCTATATAATCACCTTTTAGAACAATACATTTATTCCATCGATCTTTCAACATTTCAATTTCCTTCTTAAAATGATTTTTCTCAAGTCCCTCAAAATATCCATTCGTTTCTTTTCGGACTTCTTCATTTGTTGCGAACCTCTTTCCCTGGAGCCATCTTTTCAAATTAGGAAATAAAAAGTAGTCACTGGGTGCTAAATCTGGCGAATAAGCTGGCTGGGGAAGTATTTCCCATCCTAACTCATCAAGTTTTGCCATTGCTTTTAATGACGTGTGAGATGGCGCATTGTCATGATAATACAAAAAATTTTTCTTCCGCAAAGGTCGGCTTTTCTGAATCTCATCCCGTATGCGATTTAATAAGGACGCATAATACTCTCCAGTGATCGTCTTTCTTTTTTTCTAAGAAATCAATAAATATTATGCCACGTGCGTCCCAAAAGACACTTGCCATAACCTTTCCAGCCGATTGCTGGAAAACGCAGCCGATTGCTGCGTTTTCGTCCATCGTAATAAAACGACGCAAAACTTCCGATAGATTGCGATTAAACATGTCCAAACACTGTTGAGAAGTCGTCACTCGGTTGCGTTTTTGGTCAACAGTCAACACGCGCGGCACCCATCTGGCAGCAAGCTTTTTTATTTCCAAATGTTTGTGGAAAATATTAAAGACACGTTCATAAGAAATGTTTACACGGTTAGCAATTTCACGAACTTTGATTTTACGATTTTCTATCAGAATATCATGAATTTTTTCGATCATTTCTTCAGTTGCGACCTCTTTTGGCCTTCCTGAACGTTCTACGTCACTTGTGCTTGAACGACCACGTTTGAATTCATTATACCAATCGTTAACAGTTGTTTTCGATGGAGCAGAGGAACCCAAAGTTTTATTGAAGTCATTTATTATTTCTTGAGGTTTTAAGCCTTTCAAATATTGATATTTTATCACTGCCCGAATTTCAGTTTTTTCCATATCAGCAAAAAAATCGAGATTATTTTACTTCACTTGCTATAAACACAAAACTAGATAATAAACTGACTTAAAATTTATATAGTAATCGTATACAGGTCTGAACTTGCCGTACATATAAATTTTATCTTTATAGCGATGATTCATACATCCATTCCGGGAACTTATTAATCCATGTAGTTTACTTATGTAACTTATGTAAATAAAATTAATGTAATTAATTTTATTTACATAAGTTAATGTAATTAATTTTATTTACATAAGTTCATCTAATTTTATATGTAAATAATTATATGTAATTAATGTTTTATTTACATAAGTTCATCTAATTTTCATAATTTAGTTCATCTAATTTTCATAAAGTTTATAATTTACATAATTTTATTTGAGAAGACTTGCAACTTTTAAATTTTGAACATTATATTTTGTTGGTATATTTAAAGTACATTTCAAAATTAATACTTCGAAATGTACTTTAAATATACCATCAAAAATCGCTTAGTTTAAAATTAAAGATGACAAATTGTATTTTCTTTTTTTTCTTTTTTTAATAAAAATAAGTTTTCAATATAAAACCTTTTTGACAAAAAAAAACAACAAGCAAACAATATTTGTCAGAACTTACGAGAGTTTTTTAATTAGTCAACCAATTTCTTTAAAAGTTTCAATTTAGTCCGCAAAATGTGAGTGAATAATAGTTTGAACGATATCTTGTACACTTAAATCTACATTTATTGTTAAACATTCATCTTCAGACGGCACTTCTAAACATGCAAATTGAGAATCAAGCAACGTAGGAGACATAAACAAGTGCTTCCTTAGTAACATTCTTTCTCTGATCACGTCTTTGCTACCGGCGAGATGAATGAATCGAACAGCTTCAGATACTTTCAGTTGTTGACGGTATTTTTTCTTGAGAGCAGAGCAAGCAAGTACAAACGAAGATTTTTCCAGCATTTTTCTATCAAAACAAAAATAAAATATTAACTTTTCCTGAATCTTATATCCTCTTAGCGCAGTTTTAATTGAAGAATTCAGTCGCAATCCTAGACCCACCATCACTATTCTACATTCTTCCGTCGAAGCTCTTCACCCTCCACCAGTTTCGCAGCCTTCTTTAGCAGCTTAACACTTTTCACTACATTTCACATACTCCTAAGAATTAGCATACAAGATGAAAAATATGTTAAAAAATATGTATATCTATATATTTTTTATATATTATATATTTTATATGTTATATCAATCTAATAAAACCTACTCAAGAATTTTAAATGTTTATACTTATTCATAATCGCAAATTTTTTAAACCAAAATTTTCAAGAGATCAGTTTACTGTTGAGATAACAGTATAAGTTCATATTTATTACTTTAATTTTCTGAAGTTTAATGTCACACAGTACTGTGGCTAGTAGGTCAGAGCCCCAGCCCCCCACTAAAACCAGTCATTAGGGCCCCAAAACCTTAAAAAATTTTCGACTAGGTATGACAAAAAGAAAAATTCTCCTCAAGTTAGCAAAACGGCCCCTAAATTTGCAAATGAGCCCTCATCCTTCCCCAATAAGGTGTGTCGTTGCCTAGCCATGGCTCTGATGCCACATAAATATTTATACATATATTAAAAGTAAAATTCTGAACACTACTTAAATGAACGGATCATTTCAGAAACACCATAAATCATTTTTGGAAAAAAATGATGAAGCATGTAATCGTGTTATATGAGACTATGTACATGTTGCATACACATCAGACCTTTCAGTCAACACTTTAGAGGACGTTGACTAATAGGTCTGACTATTTCTCAATAAAACATGTTTCTACTCTCAAATAATATGATATCGTGCTTGACTCATTTTTATCTAAAAATGATATATGGTGTTTCTGAAATGACCCATTCAAATAGTATTCAAGTAACTGAAATTCTGACCCACCTGATAATAATGTCTGTAAGAACACTTAACCATATCTCACGATCCTAGATAAACGTAAAATTTTGAATTTCCTAAAAATAGCTTAAAAGACAACTACGCTTTTTAGTAAATAAAAAAACAATTGAAAAAAGTTGAAATAATCATAATAATTAATAAGGTATATAATAAAATAGAAAACTAGGTAACTAGGTAAGCCATTGTTTACATAGCTGCTTTACAAATTTGCCCCCATTTATAATAGGAAACAAAACGTCTTGGTTTTGTTTTAAGAAAATATCTCTAATAATCATAATCTATTGTAAATAAACTGAATGTACTTATTATTCAGACATGAGCTTGTAAAAAATTGTTGCACAAGAAACTTCAGATTTACAAACAGAAGATGAAGAACATCTAACACGAAGTTACCAAAAAAGCTTTATGTTTTTATTGTTTTTTTATTTTCTTTATGGAAATAATTTTATTGATTTTTTTTTCCTTTATCAGCATTATTATTTTAGGATGGTTTATATAATTATATTAAAACATAAATAATCAAAATATATTAATAAGGTAAATGATCTTTGTTGTTGGTTGATGATTGCGATCGCCTTGGTGTTGATTCAATCAACTTCATTATTAATTGATCGATCATCAATCATTTTGATTGTTATTTCAAACCAAAGTTTGAAATAACAATCAAAATTCAGGAATTTTTTTTTTTTTTTTTTTTTTTGTTGCTTATTTTTTATTTATTGTAACAACATTCAAACAATTAACTTGAAAAAAGAAAACATGACAGCCAAGATCAAGTGAAGGAGGGGGAGGGGCATATTGTGTTGAAGAAATGGAAAGTGCTAGGGTGTTTCGAAGCAATTGTTTTGAAAAGAGATAGTTGTTCTTCTTGTTTCCAGGTCTTCACTGAACAGTATTTTCTATCTACAAGTGGTTTAGTAATGAATTTTGAAGTTTTTATTCTAATTGATTTCTTATTTTATTTTTTATCTAACTTTTCTCTTTTGAAAGAACAAAAAGAACATTTGAAGCATATTTTAACAAAATTTGTAATTTTATTAAAATATGCTTCGAATGTCTTTTTTTCTTTTTATTTTTCAGTATTTATTGAAAAATTTAATCTTCATTTACACTTGAATCTATTTCTTAAGAAGTTTTTTCACAAAATTTCATTTATTAATCAGTTTATTTCAGCTTAAAAAAAGAAAACATGTCTTAGATATATTATATTTCTATATATATCTATATGTAGCTTTAACATCTTTTTATCTATTTTTAACATAGTATCTTTAGCTTTAACATAGTATCTATTTTATCTATTTTTTCCTGATGTGCAAAGACTACAAATAATTTTTTTTTTTGAGAAAAATCATTTTACTAAAGAAGTTGAAGTTTTTTTTTTAAATTTTTTAGTTTTCTCTGATCACTTAAACCAACATTTTGACGTAAATTTCTTTAATATTCACATATTCAAAATTGCAGAAGACAATATTGTTATTACTGAATTCAAACTGAGTTGGAAAAAAAAACTGAATTTGCTTGAAGATTTTACATGCTTTTACATGATTTTACATTTGATGAAGATAAAGATGCTTAGGATGCAAGGTTATGCTAGAAATGAATGAGTTAACAACATCTAAATGAAAATCAATTACAATTCAATAAAATTGATTTCAATTTATTAAAATTGAAAATTCACCAGATCTCTCACCAGATTATAAAAATATAAATGTAATAAAAATAATGATGTATAAAGTTAATAAAATCTATCTGTAATAAAAATAATCTAATCTAATAAAAGTAAATGGCAGGTTGTCTAAGACAATCATCATCCTAATTTAATGATGAATACTTTGAGACCTTGAGTCTCATAAAGAAAAAGTCACAAAAGATATGGAACATATTTTTTGTGACTTTAAAAATTCATAAATTTAAGCCTAGGAAATTCCAATAATTTTTTTCTGTAGTACCATAATAATTTGTAATTTTGACAAAACTAATGGATTTTATTGGCAGGTTGAGCTATTTGCTGTTCAAATTTTTTTTGTTCTAAATTGCATTCTTTTGGATGGTTTATTTTAATATGATTATGAGAAGGTGTTGTACTGAAATATTTTTAGTCAGCCTCCTTGGTTCCATATTCATCTTTATACATATGTTACAGTTTGCAAATGTATCATTTATTTTGTAAAAAATAAAATATAAAGCTCATTATCATAAAAAATAGATGAAAAAATATTGCTGCCCCAGCTCAAACCCTCAGTCAATGTAGTGGCACTTAATGTTATTGTTAGGTAATGAATTTTGTAATTAACTTTTGAACAATAAAGGATATGCAAAATTCAAAACAAATTTTTCTTTGATTTATACATTATTGTACACTTGTGGAATTGGTTAATGAATTGATAATTAAGTTGTTTTCAAATAAAATAAAAGATAAAAATATACCTTATCAACTAAAGGTTCCCCAGCAAGCATTTTTTTGACAGATTCCACTGAATGATACTCATCAGCATCAATAAAATCAATATTTAACTAAAAATAAAATATTTAGCTAAGCAATTGAAAACTGTATGATTTATTTTTATTAGTATATTGTATATACTTTTTATGTTCTATGTTAAACAATATATTTAAAATTTAAGCAAAAATGAAAAAGCATTGAGAGTTAATTTGTTATTTTTTATGAATAATGAAAAACATGATTCAAAAAGAAAAAAAAGTAAATACTTGCTTTTTCTGCTAAAGCTTTACCGACTGTTGTCCTAAAAAAATTAAAATAATTGTTAAAAATATTTCTTATTATAACAACATAATAACTGTTGCAACATAAAAACATAACAATTGTAGCAACATAATAACTGTTGCATATCACAACATAATAACTGTTGCATATCACAATATATTAACTGTTGCATATCATAACATAATAACTGTTGCATATCACAACATAATAACTGTTACATATCACAACATAATAACTGTTGCATATCACAATATATTAACTGTTGCATATCATAACATAATAACTGTTGCATTTCATAACATAATAACTGTTGCATATCACAACATAATAACTGTTGCATATCACAACATAATAACTGTTACATATCACAATATATTAACTGTTGCATATCATAACATAATAACTGTTGCATATCACAACATAATAACTGTTGCATATCACAATATATTAACTGTTGCATATCATAACATAATAACTGTTGCATATCACTATATATTAACTGTTGCATATCATAACATAATAATTGTTGCATATCACAACATAATAACTGTTGCATATCACAACATAATAACTGTTGCATATCACAACATAATAACTGTTGCATATCACAACGTAATAACTGTTGCATATCACAACATAATAACTGTTGCATATCATAACATAATAACTGTTATATATCACAACATAATAAAAAAACATGTTTAAAAAGTACTTTTAAACATGTTTTTTTATTATGTTGACTTAAAACAAATTCTTAATTTGTTCTACATAAAAAAAATAATAATAACACAGGATTTAAAACTTTTTAAATAAAATAATATTATTAGGGGTCCCCAACACAATTGAAATTGAACAGTTCTCTAATATTATGAAAAAAATCCTGATAAAATGAATCAATTAAATGGTCTCAAATTAAGTAAAATTAAATAAAAATTAAATGTTTAAGAATCTTTTTATCTTTTATCTCTTTAATATAATAAATTTACTTCAAACAAAGTTACAAGCAATTCAAGTTAGAGGTTGCAAGCAATTCAAGTTAGAAGTTGAAAGCCATTTAAGTTAGAAATTTAAATTCATAAGATTTAATGACTTGGAAGTTATTGTTTTTAAGCTCGGAGTCCCAGAGTCCTTGCCGCCATTATACCTAAGGACTCCAAGTTCAAAAAATGATTGCTCCTCTAATCTAAAAGTTCTAATTTTTTTCCTATTAGTAGTCCATAAATTTATTATATTTTTAAAAAATATTGTTGAAACTACAAGCTGTGAAAAAATAATGTTAAAACTACAAGATGTGAAAAAATTTAAGTGAAAAACAACTTAGGAACTGAAATCCGAGTCATTAGGATGTCAAACATTAAATGAATCATTAGGATGTCTAACACTAAAATAGCCTTTTGATGTTAAAATACTTCTTTGGGATGTTAGGAACAGTGTCATTAGAAAAAGAGATAAATTAGTAAAAAAAGTTCTTAGAAAACAGTTTCAGAATAGAAGAAACATCCTTTTGATCTTGATATATATTTTTTTAATCAGCAGCAGACAGACCAATATCAATTGTATCTTCTCTTTTGTATAACATTTGATCTGATAGATTTCATGATTTTTTTAGTTGTATCAGAACTTTCTAATACATTATTAAAGAAAAACATAATGTGAATGTTAACTAATATGCTTTTTAAAACATCTAATAAAAATAGGACACCCCAACAGGGTTGGCATTAAAAAACCCGCCCAAAAAAACCCGCCCAATAAAACCCAAAAAAACCTGCCTTAAAAAACCCAATAAAACCCTGGAAAATCTGGGTTTTATTGGGTTTTTTTAAAGATATTTAATAAGTTTATGAACTATTATAACCAACTTTAACATTATAACTATAATATTATCTACTAAAATAATTATTAACTATTTTTATTAACTTAATTATTATTAACTATTATTATTAACTATTATAACCAACAATAACAGCTATCAGAGCAGGTTTACTATTATTTGAATCATTATTTGGAAATACATTATTACAATTTTTATTCAAATATTTATCGATTGAGATTTTTATTACATAATGTTGTTCACCTCCCAAGTTGAATTTAAATGAGTAGTAGTGACCAGAGAAGCCAACACAACAGTCAAGGAGGCTACCTTGTTGTGGTTACAACCCTCTCTCAACTCTTTTGCGGTAGTGGTGTTGTGGTAGAGCGCTCACTTCATAAGTGAGAGGTTCCGAGTTTGATCCCCACCACGTCCCTGGCAGTACCGCGCTCAACTCCTTTCTCCGCGCAGCGGCCTTGTTCGTCAAGGTTCATGTTTCGGAGTTATAGAGTTGAGAGAGGGTTATAACCACAAATAAGTAGCCTCCTCGCCTGTAGTGACCATAAGCTTTGAGGAGGTGAATTGATTTAAAGAAGAAAAAAAACTCTTTAACTCCTAAACACGAATCTTTATAAACAAGGCCGCTGCGCAGAGGAACAAGTTTGTTCATTTGAATTTCAAGTTCAAAGTTTAATTGAAACTTCAGTTACTACCTCCCATTCTCAAGCCTTCTTTTTCACATTTTCTCATTGACATTTTTAATTATATAAAATAATACTTTTAAATTTAAAATAAATCAATACATATAGATTAAGTGTGAAATTTTTTTTTCCTATTACAGTTTTAAATTATATTTAAAAATCTTTTTCAAAATAATTTGAAAAATTCTTGTTATAAATAATTAAACAACAATATATTAAATATATTTTAAATAAAGTTAAAGTAGAAAAAAACTAATTTTCAATATCAATAAACAAAAACACACAAAATTTTTTTACAGAGACAAAATAAAAATTATACCCAAAAAAACCCAAATTTACCCAATAAAACCCAATAAAACCCAAAAAAACCCACTGGTCCGGGTTTTTTTAAAAAAAACCGGGTTTTTGCCAACCCTGCACCCCAATATCTATAAAGACTGAATACTCATTAAGTTCACAACCTTCTTTTACTGTCTTTTTTTTTTTCAATTGACATTAGACCTATGTGAAGATATCTGAATCATATTTTGTATGCTAAAATGAGATATATTTTGATTAAATGATTTTAATATTTGCTCTCAAATTGCTTTACCTAAAAATTGATACCTTGTAAAAATCTGATTTGATTCATTGTTGTACAATAATGATGAACCATTTTTAATTAAAAAAAATAAAAAACAGAGTTAAAAAGTTCCAGGGTTCATCATCAATAGAAAACTATGTAACACAGGTTTATACGTACAAATGTCTATAAGATGAAAAAGAGGTTTATTGCTTACCCCTAAAATCGTTACCTAAGACAAGTATTTTACAAGGCAGTACCCAGATGTAGTTTACATCTGCTTATAATGAGTTCTTTTAGGCAGGTAAATATTTTAAACCAGAATCAACTACTCCTAGCCTTTGCCTGAAAAGCAAGCCCTACAATGCAAAAAAGGCATGTATTGGATTACATTTTACCAATAGCAGGATGATCATAATGATCCAAATTATGAGCTAGCAGTCTTATGGCACCCCTTAAAATATTCAAAACGTTTTTATCCTTGCTTTATTTCATTATGTAAAACATATTTTAAAGGATTTTCAAAAGATTTTTCATTATATAGAATATTTAAAGGACACTTATTTAAATATAAATGTATGTGTTATATATTAAATGCATAGTATCATTATGCATTTATCACATCACTTATGCAATTTTAAGGAGATTTTAAGTCAGCTCATAACCTTTGCAACAAATAGTACTAATGAGCTGGTAATTAAAAAAAAATCAGTTTATTTTGCATCTCAGAAGAAAAGTAGTCAAATCCAGATTAGGTCATTAGTAAATTTAGAATACATGTGTGCAGCAAATTTTAGAACATTTAGAAAACATGTGTGCAGCTCAAAAGCCTCGCCTAAGAAGGTATAAGTCTTCATATTGTAAACAACAAAATCTTTAAAAAAACACCAGAACTATTAGGTAAACTTGCACAGCTTTATGTTTTATGTTACATAATTTAAAATTAAAAAAAGAAATTTAAATTTTTGCATTTTTTGTTTTAGAACACTCATTAAACCATTTTTATATATTTGTTTTAATGATGAGTTATCCTAATCACCCCAAACCCTAACCTTAATTTATTTATAGATAAAAGCACTGGAGCATACACAAACCAACTAATTTAAATAGGGACAATAATTTTAAAATATTTATTGTCTAAAGAATTCTGTTATACAGAATTCTTTAGACAATAAATATTTTAAAATTATTATTTAGCAGCGCACTGCCTGACAAAACGTTTAAAATTCTTTTGACTTCCTAAATACTAATTTATTATTTGATCCCATCTGATTGTGTTTTTTTTTCCACCTAGTTTTTAATGATCTTGTTTTAAAGAATAAATTTATTTTTTATGTATTTTCTTTGTTTTTGTCTTTATCTTTAACTTAATACTATAGTCAATACTTTTTTATTATTACATCAAGTTTATTTGAAAGAAGTTTATAAGCTTTCATTTTTTTCATTGTTTCATTCATTTAATTAAAATATAAATTCATAACGTTTTTGCATCATTAAAATATTAAAAAATGAAATAACGATTTCTTTTCATTAAATCATATTTAATGTTTTTTCGTTGCTAACACTAATAGAACTTTTATAACTTTTTTAGCAAACGTTTTCACAACTATAAACTTTTTTTAAAATTTTCTCTCAAATAAATTTATAATTTTAATTAAGTTATAAATAATATAAACTATAATTTTAATAACAAAAGCTTTTTAAATTTAGTTAAATTTTGGCCAAAAACATTTTAGGTTAACATTTAGAAAAGGATTTTTTTTAAATGTTTTACTTCAACTGCTAAAATGCAATTAAAAATATGTGAATAGTGATTATTTTGTTTTTAACGATAAGCAAATAATTCGGTTCAAAACATGTTTTAAGAAATATTTTTTTAGAAATTAGGTAAAAAACTTTTATTATTATACATATGGTTTTTAGCAAGTGCTTTTACAAAATTAAATTAACATTTCTCATAATTAATTTGTATTTATTACACAATTTAATATTTTTAATAAACTATACAAATAAATAAAATTTATTTAATTTTGTTAAATGTTTGCTGTAAACATTTTATATAAAAAAAGTCTTATTCACAAATCACCATTCATTGTTCGTAGAAACTTGCGCTCTTATTTCAACAGAATGATGTGAAAAAAATAATGTGAAAAACTGAGTTTTTTAATTGAAGTATAACTTTAACATTTTACCTCAATTGAAAAAACGTAATTAAAGATATGAGAGATTATTTTGTTTTAAACAATAAGCTAACTTTTTTGTTTAATTAAACAAGAATCTTTAACAAAAACCTTTTATGGGTTTTTAGTATCAAATTAGGTTTTTTTTAATAATTTTATATTTGGAAAGGTAATTTTTTGACAAAGTTTGTTTTGAATAAACAAGTTTGTAAAGAATAAAAAAGATTTTAAAAAAAGTAGAGAGAATAATTGTTTTCAAAATTAAATTTTAAATTTACAATTCATTTATCTAACATACAAATATTTAAACATTTAATTTTAGATCAACATAAAATAATAATATTTTATAAGATGCCGCTCATAAAGAAAATTAAAATAATTGATGCAACTTTCCTTGTGGGAAAAATAAATTGTACTATTCCCAACAACAAGTTTGCTACTATACAAGAAATTCTTCAGTACTACAACTGAAGTTAAACTGAGTTTTATTGTTAGATGCCCAAACAAAAGTGGATGTATCTCACCAAACTGTCTTACCAGTCAGTTACATTGCTGCATAATATCTAAGCTTATTAATGCATGGACACCTGGTGGCTTTGAAGTCATTACAACCCAGAAGCTAAGGTAATAATAGATCAAACTTTATAACTTATGAAAAAGCCAAAATATGTTTTTTAAGCACTTAATAATAATAATTTCATTTTATAGGAGAAAGGTAGAAAAAATGGTGAAGGACTGGATGAAGCTGAAAAGTTTAAGTAAAAGAAACAACCCTGCTGAAGTGAAAAAGAGAAAAAACTTTATTGAAAATATGAAAAAGATTTTCTGGATTGGAGAAAACCCAATAAATGTGATTGAAAAAATAAGGAAAAATAGATTGAGAAACCAAAATGACAAAGAGGAAGACATAGCTTTCCTTAAAGATCAGTTAAAGGAAAGGAATGCAAGGTTAGGGGGTTTGAAGAAAAGATTTCAGTACTCAATAAAAAGAAAGCATAAATCTATATGTAATTATAGTAAGTTGGACAATGTATCAGATTCTGAAACGTCATAAAGTTCTCTTAATACCAATAAAAGTATTTCAACTCATAGTGATTTTGAAATTGAGACACATATTGATCCAAGTTCTGTCAACCTACCCAAGGATATCTTGCACCGTACTACTCACACTGCAGTTAGAGAGGGTTTAACTCCACATCAACACAACGGGTTCTTAGCAGTATTATAGTCAATTCTGGAGGATGCACGTCTGATTTTATATGCTCAAGCTCATCTTCATACAGAGCAGCAAAGAATGCTGTGTTTATGGGTGCAAATGAAATCAGAGACCATATAAAAAAAAAATTCTAAATCTTCAAATTCTCTAATAACAATTCATTTTGATGGAAAAATTGTCAAAAAACTTACTGAAGGAAAACAGTTTTCAAAAGATATGTTAGCTGTTCTTGCTAGGATTAAAAGACAAACCGAGTTACTTGGAGTTCCAGCTATTGACTCCGGTTTTGGAGAACACCAAAAAGAAGCTATAGAAGAGCTCATTTTTAACTTTGAATTAGATGATAAAGTTCAGTGTCTTTGCTTTGATACCACTAGCGCTAACACAGGTAAAATAAAAGGAGCTTGTAGCAAAATAATTATGCGCTTACAATGCCCTATGTTGTTAACTGCATGTTGACGTCATATTTGTGAGCGCCATGTTACCCATTTTTAGGAGCTTTATCCAAGCAGTCATATTTCAGGGCTAGAAAACGAATTATTCAAATTTCTTAAAAACCATTGGAATGATCTAGATACTGAAAAGCAAGCTTTGAAAAGATTATCAACTCTGATTGGTTCCTGGATTTATGAACAAAAGCTGAATGCAATTCAATATTGCAGATATACAATTAGTATTAAAGTTTTTAAAAAGTTGAGAGTAATAAATAGTTTTATTATAAATAATTCAATTAAATCTAATTATTTCTTACAATTTCAAAAATATATTAGAGTAAAATAGTACTTCACTTATAATTTTCCAGTTTTATCTGAACTTTAATTTTGTTTTAAGTTATTTAAGTTATCATTAATTGTTAATAAATATTGTTTAGGATGGAAAGTATCGTAAAGATTACCAAGAATTGGCTGAACTTACT
>NC_061164.1:22702928-22724547 GCF_022113875.1 Hydra vulgaris
AGTATATTAAACATTTAAAAAAAAAAATTTTGCAATAATAATGACTAGAAAGTTTTTTTCAAATTAATAGTGTTTTTTTTTCATTTTATTGTTTTACAATATTTTCATAACATGGGAGGAGTGTTGCTATATTACCTATCAAATAGGTAAAATATGTGCAGAGTATTGCTATATAAAGCACATAATAAAGCAGTCTGTGGATTTGTTATCACAAAGAGCAAAGATACAGCATTTAACATTCTAAA
This sequence comes from Hydra vulgaris, assembly GCF_022113875.1. Classification (NCBI taxonomy): domain Eukaryota; kingdom Metazoa; phylum Cnidaria; class Hydrozoa; order Anthoathecata; family Hydridae; genus Hydra; species Hydra vulgaris. The sequence continues at coordinate 22,703,174 of NC_061164.1, forward strand.
CTGGAAACAATACAATATAAATACATCTTTGTAGCCTAATAGATGAAGAAGGGGTGCAAAGCTGGTTAATAATTTTTCTATTTTTATAGCATATAGCGTTTTCAAAAGAAGAAAAAAAAAAAGAATAATGAAAGAAAAGATTGCTGCCCTATCCCAAACCTTTAGTTAATGTAGCTGCACTCCGTTTTGGTAGTAGGCTATAAGATGTATGTACTGAAGCTGCCGGCAACAAGCTAATTCAGTGTGACATCAGAGATGTTATCTAAACATGCATTCATACTTTTTTGAAGTCTGCATTTAGTCTGTGAGGAAGAAGCTTGTTTTCTTGTGTTTCTTTTTAGAATTATATATCAACATAGATATTTTTTAAAAACTAGTATGAATAAACTTTAATATGATATGTTTTTTGATTACAATTTTTTTATGTGGATTTATTGTCTTTCAAAAATTAGTTGTACTTCTTGCACTTAGTACATATCGAAGATATGTTCTTTATTTTTTCTAACCTATTCTTTACTTTAAGTTTATACTTTTTCTATGCACATGCCAAATTTCATCGATTTAATTTTTGCAGCACTATCTCTATTTTTTGCAGCATTTTTGGTACCTAATTTTGACTTTTCCGCCTTGAATTTGAGAGACAGGGGGCGTAGAAAGGTATAGGATTTATTTAGATAAATATAACAATTTCATTATATTTAGAGAAATAAAATGAGTAAAGTTATTCGTAAAAAGAAAGGTATCAGATAGTTAGCTTAGTCTGTCAATAACTCTTAGTTAGTACTTTGATTTTTGTTTGTGATCTTTAAATAAAATTTTGACAATTTTAAAAACTTTTAAGTTGAATGGTGTTTAAATGTTTTATATAATAATTTTTTGGAATAAATTTTAATCATTTTTAGATAGTGTTGTGGAACACAGTAAGTAAAATTAACTTTTATTATAAAATTTAGATATTTGCTTTTTTGAAAATTTAAACAAATTATTGAGATTTAAACTTTAATAATTTATGAAATTAATTCAATATTACAAACATATTTTATCTCTTCCTTTTTTTCTTCGTAATATTTAGTGAACTTGACATCTAGCAGTGGTAAGGCTGTTAATTAGAAGTTTTTAATTGGATTTATATTTAGAAATTATTTAAGTTATAATTTGTTTTTTAACCTTTAGGTGTGCCTTCCTCAACAACTACCGGTAAGTTTGTAAACTTTCATAAATGTTTATAAACTTATTTTAGGCATAAATCAAAATGCATTAATGTAAATTTAAATGTAAATTCTAGTGTTTTGATTTAATGATAATTTTTATAGGATTTTTTTTTTTTTATCTTTAGTTGTGTCTACTTCTGCTACTACTGGTAAGGTTACATGTTATAACTTTAAAAAATGTTCATAAACTTATTTTGACATAAATTTAATGCATTAGTTAATTTTTTTTTTTTTTTTTTTTTGTAATATTTAGAGATCTCAACATCTAGTTATGGTAAGGATATAAATTTTAATAGTTTGATTTGATGTTCAAATAAAAGTATTGTTGATCAAATATTGATGATGAAAATTAAATATTGTTAAACTTTTATTTTTTTTTTGTAATCTTTAGTTGTGCCTCTTCCTGCTACCACTGGTAAGTTAGTAAATTCTAGTGTTTTGATTTAATGATAAATTTTATGTTTTTGCTTTTTATTTTTATAGAATTTTTTTTTTCTTTTTAATCTTTAGTTGTGTCTCCTCCTGCTACCACTGGTAAGTTTGTAAATTCTAGTGTTTTGATTTAATGATAAATTTCATGTTTTTGTTTTTTAATCTTTTAAATCTGTTTAAATGTTTTTTTTAATCTTTAGCTGTGTCCACTATTGCTACAACTGGTAAGGTTGCATGTTATAATTTTAAAAACTGTTCACCAACTTATTTTGGCATTAATAAATTTTTGCATATATATATATATATATATATATATATATATATATATATATATATATATATATATATATATATTTATATATATATATATATATATATATATATATATATTTTTAAGTTTTTAGCATTTCGTTTTATTTTTTCAAAAAGATTATTTAAATATAGGTTATAGTATAGTTTTTTTTTCTATGCTATTTTTATACACTGTCCTTTTCTTTCAAATTTCTTTACTGCTTTCTACTTCAGTATTTACTTAAAGTATCTTTTATTTCTGTTTCTTACTGACAATAGTTTTTTTTTATTGATTTCATATTGTTGCGAATAAGGTTGTTTGCTTTATTTATATTAGAATTGTTGTTTTTATATAGATCAGTTAGAAAAAACATTGAGTAAGAAAAGTTTATTTTCAATTTTACCACTTATTAAGTAGATTGAAAACAGTTTCATCAATAATGTTGTTATTTTTTCAACTTTTTGACAATTTTAAAAACTTTTAAGTTGAATGGTGTTTAAATGTTTTATATAATAATTTTTTGGAATTTTAATCATTTTTAGATAGTGTTGTGGAACACAGTAAGTAAAATTAACTTTTATTATAAAATATATATATATATATTTACAAATATACATATACATATAGATTTTTACTTATAGAACTAACATATGAGAATTTTTTGGAATATCGCTAACAACACCCTGGACCCTACTCAAATTGATCATTTTTGCAGCATGGTGGGGTTGAACGGCCAAACTTTAGATGGAACAACAGCGATGATTCTAGGGGCTATTTAAGGCGAGGCAGCAGAGGCGGTAGATATAGTTACAGGAGAAGAAGCGGAGGTAATATATTTACTACTATTACATACAAGTAGCTGTAAAAATTAAACTGTTGATATTTTATTGCGTTTATTTGTTGGTTGAAGCACACATGTATATAAGTTTAAAGTTTTATTTAAAATTGTTTTCCACTTCATCTTATTTTTAGTTCTTTGTTATTAAACAAATTTTTAAAATACTTTTTGCTCAAGATAAACATAAAAAGTAGTAATTTAAAGCTTGAAAAGCATTTATTATTATCAGTGGCATAGTGAGTGTTATCAGTGGCATAGTGAGTGTTATCAGTGGCATAGTGAGTGTTATCAGTGGCATAGTGAGTGTTATTGGCGTCTGGGGCTAAAATGATAAATAAAAGCACCTTATTGTAATAAAAATCAGGAATTTTATATTAATAATAATAAAAAGAGATTTTTCTCTTTTTTTTTCTTTCTTTTTTGTTTTATATTTTCTCTAAACAGATTGTGCCCAGCGTAATAATAAATCAATAATAAATTAATGTATTTATATATACAAAACTTATTAGTTTATTTTTAGTATCATTAAAAGATTGTTTGTAGTATATTGTGTAATATATTGTTGGTTGGTTGGTTAACTGCAACCCTGTCTGACATTGTGTTAGATATATTTGAAATAATTAAGCTACGACACTCATTAAAAGAAAGCAAGTTAAATTCTGAATAAACTAAAGATATCCGATCTACTGCATTACATAAATGGTTTTCATAATCATCAGCTGTACCACCTGGTAATTGGTCAAGAGCAATTACATAGCATTTACTTTCAGACGTCAAATGAATGCTGCTGATATGAACACCTTCTTGTGTTGTAGCATCAAACCCAAGAGTAAGATGATTATTACTAACAGCCCATTCACCAGCTTGCATTTCTGATATTATACCGAGCTCTCGAGTTCTACAGTACTATGATGAGGAATATGAGAAAAAGAAACACCTAAATACTGAGCCATTTTCTCTATTAGGAATGGAATATTATGTGTTGGTACATTACACAATAACATACTATAAACTATCATTCTCATCTGTAATGGATAAATCTTTTCATCATCTGAAAACATAGTAACTGATTGGTTGTCCTCCTCCATTTGTGTCAAATCATTTTCTAAGTTTGCAATCAATATTTTGTTTGCCTTAACATCAATTTTGTGTTTTATCATTAAATCTCTTAACTTTTGTTTTTCTTTAATTCTTATTGCTTTTTTTGCAGCTTTAAAATTGTGAATAACTTTATTGTAATAGTATGTTTGCATTTTTTTTTTCAAGTCTCGAATTTCTTGCCTTAATGTTTTTATAATCTCCTCTTTTCTTGCAACACTTTGCCTTAAACTTTAATCTTATATGGCATGCTCTTTAATTTACTTTTTAATAAAGTTATTTTGTTTTGGTACTGCTTGGTAGAGTTAGCGAACTTTGAAGACAATTAAGACAACCTTTTTATTGTTTTTTTTTTCTTTTGTACTTTGATTTTCTCTTGAACTCTGCCTACTTGGTAATTTTACAATTTGGCATGGTAAAGATAAACATTCACTAGTTGTTGGAGATGAAATGGATTTTTCCAATGATGAAACAGTTGAAGAACAAAATAAAGTATTTATATTACTAGAGGTAACCTGCAATAGTTGGTTAAACACTGGTTTAGGGAATGCATAGGGCTCATTGCAAAAAGCAATAAAATGTTTGGAGTCTCTTAAAAAATTGCAAACCCATTTCTTTGCTTTATTCAGAATAGTCTTGATATCATTTGTGCCGATGTTGAAGCCAAAACACTTGTTGACTTCTTTAACAGTTGCAGTAAACACCTCTTTATTTTTTATAAATACAAAATGCATATGCCTCACTATACACTGATTATTTGTTTCAGATGATAAGGTGAAGTTAGCAACTATATACTTTTTGAATTTCCCACGAAATACACACAAATTAATTTTTGAACCCATATTACCCTAAAAATTATAAAAAATTATTCAATAGAATACTGCTGTGTAATAAGACAACAAATGTGCTAAAAAGTTAGAGATAAAAGTAATAGTTACTGAAAAAATAGCATAAATACCTTCAACAACAAATGACAAATAATTGGTAGTTTAAACAAAGTTTTTAATACCAACAAATCAAGTTATAATTTTACAAACTGTAAATAACAGAAAAAAAATTAAACAAAATATGATTAAAGAAGTATTTAAGTATTAAAGAAATATCTAGAATTAATTTACAGACACACAAATATATATATATATATATATATATATATATATATATATATATATATATATATATATATATATATATATATATATATATATATATATATATATATATATATATACAGTGGTGTACACTGGACTTTTAGATGTTTGAGTTTTGAAACTTACAGGTATTGTGCAATTTCCAAACTTTTGTATGTTCATGCTTATGTCAAATGAGAATGTTTTGCAAAGAGTTGCGATAATAAGAGCTTGGGGACAAAAAAACCCAATTTTTGGGCCCACCCAGCCCTCATGGTGGGAGCAACAAGTTGATAAAATAATTTTTTTAGTATTTTTATCTAAGTTTGTATTCATCAACAAATTTCAAATTTCATCCAATAATTTCTTATTTTTCGAAAATTATGACCATATAAAGTTTTAACCCCTCTCAATTTGAGGGAGCTGTAAACTTTGTAGAGTCATAAAAACTAAAAACTAAGAGGTTATTGTATAAAATTTGAAATTCGTTGATGAATGGTGTGACTTGAAAAATAAGGACAGCATGTGGTGTGACTTGCAAAATAAGTACAGCAAGTGGTGTGACTTGTAAAATAAGTACTGCAAGTGGTGTGACTTGCAAAATAAGTACTGCATGTGGTGTGACTTGCAAAATAAGTAGTGCATGTGGTGTGACTTGTAAAACAAGTATAGCAAGTGGTGTGACTTGCAAATAAGGACAGCAAGTAGTATGACTTGCAAAATTTGTACTGCATGTGGTGTGATGTACTTGCATATTAGGTACCGCAAGTGGTGTGACTTGCAATTTTTTTGATAGACGGCTCTGGCTTACGTTCTCGTTGTGTCTATCGTTGACAATGATTATTATTTCGTTTCATTAATGAAATTGTAAGATTTAATCATTTACTAAAAGCCAAGACAAATTCATTATAATTTTTTTATATTATTTTAATTTAAAATTTTTTTTGTTAGGTTGGAGGGGGTTAAAACGCCCTATACTCTTGGAGGAGGTTTAAACGCTTCTTACTCTGAAAAATGTTTACTTGGATGCATCTTGTAATATGGTAAATGTTTTTATATCATTCTTTCTTTATGTAAATAATCATATATTTTTTAAACATTCACATTTTTTCAATAATCAATTTTTTTTAGGTCAGATAAGGAAGGGGGGAGGGGAAGAAGACGCCCCTCCCCTAAGTCACTGTATTCACCAATATATACTAATATATGTTGTAATTTAGTTGAATATGATTTTCATTTGTAATACTAGATTTTTTTTAAATAAATATATAAATATTTATATGAATGAAACATATTTAATAATAGGGTTTGTTAAACCACCACCTCTGTATCCACCCTAACATAAAAATACACTTATGATATTTGGTGGTTGACTAAAAAATGATTGCATTAAGTTTTTGTATATAAAAATTACTAATTTAACAAAAAAAAAACGCTCTACTATGGATGAAATATGCATCTATCTTTTAATACCAAGTTATAGGAATTTGGATAAAAATTGACAAAGTTATAACAATTTTAGTGAAGAAAAACAAAATTTTGAGCACAGTTTCTTCAACAAATCCATATATCAAAAATTTGCTACTAAAAATTGCATAACTTTTTGTAGGATTGTCCAATTTTGATAATTTTTTCACCATTGAAATTCTGTATTTAAGGGCTTTCTTATGATATATAACATTATAGTGTTTAACCAATTTAAATTTTTTATGTCACATACCTATATATATGTACATATATATATATATATATATATATATATATATATATATATATATATATATATATATATATATATATATATATATATATATATATATATATATATATATATATATATATATATATATATATATATATATATATATATATATATATATATATGTACATATATATAGGTATGTGACATAAAAAATTTAAATTGGTTAAACACTATATATATGTATATATATATATATATATATATATATATATATATATATATATATATATATATATATATATATATATATATATATATATATATATATATATATATATATATATACACTTACTAAAGCGTATTTTGATAAGCATTTGCTCACTTTTTCTGCTTACCTTAAGCCATACTGTTTTTTTCGAAAAAGAAGAAAAAACAAAGAATGATGAATAAAACGATTGCTTCCCCATCTTAAACCCTCAGTCGATGTAGCAGCACTCCACTGCGAGTCAGGCCATTTGTCAGTCGATGTATGTACTGAAGCCCCCAGCAGCAGGCTATTTTAGTATGACTTAAGATTGCTTACCTTAGTACGCAATACTATTTGTATATATATATATATATATATATATATATATATATATATATATATATATTATATATATATATATATATATATATATATATATATATATGTATATGTATTAGTGCTTGCATATATCCTCGCGAAAGTGCTCGATGAATTAAAGTAAATTAAAATGATTTAAATTAAAACAGAGCTGTATTTACATATATTAACTATAAATAAAACTGCATATTTTTCATAACTATTAGTTTCATGCTAAATGCAATCATCAGGTGTAAACCTGATGATATACACCTGATGATTGCATTTAGCATGAAACTAATAGTTGTGAAAAATATGCAGTTTTATTTATAAATAATATATGTATATATAAATATATATATATATATATATATATATATATATATATATATATATATATATATATATATATATATATATATATATATATATATATATATATATATATATATATATATTTGAGAAATTGAAAAAAATGATTGTTTTCAATATTAAATACTAAATAAATGTATTGCAATACAAATATAGGGCTTACTTTCCACAACCAGACACTCCCATCAATATAATTACTTTTGAAGAGCTCATTTTTGTTTCAAGAAATCAGTGTGTTGTTAATAAAAATGTTTATATTAAGAAATTATAAATAGTGACCACATATTTCACCACATAAACAAATAATAAAAATTAGGCTATTAGATTGTCTGCGAAACAAAACTAAACGGAATAATATTGTTCGTCCGTCAGTCCAGACAAAATTAAACGGAATAATATTGTTCGTTCGTCAATCCGGACAAGACAAACGGCGGAAATCTGGCAATACCTTCCGCTTCATAAACGGCCACCGCCGCCAGAGTTTATTTTTGAAAGCGGAATGTTTTAAAGCTGCCAACAATGCACAGTGGAAATATTCCATTGAAATAGATGGCCAAAAATATAATCGTTTTATTTATGTGGATATTAAGCCTTAAATAAGTAAAATAGAGACTTCATATAATATTTTTTATTTTTGTGCTTAACTTAAACTTTTTATTTTCTGAAAGTTATGATCATATAAAGTTTACAACCCCCTCATTTTGAAAATGTTGAAAACTTTATTACGGTTACTGCAACTCTTTTGAAATTTAACAGATTATTAAATGAGAATTAAAGTTTGATGTTTTAATTCTCAATTAATAATAAAAAATAATAAAAAATCAAATAAATATACTTTTGGGATATTCTTGTTTCCAAACTCCAATGATTTGAACCAAATCTATATAGTAGGCAAACAAATATAAAGTTATACATTATAGAGATTATAAAGTTTAGAATTTTTTCTACTACATTTTTATCCAATTCTATATTTTAGTCAACGTTGTCAACATTTAAATATTTATCCATTTATTTAACCATAAAATTAAAAATTAGAAATTTAATTATAATTTACAAAGATAGTTCGGTGTCACTCATGTAGTTAAAAACTTGTCAATGGAGTGACATCTTAATAAAATAAACAAATAAAATAAACAAAAAATATTAAAACAAGGAAATAATAACGAAAGTAAACTACATCAATACAAGTAATAAAAAAAGAAGTAATAGGAACAATAATATTAAAAAAGTTGGAATAAAAACAAAAATATAAAGGAGTAAGGTTAAAAAAAAGAAAAAAAAAAGAGAGAATGAACGGATGAGATAAGATGAGTGAGAGAAAAACGTAAGAGAAAACAAAAATTTTAATTAAATAATAATAAAATTAATTAAATAGAATGAGAAGAAACTATTTTTGCTGAAAAATATAAAAAAAAAAAAATAAAGGCAAACTTGAATAAAAAAAATATATGCATACACAACTACATACAGTACTAAAGCCTATATTACGCATTAGATAGATTAGTTAAACCCCTGGTCCCTCCTCTTCCCCTCCCCGGTGTCGTCGGCCTTGCACTTATTTTTTTAACTTTTATTACTAAAATGTTGTTTGATTTTTTCTTCATAAAACTTTTTTTTTTACTTTTCACCGTTAAACAAACACTTCCTTCATTTGTGATGTTATTGCAAAGATGATATAATTAATATAATTCATCTAAGTCATTAATACCATCTGATTCCACATCAGATGATATTTCTTTATCATCGCTATAAACTGCTAACAAATTTAAACTTTATCTGGTAGGCACAATATTTTCAAATACTTTCAAATCTTTTATTTAATGAGATTGAACTAATTAGGGGATCAAAAGTATGCATATCTCGTATGAAAATGTTAATAAGTTTATTTATATACTTTTTTTTCTTTGCATGATGTCCACGATCAAATTTATAAATTCTGTGTCAAGATTTAACTACCCTCTCTCCCATTAAATCAAGTGGAACTGGTAAGTTAATAAAAATTTTCGCCAGCTTGTGCTAATACTTTGTGAAAGGAAGCTGGAACCTTGAACCAATTATGTCTCTAACAACTTCTTATATGTATGATTGCAGTATTTATCAATCTTTGGTCTTTGTTTCAGTAACATGAATGGATGTTTTTAAAGGTGAGCACTCGTTTTTTATTTCGGTGCTTCTTAATGGGTATTATCATAAACACTTTTTGAAAGTTTGTTATCCAAGAAATATTCAAAAGCTTCTTCAGACGTAATTTTTTTTTTGCAATGTGGTTAGCTGAGTGTAAAGCAATAACGATTCGTATAGCTTTCTTTGTAAAGACTCTAAGTAATTTGATTAAATTTTTTTTTTTTTTTTAACATCTTCGCTTTCAACAAGGCTGCAAGCAACCACTAATTAGTGTTGGAAGTTACTGGAAGAGAAAAGATGAAGGTTGTAGAGCAAGATAACGATTGACAGATGACTTAAAAGATTGCAAATTATATGAATCAGGAAAGCAAGATGAAGGAAGCAAATTCCAAAGAACTGATGTTCGAGGAAAAAAACTAGACGAATAAGAGTTTATGGAGCACTTAGGAACAGTAACAGAAAAAGGATGAGACTTAATTGAATGACGAGTAACACGAGAATGAATTTTAGTAGTTGGCACAAGAGACGCTAGCGCTTTAGAGCAGTGCCCATTATAGTATTTGTAGGAAAGAGAAAGAGAAGCAACATTACGACGATGTGACAAAGGTTGAAGAATGGCTGCAAGAGCAGATCCAACTATGTTTACAATGCGTTTTTGCATCTTATCTAAAAGAGAAAGAGCATCATTAGAAGATCCGCTCCAGATATGGCAACAGTATTCCATACAAGGTCGGATTTGAAATTTATAGAGATAGAGAATAGAATCCAGAGTAAGAAAGTGTCAAGCTCGATGAAGAGATGCAACTTTAGCAGATGCTAATTTTGCGACGGATTTGAAAAAAGGTTTCCAAGAAAGATCAGAAGTGAGAGTTAATCCTAGAAGATGAAGGGTAGATGACTCATCGAGTACATTACCATTCATTAATATAGGAAGATCTAAATTATTGCGATAACGATTGGCTGAAAAAAATTGAGTTTTATTTGAATTAAAGTTCACCAGCCACTGTGAGCCCCATGTTGTTGCAGATGTGAAATCCTTTTCAAGCTCAAGTGCCCCCTGCAAGCAATCAGAGGGAGTTGGCTTATTATCGTGACAAGAATAAATGGTAGAATCATCAGCAAACAATGCCATCTTAGATATGAGAATATCTGGAAGATCGTTAATGTAAATTAAAAAGAGTATAGATCCAAGGATTGAACCTTGAGGAACCCCTGAGGTTACAGAATTAGAAGAAGAGTGCTGTCCATCAAGGACAACTTTTATACTACCATTGGAAAGAAAGGGTTCTATAATTTTAAAGATGTTTTCAGATACACCGTAAGAAGAAAGCTTATGGAGGAGACCAGCATGCCAAACTTTATCAAACGCTTTAGAAATGTCAAGAGCAGTGGCCTTAACCTCTCCACCTTTATCTAATGGACGATAAAACCTATCGGTTATTACTGTTAGCAAATCAGCCGTAAAACGAGAAGATCGAAATCCATATTGATGATCAGAAAGTAGGTAATGAGATTCAAGCTGAGAGATTAAGTGTTTGTTAATTAAAGATTCAAAAACCTTGCTTATGATAGGAAGAAGACTAATGGGACGGTAGTTAGATGAATCGGATCGCTCTCCAGAATTTTTAAAAATAGGGATAACAGATGCTGCTTTCCAGCAGGCTGGAAAACAAGACTCTGGTAAGCACTTGTTAAATAGTTTTGAAAGGATAGACGACAGCTCCGGAGAACACTTCTGCAAGACTATAACAGGTATGTTGTCCGGGCCACAAGCTGTAGAAGAGTTTAAGCAGGAAATCACTTTAGATACAGAAGCTGGAGTGATATGGATGCCGAGCAATGGATCAACCTGTTTGACGGCTATATCAGGTAGAGCGCAACTAGTGGAGTCAAGAGATGATATTGATGAAAAGTTCTTAGCAAACAATTCAGCTTTGTCTTTAGGTGAGGTGACAAAGTCTGAACCGTACAAAAGAGGTGGAATTACTGACTTGCCCTTAATATTGATACTATTAAAGATTCTCCAGAAGTCACGAGAGCCTAATTTTTGTGATGAAATACGAGATTTCATGATCTGAGAATAGCGGGCATTGGCATTTGACAAAACCTTTTTACAATGGTTCCTAGCAGTAATAAACAGACGTCTGTTTTCTGGAGAATTGATTTGCTGATAGATATGGAAGTAATGATTTCGATTGGCAATTGCAGCAGCACAATGCGAGGAAAACCATTAGGAAGAGTGAGGCTTGACCTGGAATCGTCGAGAGGGAATAAAGGATTCCATGCCAGCCTGAATCCACAAAGTTATGTAAGAAGCACATTTCTCAATAGAAAGACAAAGATTTCTACCCAGGGGCCATTACGAAGAAAATCACGGAAAGAGTCCTAGTCCGCTTTAAGGTAGTTGTAAGATGTACAATGATAGGGGGATTCTGATGATAAAGAAGAATGAGATAATAGTTTTAGAGAGACCAAACAATGATCGGAGGCACCTAAGGGTGAATGTGCAGAAACTGACCACTGACTAGGATCAGAAACAAGATATAAGTCGAGTAGAGAAGGTAAATGATTCGGATTATCTGGAAAGCGAGTTGGAAAGTTGACTCTTTGAGTTAGGGATTGAGAAAGGCAAAAGTTGTGGACCTTAATGCCTGCAAAGTCACTGACACTAAAGCCAAGCCATTCAGTGTGATGAACATTAAAGTCACCGACAACAACAATATTGGCTGATGGATAAAGACAGAGGGCTTGGTCAATATGATCAGAAATAACATCAAGAAGAGTTCAGTCTTTAGATGAGGGAGAGCGATATAGAACAAAAAGAAAGGTGATAGAGTGAAGTGGTGCTAAACGAAAGCACATAAAAGAGTAGTCTGTGGATTCAAACCTAGTTTTCCGACAAATGGGTGAATTCTTACGAATGTAAATGCCCAGGCCAAGCATGTGACTATTGGAGTCTTTACGAATTAAAGGAAGATAACCATCAACACTAAAATCACAAGATGAGACAGCTGAACTCAAATTAGTCTCACAAAGAGCAAGTAGGTCTGGTGAACTTTGCAAGAAATAAGTCTCAACAGAAGAGAAGTTACTTCGAAGACCACGAATATTGGTGAATGATAGGTTTAGCGAACTTGGTGATGACTGTGGTTTTTTGTGTTTTATAGTTTTTGTTACTTTATTCATTCTTAAATTTGTTAAAGAACTTGACTCGAAACATAGATAATACTGTCATGTTTATTAAATACTTATTAAAATTAAAGTCGTGTTTATTAAATATTTGCATTCTTTTTGCCAATAACAATATTTTTTTTGACAGTCTCCGTTTTTGAATCAAATTATATATTTGCTATTAATCGTCTTTTGGTTCGGGAACTCAATTCATCAGGTCCTTTTGTTGGTTGACCTTTGTTGCTGATTCATTTATTAAACTCTCGTGATTACCTGGTGATTTAACCAAATGAATTGTTTCAAAAACTTTATTAAGCCAAACTTGATTTATACTATAAAAAATTTCTTTTTTTTTTTTTTGATATGATGCATGCCATAGTACAACATACTTTGCAAGTGTTAGTTTTAATCTCTTTCTTAACACATTTGTTTTGTCTTCTGGGACTTGAATTCTAGTAATAATGTATTTAGACCCATTGTTTATGTTTTCAAAAGTATTTTTCAAAACATGAAAACACAACACAGTTTGTATTAAATTGATTTCCTCCATTATCTTAGTTCACAACAATAAACATACAAAGTAAAAAGAAACTTTTTAACAACATTTGGAAATTCATGTTTTTATCGGTCGTTTTTAGTATGTTTTTAGTGGAACAGTTAAAATGCAGTGTGCAATGTAGAGGTCGAAGCCATTTGAGTTCGTTACCAGAAAATATTTTAGAGGCCAAATAACTTTGAAGCCACTTTGAGTGACTTCTTTGTCCTTCCTGGTGCGTACCGCCAAACTAGTAGTGAAATTTTTGCCAGAATATATGACGGTCTTTTTTCAAATATTACAAACTGCCTAAAGATTACATAGATACAAATTTTGGAAAATGACATCAAAACGACGAACCTAATGAAACAACTGTGTAAAAATTTAATAGTAATTTATTTTTCTTGTTTAATATTTTTTTTCAACTCAATCAGTTTAAAGCAAGATTTAAAATAAATAACTTTTTAATTTTCGTGTAAGCATAAAGCTTACACGAAAATTAAAAAGTTATTTATTTTAAATCTTGCTTTAAACTGATTGAGTTGAAAAAAAATATTAAACAAGAAAAATAAATCCGAAAAAAAATATTAAACAAGAAAAATAATCCGAAACTTCAATCCAAAAAAAAAAAACAAGTGCAACTCGCACTTGTTTTTTGTTTTTTTTTTGGATATCGCTAACTTGAAAACTACTAGAGAAGAAAGGTGAAAAGTAAAAAAAATCTAAACAACTTGTTAAAATCTTCTACTAATAAAATATTTTTAGCACAAATGAGCTCTTTGTTTGGATGAATGTTTATTTATAAACATTGGTACAGCGCCGTAGAATTTATTTATTTATTATTATTTTTTATTTTTTTTTTTTTTTTTGGGGGGGAGGGGCTTCGACCCACTAGTCACGACACTATACAGATATATAATAAAAATATCTATATGCATACTGTATATAGATATTTTTATTAGATAGATATTTCTATAAATATAGATAAATAAATAATAATAAAAAAACTATAATATTTTTTAGCTATTCTAAAATATTCTGAACTTAGTTTATTTCATGTTTACAGTAAACTCATTCAAAATTAAATAAAAAACAGTATTCATTAGAAGATGATTGTAATTTAATATTTTTGGTAATTTATTTTTTATTTACTATTTAAAATAGTTACTTTTTTTTAATTTTTTGGAATGAGGAAGAGCTTTTTGATGATAAAAAAAATTTCTGTGTTTCGTTGTGCACTGATTTCTGGGAATGTGTTGCGTTGTGCACTGATATACGATTTTAATAAACTTTTTTTTAAATAAATTGTTAGGTTATTTAAAATATAATGTTAAATTAAATTAAACTTGCTCCGGTAAAAGAATATATAAGTTATATATAAGTTAATTTAATCGATTGTTTAAAAGCATCAATGGGCATTGAAATGTTTTATCATTTGGACCCGCTTCTTACACGCAAGAAATAATAACAAAGTATTTCAACACACTGCAGAGAAAATTCAACAAAGCTGATATTAAAAAAAACACTTCGTGTCATTTGGGAAATTTTGATAAAAGTGGCTTCTCTGGTGATCAAGAAAACAAAATGTAGTTTGTAGACGTGGTGCTAAACATGAAACGTACAAACGTAAGTGGTGTTCAAATACCAACGTACGGAAGATAAACAAATTGTGCAGTGGCTCACTGGCTTGTTTGCCCTTAAAAAAGTTCCAGGTAATTAGTTTAATCTTTGGTTTAATTAATTAAACACAATTATAGTTATCAAAATTAATTTAGTTACAGTAATCGAAATATATTTATATTTTTATTGTAGATGGGCGCTTGACGCATGTTACCTATCGAGTTGTACCTATTTGCACCGTAAACAATATCTTATTAGTTTGTTTACCAGCTCATTCGTCACTTATTCGGAAGCTACTAGATGGTATTTATTGCCCTGTCAAAAGAGATTGTTGCAAATTACAAACTTCAGTTGTTTATAGCAGAAAAAAAAGTTTTTTTTATCAAAAAATTGCTTTAGTTTTTACACACACATAAATTGTCAATAGGTTTTAAAATATCGGTTTGTTTCCATTCAACATTTTAAAATTCAGTCACTCAAAATCACAAATCGCTAATGCGTATGAAAGACCATCATCTTAAAATGAGTTTTTGTCATTTCGACGACTAGAATGTTGTAAAAATTTGGTCTATTCAAAAGAAATTTCAAAAAAAGTTGAAAAACGATTGAAATCGACTTAACCACTTGCCGCAGCTTTGCAACAAATGCTTTGCATCCGAGAAGTTGAGACACAAAAAATGAAAAAATGTAAACATGCCAAAAATTGAAGCGGAGGTTCTTAATAAACTTGAAATACTCGAGAAGTTGGAAGATGTTGACAACAAAAAAGCAGCAAAACAAGTTAACAAATAAATTAGGCTTAACTTTGATAATTTAAATAAATTAAGCAACAATGGTGACACTAATAACAACCACACCCTAAAAATCTGGGACCTAATGCTGAAAAAATATCCCATTAAAATCATTTTAACCTATGGTTATGTATGTTATAAGGTTTTCATAACACCAAAAATTGAAATCATTGTTTAAAATCTAACATAAATATTTTAATTTGGGTATTTTGTGCAGAAAGTTAAATTTCATCGTTATTGAAAGATAGATATCATCTCTTAAAAATACATTTTCAAGTTTTTAATTATCAAAGTGATAACTGATCACTCTAAACTTTGTATAGGTAAATAAAAGAGCTTATCTAGAACTTCAATTATTATTTTTGAGCTTAGAGAATTTACTCAACTTATTCCTATCAGAATCTTACCAGAACAAAATTCACGAGATTATCGTGTGCCTTCTGAAATTTGCATGACTTGTCAATTCAAAATCAATCAGTCAAGTGATTTTTTTTTCAAAATTGAACAGGCCTAAAATTTTATTAGGCAAAAGAGTAAAAACCATCACAAAGCAAATAGAACAGTGTGATTGTTTGATCTGCAAAATTGCCAAAACTAATAGCAAAGAGAAAAACCCTCAACAATTCAATGAAGCCCAAGCCAGTCCACAAACTACTGCAGCTAAAAAAAAGTGCACATTTTGCTTGTCTTTGCTTGCTCGTGGACATCTTTATCATTGTACATAAGGAAAACATCATGTAAACCGCAGAGAACTTGAATCGGCAGATACAATAGGTGTAGAGCAAATTGCATCCACAGTGATTTCAGGCAAAGATGCATCACCAAAAGGAACAGTTCGGATCAACCAACCACAATTAATGACATTGGCCTAATGGGTTAAAAGGTTGATTGGCTAAAAAGGATAATGTACAAAAACATTTTTCCCAATTAATCTTATTGGCATTACAAAATGTTAATAATATAATTTTGATTTATAATGTAACTTTTAGAGTCATTAGCTGCACAGCAAATCTTTACTTTACTCTTTAATCCGATAGAATACGGGGCTTTCAAATACTGTAATAAGGAAAATTGGATCTGCTCTCAACCAGATTAGCACAGTAAGCCTAGTAGAAACCAACTTTCAGCAAAAACTTGCTAACAGTGGCAAAGCATTGAGAGACTACCTCACCATAAGCTCCCTAAAACTTGCTGCCAGTTCAGAAAATTACCGAGTGGTTCATTGCAGGATCTGAGTCAGCTCAAAGAAAAAGTCTTATCATCAAGAGAACTTGAAAGCAATACTGTTCTAAGGCTTGGAATAGATGGTGGTAGTTCTTTCTTGAAATTGAGTTTAAGATTAATTGACTCAAAGCTCGATGAGTCTGAGCCACATAGTCTTCTTCAAAAGTCAGTCAAACTTTAGTCAAAAAAGGGCCACAAAAGCACAGGAATTAAGAAGCAACTGATAGTGGCAATTGCAGAAAATATACCAGAAAACTTTATGAACGTCAAGGCAAATTTTCAACTCATTGATTTGAAAAAAAATTGCTTTTTCAGCTCCTTGGTTATCTCGTGTGACATGAAGCTTGCAAACATAATTTTTGGAGTTCTCATAGAAGCAAACACCCATGTTGTTGGTGTGAAATTGAGTCTTCAAAACTTACTGCATGTGGAAAATTTTGTACCTTTGAAAGCATTAAACAGCAAATCCAGAGTTTTATCCGATCTGGAGGTGATTTGAAAAATGGCAAACCTTTCTTTAATGCTGTTGATCCTCCTTTACTTCCTTTTCCTAACCAACAGTTATCTTAGAAGTACTTCTTCCCCTGAAACTTAATTTACGTTTTTCTGTTCAATAACATTGTGAAAAGCCTGGTAAAAAAATGGCTAAAAACCATGGATTGGCTTTGAGCCATTCACAACCCTCTTCAACTTTGCCATAACAACTACAATGACAATGATTGCATGAAGTTACTCAAAAAAGGTGAATGAGCTGAAATTTCTTTTAACAAGCAACTGAAGCTTTACATTCTTGTTTCAAAAGTCACACAAATGAGATGCTTCTCATCCCAACTACTCTCATCAGCTCAAAGACAGTGTTGCTGATTACAACAGCAAAAAAGTTTGAACTAACTGCGCAAAACTGGACCAAGATGCAAAAAATTCGCTTAAGAACAATCTGAAAAATGTTGTGTTGCTAGATTTATTTATTGAGAGGTGTTTTTATTGCCAATAGGTTTGTTAATAAGAGTTATAAAATAATTCAGAAATCAATTCTGTGTATTTAGACTTTTTTGAGTGAAAGAATTTTTTTTGGGAGAAGTCATAAGTTGTTATAACTTCAGATAAATATCAGTTCTAGAAAAATATTAATAACTCTGTTGGATCTCAATACTTTTTTTTTTTTTCTGTTTTAATATGACATAAAAAATTTACAGCTTCGTACTTCATAAAATAGAGCTCTTTTAACAAAATTTCAATAAAATATTGTAATATATAATACGTAATAAAATTTCGTAAAATATATACGTAATAAAATTCTAATTAAATATCGCAATAAATATCGTAATAAAATGTGTAATTCACTAATTAGATTGTTAGGTAACAAACAAAAGTAGAGTAGTAACATTAACCGAAAACGTTTCTCAAGTTTTAAAAATTTCTTTTTTTGTTAGAAACTTGAATGAACTTAACGAATAAACCATACCTTTGAATCCTTTTTGAAATGTATTCTATACTTTAGGACCTCGATATGAAATGCTTTATTCTGAATATTTATTTATTATCCGAGGCAGTTTATATGTGTTTAACATATTTGCTCTAAGATTATAGTTTACATTTTTAATTCAAACTTGTTATTAAACCTTACAGTAGAGATATTCCAATTGTAACGATACATAAAAATTAAATGCTGATAGACATTTGTTTCAAACACATTCATCATTTTGATATCTTTCATTAAGGGTTTAGCATGTTCACGTCTATCCTTATAGTAAATGATTCTGCAAGCATGTTTTTGTAAACAATACAGTTTTTTAAGCTTTGATGTTTGAATACTTGCAAATGAAATATTTGCATAGCTGATGAAACTATGAATTAGTTTAAAGTAGATTAATTTAAAACTTTGTGTATTGACGTAAGAGCGAACTCGATACATCTTAAACTTATGATTTTGGTGATTTTTGACTGGATGTATATTATATGAGGAAGCCAGGATAACTTTTCATCAACAATTATTCCTAAAAACCTTATATTGGATTACTTTTTAATTAGTTTATTATTAAGGAATAGGTTAGGCAACATGAGAGGAAGATTTTCTTCTTGTGTTTTTTTATGAAATAGTATATACTTTGTTTTCAAATCATCGCAATTTTTTGCAAAGCATCCTTATTATTTTTGGTATTATTGGTTGCAAAGCATCCTTATTATATTTGGTATTATTTTTTTGACAAGATTCGGACCAATACTTATAAATTATTTATTGAATTCATCCTAGATGAGTTTTTGACAAAATGTATCGTTGTTTGCAATAGCGATTCGTTTAGGTAGAGAAGGCGAATTTAGTTTTTCTCTTCCCATTATTACATTAATGAAGGACTATGTTTTTTTGCTATCAAATTTACATTTGTTAATTTGATTACTGTAATATTTTTTTTTTTTTTTTTTTGCATTTTTAATGACTGTACGCAAAAATATTGGTCAATAACGAACGCTACTTTAGATTAGTCTTAATGACTATTTGACTGGCTGCTCCTATGCTAAGCCAACAACATCTTCGAATACAACATTGTATAGAAAAATATAGCATGAAAATTCAAATAAAAAAAAAAAAAAAGAAATCTTAGTAAAAATATTTAACTTTTGCGATTTTTTTTCAGTTTTTACTTTTCAGAAATTTATTGTAAAGTTTTTGGTTTTTTTTGAGCTCTTTAATAACGATTTATCCATTCACGGATTAACAATTGCTTTTGACTTAATCTTTATAATCTCTTGTGCACAGGTTTTGTTAAAATACTCCAAAAATGTACTTTAAAAAACATTGCAAGCTTCATTAGTATCTTAACATTTATATACGTTGTTCCACGTTTCTTGTTTTAGTCAACTTGTTAACTTATTAGTGTTACTCATTTTTAGATTTCGTTTTTTGAAATGTATGATTTTAGATTGACAGTCAGACAGAGACTTAAGGATTTTCATATTTATGAAAATCGGGAAACGATCGCTTATATCTGGAATAAATATATATAATGTAGAAATACAAGTTTTTAAAATTTAATTATGGATAGTTTATGGTATACAGTATCACCGCTTCAAAGAATTTTGATGGGATTTTATATCAGCATTATGGTCTCAAAATTTCAGGGCATTTGTCTGCTTTTTTCGTATAAATTAGGCAAACGGATTTTTTGCAATCTTCATAGTTTTTGTCAAAGATAGGCTTGATGGAATACAAATTTTTGGCACGCGGAAATGAGATATTATATTTTTTGGGAGCAATAGAAGTGACCACTCAAACTCAACCTTTAGAAGCAAATTCACCCGATAACAAAAATTTAGGCTCAGGGACCCACCGTAGTTTTTAACGCACCCACAAAAACGTTTTTTATATTATATCGCCATCTGATTATATTTAAAAAAAAGTCTATTAAAAAAATTATTGCAAAATTTATTCATTTAAAAATTATTGCATTATTACATATATTTATACAAATATTTCATATATTAATATCATAAATATTATTTACAAACACAGCGTCAACAATTCTTTGAATGAATACAAGGAAGTACTGTTAATGGGAGTTTAGATGAGTCCATCTTATTAAGTTCTACAAGCAACTTCTTATAATATTGCTTATCAGAATTCTAAAAAGTAAACATTGATTTTAGATAGCGTTTTATTTCGTCATAGTAAATTAAGAGACCAGGCCTTAATTTTTTCTCAAACGAGGAAAACGGATACCTTCAAACCTTACATATTAGCTCATTAAATAACTATTCATCAAGGTATTTGAAACAGTCTAGTGCAAATAGTCAAAAACAAAAGTAGCCGATATCTCTTATAAAAAAAATTTTAAAACCAAAAAATTTTATGGTTTAGAAATTATTCTATTGTAAAAGTACGTATTAAGTATTACTGAAATTATCTAAAAAAAGTCTTTAAAAATTCGTCAACTTCCGAAAACTTTCTTATTCTCATCTTAGATATATATGTTATTTCTATACATGTATGCAAAACCAAATTAAATTGATAAAATCATAAAATAAAATGAATATAAACTGTCTTTAAATTGAATATAAAAATGTCCTTATTACCTAGACGTACATGTCAGAAACATGTACATATAGTGGAATATAATTATATCAAATAGAATATATTTTTTACCATAACCTACTTTTAACTTTGAAGTGTTTATTATATGACACCAAATTTTTCAAATCGTAATAGTAAATGACATCTTTTTAAGTATAAAA
>NC_061164.1:22725547-22788047 GCF_022113875.1 Hydra vulgaris
AACCAAATAATGCTAATTTAGTTTCTTTATATAAAAGTGCTGCATTTTTTCTTGATGCTTCTTCTGCATGCTTCTGGAAACTTCTGGATACTTCCTTTAATTATTAAAAAACTTCCGTAACGTTGACACGGACCAGACTTTATGTTACTTAAATGTACATACAAACCTTTATTTTACTTATATTTACATATAAAGCTTCATGTTACTTATATAAGCTGCAAGTAATTGGCATAAAATTAAAAACAAACGCGCTACCCAATAATATCCACTAGCACTAATTTAAGGTCCAAAATAAATAAGCATGAAAAAAAAAATTTAAAAACTACATACTTTTTTCTTTTCAATCATTTGCTTTTCAAGAACTTCATCATAAGTATTTTGTGTTTCAAAATCAAAATCTTTTTCTTTTGCCTAAAATAGATATCATTGTGAAGTATGCAATCACTTTTTAAAATATATATCACTGTGAAGTATGCAATTACTTTTTTAAATATATATCACTGTGAAGTATGCAATCACTTTTTAAAATATATATCTCTGTGAAGTATGCAATCACTTTTTAAAATATATATCACTGTGAAGTATGCAATCACTTTTTAAAATATATATCTCTGTGAAGTATGCAATCACTTTTTAAAATATATATCACTGTGAAGTATGCAATCACTTTTTAAAATATATATCACTGTGAAGTATGCAATCACTTTTTAAAATATATATCTCTGTGAAGTATGCAATCACTTTTTAAAATATATCACTGTGAAGTATGCAATCACCTTTTAAAATATATATCTCTGTGAAATATGCAATCCTTTTTTAAAATAGATACCACTGTGAAGTATACAATCACCTTTTTATTAAAACTTGTTTGTTTAAACTATAAAACTTTTTTTTTTAAATGTTGTATAAACAAATGAATATTAAAATGTTGTATGAATGAATGAGAATTAAATAAAAACTAACTTTACTTTCTTTTTTTAACTTCAATAATAAATCTTGTTCTTTTTTTGCAAATAATATTTTAGCTTTTATTTGCTTATTCCTTAAATTTTCTTCAGCTTTTAGTTCGTTTACTTCTTTTTTCTATATATATAAAAAAAAATAATAGTAAAAATAAATGAAATGATTATACAATTATAATATTAAATTGTTTGCAATTTTAAATAAGTTTTATAAATTACAAATTTATCTATAAATTTTTTTTTTTTAATAACAAATATAAAAAAAACTGTGTACTAGTATGTCTGCCTCATTTTGCTTGATTTTTTTTTCTTCTTGACGTTGATTTTCCAATGCTTGACGTTGCATATTTAAAGTCTAATGAAATAAATACCATATCTTAGAAATTAAAAAAAAATTAAACCAACAATAATAACTAAATAAGCAATAATTAAAACAAATATAAATAATTTAAAAAAATAATATTACAAAACATTATTAAAAAATAAGAACAAAATTTAAAAAATAAAATCACAAGAAAATTTAAATGTTAACCTTCATTTAATAAGGAACTAAACTATTGTTAAACATTAATAGAAACCTCTATACAGATACTCACCTCTATAACAGATTGGTTTAGTTTAGCTTTTTCATTTGCTTTTATTTCTTCTTGAAGCTCTTTACATTTAATATCTTGTTTGCACATTTCAGCAAAATAATGTTCAATTTCTGCTTCTTTTTTCAATTTCTCTGCCTTAATTAAAAGTTGTTCATTTCGATCAGCAAATATCTTGTTTTGCGTTTGCTTACTTAGCTGAGTACGAAGATCATGACATTCCTCCCTTATAATGAACCAATAATAATACACAATCAGCTACAATACAACAAACTACACCTAAATTATTAATACTAACAAAAAATTACTGTTTATAAAACAACTATGCACTATGCAAGTTTGGTGTTAACAGAAAACAACAAGGGTGCAAGCAACCACAAGTTGAGTTTGGTATTAACAGAAAACAGCAAGGGTGTAAGCAACCACTAGTTAAGTTTTGCGTTAACAGAAAACAAAAAAGAGAGTTACAGTGCAAGAAAGTGAATAGCTAAAAAAACTGTAAATAATATGTCAGGAAAACATAAAAAGCAGTAAACAAAATAAGGTTTACATAGAGAAAACAATTTTTAGCAAATTGCATAAAAGTATACATACCGAAAAAACGCAAACCATAAAAGCCTATATAACATTTATATAAAATAACATTTATACAACAACAGCATATTATACAATGACAGCATAATTGTTCTTTATTTGATTTCTTTATTCAGAAAAAAAATTTTATTGTCATTGTATTTATCATAACATTAATGTGTGTTAAAATAATGATCATATATATATATATTTTTTTTAGCCATCTCTCTCATAAAGAATTGAACCTGATCAAGTTTGTTTTATAACTTGCAGAACCTTTTCTTTTGTAAACTAGGAACAAAATGGTTGATTCAAATGTGCAAGCTCCAAACTATTCAAATTTTAAACAAATTTGACACTGATAATGATGGTAGTCCATTCCTTTAAATAGTCAAACAATTAAATTAACCAGCGTAACTGAACCATGAATATGTCCATCAGATAATAACAAAACAGGTCTTACTATCCCCTTCTTAGTAAGTTATTGGTCAAATTCTTGACAAGCAGCCTCAAAAGTGTCATTATCTGACATTTCATTTTCAGTTGTTATAACAAGGTGAAGACTAATTTTTTCAACAGCTACTTGTAATACAATCTGACTTGTTATTCCAACCAAAGAGAAAACGATTTGTAATGTATAAAAATTAATTGAAAATAGTTGAATTGTAATGCATCCCTTGTTTTCTTGCTGCATATTGAGGCATTATTCACCTTTTCCTGCATATACCATATTGCTGCATTTTGTCACATTAACACCATAATTCACAATTATGATGTCTTGTCATCATTGAAGATTCTTGTGGTGTCAATGTCACCCTTTCATACACCATAATCTACTTTTTCAGCATTTTTCATAATATCAGCAGCATGTAGTTCAATCGTAAGGTTATTTAAAAGATTACATTCTATTTCTTGGGTACAGTTAAGTGCTTTGTTTATTTATAGGTGACATGGGCAATTTCACTTTTAAGCATGAATGCTTTGCAATTAATTGTGACCAAAATAAATGAATAAATCTGAAACAATAAAAATAATGATTTTAAATATTATATATATATATAAAAATATATAAAACTACTATATATATAAATTCACTGTATATATTAAAAAAGTGTAAGAAAAAAATGTTGATCAAGTAAACTTTCTTACATACAGCAAACAAAAAGACTTCTTGTTTACCAGAGCTGATTTTGCATTAGGAGACAACTTAACAAACTTCTGACCTCATTCACATCTTTTATTAGTGTAGTCATTTATCTAATCTTTAAAAAAATCAAGAAGAAGTTTGATCAACTCTACCTTGTTGACGTCTTGCAAACTTCTATTTCTGATTTTGATATAACTTACTACTGCTTCCTCCTCCTCAAGTATAAAAAAACTACAACAACAATGTTCATAACCAGGAAAAAAACCAAAGCTATTTGGATATCAAATTCAGTTAATTAGCATTCTCTAAAAAAGTAAAGACTTGACACTTTTTTTTTTGGTCCAATCTTTGATTAATCGTTTTTCTATCTTTAACTAGAGGTTACAACCCCATCTTTAAGGACTTAAAGCCTTGCACATTATGGCTGATACAAAATTTTATTACCTCTTCTTTTTCTCCACTTTTGCCTCTAGCTTGAAATTTTTAGTTTTCATCTGTATTTTTTTAACTCATTTACAAAACATCAGCCACTTGTAGAAATTGTCTGAATAGAAAAACAACTTAGCAAGTTAAAATGTTGCATTTTGCTATACTTTTACAAACACAAAATCTTCTATTTTATTGTGGCTTTAATTAGATTTTAAAATTTTGATCTTTTAAAAATGTTATTGATTTTTAATAGGTAAAAAATATAATATAAACTTGTTTAAAACACTGCAAGGATATCTTTAGAATCAAGAGTTAATAGAATCAAAAAATTGAGAACACATGTAAAACCTGAAATTTTTTTTTTTGAAAACATTTTGTTTTGGGTGTCTATTTTGTGTGACTAGTGTTCCATCACTTTCTTCAAGACTTATTTAGTAACTGTTTATATTTAAAGCAGGTCAAGTTATATTAGGTCACACCAAATTTCAAGTCCATAGAAACAAATAATTATTTGAATGCAATTTTTGGAATGCAGTACTGTAGATGTTTTCTATGCTCAATCTAAAAAATTTTCAGACAGTTTATGTCAAATTAACTATACCAAAAAAACAAAAAACTGATACCTAATGATAAAATTTATACAATCAAAAAGAAATGAAATGCTATTAGCAATATTATAAAGCCATGTGAAAAACCTAAAATTTTCATTCTCTCAGAAGCCATTGAATTAAACAATACCTTCACAAAGGTGTTCGAGCCAGAGGATATAGATCAATTTGATACCACTAACTACAATTATGATCCTGCCACATTCCATTCAAATAATAAACTACCTAGCATTAGCAAAAATTAAATCATCAGCTAGTGGACCAGACAGTATCCCTGAAACAATCCTAAGAGATCATGCCACTATTTTGGTTGCCACTCTAATGCTAATCTACAATCAAAGCTTTACTCAACATAAGTTTCCATCTGCATGGAAAAAAGCTCTTGTAATTCCAATTAAAAAAAAGGTAAATTCATGTCAGACGCAATGACTCTTTGCAGTAAGAAGTTAATAATTTGCTAAGTTGATCATTAGATGTTAAAACGCATGTCAATGCATGCAAAAACTCAAATGATTGATTTCTCCTTAGAAATGAAAAGATTTTTTCCTTAGATGATTTCTCCTTAGAAACTCAATTGATTCATTTCTCCTTAGAAAGGTTTTTCAATATTTATTGCAGGCAGTAAGTTTGAAACCCTTACTCAAACTCCTCGGTGTGGCCATAGAAAATGATTTTAAGTAGAACACTCATTTCAAAAACATCCATCAGAATTGAATAGCAGATATTCCAGTTGCACTGGAATGTCTTCTAATTGCCTGGCATTTTTTAGTAACCTCCTGAATTAATAAAGAAAAATTATTTTGCCTTAGTCTTTTCCCCTATGGTTTATTCTTTACATATATAAATATATATATATATATATATATATATATATATATATATATATATATATATATATAATATATATATATATATATATATTAGACATTTTATTTCTTAATAATTGAAGAATGTCTAATTAACCTAAGACAAATTTTTTCATTGAATATTCAATTTATCAATGAAAAGTGAATTTTAAAAAAAAAAACTTGAATTTTATAAAAAACAAGAACTATTTCTAAACTGTAACATTTTTACAATAAAGAAATAAATATATACAGTGTTAGTAATTATTATGCTACCATTTTATAAAGTGTTGCTAAAGTTTTATTTGTTCAGACTTGGTGACTCAAAAAGAGTATTATAAATTCCAGATAATTACCAAAAAAATAATTAACTATTGACTTAAAGCCATTGATTTTTTCATGAGAATAAAAAACTTTGAGTCATTTTTTTAATATGGGGATTCTTTTGGAACTCTAAATTTTGAGTCTCCCTTGTTTCTTTAAGGGGCACCTTTTTACTGATCTCCATTGTTTCTTAAAAGGGAATCTTTTTACAAACCTTTTTAAATATCAGACCTGAGAAAATCAGTCTAAATTTGATATGAAAGGGTAGCTATTTTTTATTACAAATATGTTTTCCTTTTTTTTTACAAAGGCACCTTTAGAAAAATAAACAATTGCAAATCCTCTTTCTACATTTGTAAAATTTTCAATCTACTTTTTATAAACAATGATTGTACTTTACTAAATGTTGCAAAAAAAAAAAAAAAAAAAATCATTGTGCATTTATTTTTTATTCACAAAACATTGCAAAAAAAATATTTTATTCACAAAACATCACAACAAAGAATATAATTTAAAAAATAAACTTCAACATACAAAGTTCACATACAACAAATCTTGAGTAAATATTGTAAAAAAATTCTTCATTTATTTAATTTTAAAAAAAATATAATAAATTTTATATTAAAACATGATGTTTTTAAACAAGTAGAATACTGTGTTTTGGTATTTCATACTTTTTTTGTTGATTTGTTTATAAACTGTGTTTATAAATCATTGATATTAAATACACTGATATTGAATCTACTATGCTTGTGTACATATTGAAATGATATTGAATACTATGCTTGTGTACATATTGAACTGATATTGAATACTATGCTTGCGTGCATATTGCACTGATATTAAATACTATGATTGTGCACACAGTGAACTGATATTGTATAATATGCTTGTGTACATATTGAACTGATATTGAATAATATGCTTGTGTAAATATTGAAATGATATTGAATACTATGCTTGTGTACATACTAAACTGATATTGAATACTATGATTGTGCACATATTGAACTGATGTTGAACCTACCGTGCTTGTGTACATATTGAACTGATATTAAATACTATGCTAGTGTACATATTGAAATGATATTGAATACTATGCTTGTGTACATATTGAACTGATATTCAACACTATGATTGTATACATAAACTTGTAAGCACAGTTTGGAGCTTGCAGTCTTTCTATGCAGTTTGTGAAACTTCATCATACTATAAATTATTGACTAAAAATTTTTCATGCAAAATAAATTTAAAAATGAAAACCTAAACTTCTTTTCCATTTTCTCTGCCACATAAAGCTGTTTTTCACTTTCTCGTTTTTTCTTTAAGAACTCTAATTTATCTTTCATAAGTTTTTGTTGATCTACTTCCTCTTTACAATCAAGCTCCAATAGATATTTTTTCTCTTCTGCTTCAAGCATCAATTTCAATCTTAAAAAAATATGTATCTCATTAATAAAAACACATTTTTAGTAAGGTAAAAAACAAAACAAAAATAAAAAAAAAAGGTAATTTATAATTATAATTATAAAGGAAGTCTGCAAAAGGATTTTGGTTTTGAAAGTTACAAATATAAAAAAAGTCATAAATATAATGGAGAAACTGAAAGTATAAAATAATTTTTATTTTTGCATTTTTCTTTTCAATATAATTTTAATTGACTTTTTATTGGGTTCTCTCATTTGTATACAACAGGGATGAAAAGTCGCAAAAAGGATTCCCATCAAAATTAATTCATGGGAATTAACATAATCTTTTTTAATTCCTAAAGTTCCTTTCCACAATATTACATATAGACTCCAGAATAAAAATTGATATTTTTTGTACTCTAAATGTATTAATTTTGTTACATAATAAAGTCATCCAATATAGAATTTTGTTACATAATAAGTCTTCCAATATAGAATTTTGTTATGTAATAAATAGTCCAATATAGAATTTTGTTACGTAATAAGTTGTCCAATATATAATAAGTCAAATAAAAAGTCAAATAAAGTAAAAATCAATATTATCCAAACATTGCTTATGATTTGGGATTACTTTCATGTTTTTAACAACTTTTATGGAAAACAGATCTTTGGTCAATTAAAATTTCATAACTTAAATTATATATTTGATGGTTGAAATTTAGAATACTTATGAATGAATGTCTGTTTTATTTAATTTTTGGATATACTCAACAAGTTAAAAATTATATATTAAACTATTTTTCTGAATAATTATAAGTAATAAATATTTATGAACAACTGTAATGTTAAAAAAATGGAAAATATAACTTTAAAAAGAATTTGAAAAATATCAGAAAAATCATTACTATAAGGGAAGAACAACATAAGATGATGGGGGAATTGGTAATGATGGTTTATTTATAAATATTTTTAGGCACTTTATTCATGTTTTTAATAATTAGAATATTTATTATAAATTATGAAAATCCATTTTGTTTGTATAATGATAATGAATTTAATTATCAAAGCAACTTGTATAGCTTTATTTTTAAATATACTCATTAGGGGTATCACTAATATATGATAAAAAGCACACTTCATTTTCTCAGAAATGCCATAATAACCTATAATAAGCGTAAGCATTAAGCATAGTAAGCGAAGCCGTACTAAAGCAGAGGCCGGGTTTGATAAGATAACAGGGGTTGGAACCGGGTTTGTGAACCGGGCTGCATAAACATTTATACATCTAAAGTATATTTTTTTATTCAAAATTCATGTTTTATTTTGTATATATATGCAAATATAAACATCATTATGATCAACATGATCATCATAATCATCATTACCATGATCATCCTCATCATCATTATCATCATCAAGTTTTAGCCTTCCTTATTTATACTGTTTCTCTAATATAAATAATCTAGAGCATTTTCTTTTCTTAACTAAAGTTCATTCATACAATATATAAGGTACTCTCTTTAAGTTTTCTTACTTCTACCTTTAACATTTAATCCTGAAGCTGTTACCTCTTTACATGATAATTAAATCACTTTAATTTTCTCTAACAAATGTTGTTTGATAGAACATTGTTTTTTAATCTGTTCTTTAGACTCTTACCCATCTTCATGTTTTCCTTTTATATACAACCTACAACTTTAAGTCTTCAGTTAACCATTTCCTAGCTTTTTAACTCTATCCTCTATTTTAAAGTAACTCATAACTTAACAGTAGTTGCCTGTAACCTTGTTGGAAGTAAATAAGAGTTTAAAAACATATAAGCATATGTCAGTTTTTAATAAATAGTAAAAGTATATATATAAAATTATAATATATAAAGTATTATAACTACTTTTCTAGCCCTGGCTATCAAAGCCTTCTAAATCTTATAATTTTTCACTTCCTAATAGCAGCAAAAGATGAACTTTTACTTGTATTAACATAAAGTATTTTTACTTTTTTCCAAATCAAAAAAAAACTACCCCACCAGTACAGATGAAAATTTGGTCTCAGCAGGCTAAAAATACAAACAAATTCAAATTTTTGCAATTATGATGGGGGCAAGATCATTTACAAATGTTTCAAAAATACCATGAGTGTTATTTTTGTAGCTTGATTTATATGATTTTAGATTGTTTTTTTTTTTTTTTTTTAATAAAAATGATGGTAATAGTCATGTATCTTTTTGGGAAGTTAGGTAGAGAGGAGTCAAAAATATGTTTTTAGTTACAATATCTTTAAATTCATCTACTTTTGATTTGCCATTTAGAGACAAGATTGTTGAATTAGAAAGGAATAGAAAGAATAACACAAAACAACACAAAAACCATTTAGGTGAAAATGTGGTTTTTTAAAAGAGTATTTGGTGAAAATCAAAAAAACTATGTGAAAAAAAAAATTTAGCAAAATAAAAAGTAAAATAAGAAAAAATTTAAAGTCGATTAGGAAACAAACAAAGGTTGGTTAGTGAAAAAAAAAAATTTGGTTAGTGAGAAAATAAAACGTTTAGATACAATAATGGAGATAATAAGATAAACAGTATCACTGGCCTTTTAGAAAATTTAAAAAGTCTGATGTTGTTCTTATTTTTTATTTTAAAAAGTATTGAGGAGTATCCAACTCCAACTGAATCATAATTTGGAATAATTTTGGCTGAGTGCAAAACTTCTCTTATAAATAATAGTTTGGGAAGCATTAATATTTATTTAATTTCTGTGGGAAGTATTTTAAGGCAGAAAAAAATAAGAATAAGTTAAGATAAAATTAAGAAAAGATTTCCGATGGTTTCACACCATGCCAGGTTTATGACACAGGGAGTTTGTTATTTAACATACAATCTTTAGCCACAAAATTTGTGGCTAAAAAAATGATATTATATTAGGACACAAATTTGTGTCCTAATGTATTTTGTAATGCTGAGACCAAATTTTCATCTGTATTGGTGGGGGGTGTTTTATTTGGAAAAAATATTAATATTTTATGTTAATACAAGTAAAATTTTATCTTTTGCCACTATGCCATTTCCAAAAAAATTAAATGTGCTTTTTAATAACACCTCTAAAACTTATAAATAAAATCATATAAATTTCAATTTTTTCAAGGTAGTCTTAATTATTGTATTATGTAAAAAAGTGACTATTTTATCATGATAAATACATATTGGTAATAATATAAAATCATGGTATATCTCTCACATTGTTCGGTTTTGAATTTTTTAAAACATATTTGATAAAACTTAAAGTTAACAAGAGTATATTATTATACAGGTTTTCAAGACTTTGCAGATTGTTGGGTATCCCCCCTAAATAATTTAAACCACATAAAGTAGAGCTATATAGTATGTTTTAAATGATTTCAGAATAGGGTCTCTGCAGCACTCCGAAAAACCTTTAACTGGGTCAAAAACAAGTTAGATAGAGTGAGAAAGGTCCCCACATATTTATTTTGTTCAACAATAGCCTAGGGATGCAAACACAAGTTATTGCAGGTAAATACAAAATAAACTTGTTTAAAAAAATGCTTTGATACTTATCAATTTTTTCAACCAATTTTTTTTTTTACTTTTTTGATTTTTATATTTAAATTTTTAAAAAACTACTACCTAATAATAATTTTTAAAGTGACCAATGCTCTTTTGTTTAGAATTTAGAAGCTTATTTGAAACAAATATTGCAGTAACACTAAAAAATTAGCAGTACACTATTTCAGTACACCATTCACATATAAAAAGCCTGTTGAAGTTAAATAACAATCTTGACTATTAAAAGCTTGTGAAAGCCACATTGTAGGTTCATATTCCAACTCTGTAAACTCTATTGGTACAAAAGTAATACTCATAAAGTATATAAGTAGTACCTTTGGTATCAAAAAAACTTGTCTACTATTACTTTGTTTTTTTTACAATAAGTTAAAATTTTAAAAGTTAAGATTTTTAAAAGGTGGTCGGTTTTTCATTTATATTTAAAAGATATAATTTATTGGCAACCAAAATTATTATTATTATTATTATTATTATTATTATTATTATTATTATTATTATATGATTTTTAATAATAATAATTTTGATTGAGAAATAAAATTGGCAACCAAAATTATTATTATTAAATCATTATTAAAATGTCACATACTTTTCTTTTCTAATTTCTAAAGCCTTCTGTTCTTCCTGAAAATGTTTGTCTATATTTCTCATAACGCAGCTCTTTTCAAGAAGTTGATCAGTTTTCATCTCCCATACTGCCTAAATGAAAAAAAATGTTACCATGATTGTTAAACTAAAAAACAATGTGAAATGTAAATAAAATGTCACTACGATTGTTATACTAAAAAACAACATGAAATGTGAAAAAAAATTTATAAAAATTAAAAAAAAAGCTTATTTACCACTAAGTAGATAAAAAGAACATATTTAACAAATTTCAAACATAAGCAATATTAAAAATTAATAAAGCCTAAATAAAATTTGTCAGTATCTTACAATAGTAAAAACATAATTGTTATGTTGTTTTTATAAGTTAAAATATTAAAAATAAAATATTTACAGATTTGATTGAATTTAGTTACTAAGGATTATAACTTTTAATTTAATAATCTTCCTTAAAGATATTTTTTTCAAGTGGAATTTTGAAAACAATGCTGTATTGAGAATATGTAAAATTTTTTTAAGCTCATATTAAACAATTTAAAGATCTTTAAAAAGAGTGATAATACAAATAAATAAGTTTTTTTCCAAAATAGCGCATAAAGACACCCCTAAAAACCCCTAAAAAAATGAGAACTTTAAAAATATTAATCTGGTGTGAAACTAAATAAACGAAAAATTCTGAGTAAGTAACTAAAGATGAGACCTTTTTCTAAATTAGAAATCATAAGATCGATTCTTTATATACTTTTTAAACGGTCTTGAGAGCAATGTGATAGTTCTCCTTGACAGATAATGCAACAGGAAGTATGACAGAGGATATAACAGGGAAGAATATATAATAAAGTTTGCCAAAATTTTCAACATGAGTCATGTTTCAACATGAGTCATGCAAATTTTTTGAGCATATTAATATAGAGCCTTATACAAAAAATAAGTTTGAAAGCCATAGCTATTCTGAACAGAAGTTAAACGTTTGTTCGTTTTCTTTTAATTAAATTTTTTTTCAATCAACCCATAAATAATGGTTGTATTTGAAAAAACATGGTACAATAAAATTTTAACAAAGAAATTTAAAAAAAATATATTTAATTATCAGTAAGTTTTTTAATTTACATAATACTTAACTTTTGGTATTATTAAATTCAGTTTACAGTACTTTCCATTATTCTTAGGCTTAACAATTGCTTTTGACAGAAATACCACTTTGAACATTTATTAAACCCAGATAATGAGCAATCATGCCCAAGTGGTTAGAGAACTGACTTTAGAGTCAAGAGGTCTAAGGTTTCTTAACAACTTGAAGCTTGTTATAAAAAAAGTCTTGTGAATTTGATCCAACTTATTGCAATATTATTGCAAATTTAATTAAAACTTTGCAATAGTATTAACAATTTCTTCCAAATGTTTCTGACCATCATATGTAATTATAACTTTATTACTAACATTTTTGGTTTTTGGGTGATGGTCACATAACTTTGATTATAGATAAAACTTTTGTAGTATTTTAGTTTTATTTGTTGAGACACTTTTTTTTCTGCTTCTTTTCTTCAAGTTGCAGTTGTTTACTTCTTTCTTTTTATTGTTTACAGCTATTAAAATTCAAAAGATGTGGATAGCAATACTTTTAAAATAGAAATTCAAAATTTGCAATGAGAGTCATTATTTTTTTAAATCTTTTTACCAGCTTTTGATGGATCTAATAGATATAAACATTAGGCTCTAAAACAAGATTCTAATTTCACCTTTTTAAGCAGTAAATGCTTAAAAATAGGCAGATATTTAATTACAACAATTTTGTTACAAGAAGAAAATCTTTTTTTTTCACTTAAAGAGAGTTACGTGGTTACTTATCACTTATGTTATAAAAAGATTTGACTTGATGAACATTAGGACTAAAAAAAGATTTAAAAAGATATTTGAATTAGAATAAAAAATGTATGGATTAACCCAATTTTTCAATATGCAAAAAAAGGAGAATACCAAAAAACAGAATACTTCAACAAATTCTAGCTTCTGGTGTTAAATGTTATCTTTGTAAAAAAAAAAAAAAAAAAAAAAAAAAAAAAAAAAAAAAAAAAAAAAAAAAAAAAAAAACATAGTATAAAAAAGGGTTCTTTTTAGATAAAAGCATTAAAAAAAACTTTTACTTACATTTTTTTTACTACTATAAAACATTATTATATTTATAATTTTTATAGTTAACTATTATTATTATTGTTATTATTAGTTATTATTGTTATTGTAATTGTTATTATTGTTATTGTTATTGTTGTTATTATTATTATTATTATTATTATTATTGTTACTATTATTATTACTATTATTATTAGTATTACTATTAGTATTACTGTTTTTATTATTATAATTTAAATAATCCTTTTATCGTTATCTATCTTTTATTTGATCACTTTATAAGTTGGACACCTCGTCAAAAACAAGATATCACCATTTTAGAAGGAGAACAGTGCTGTGTCACTATATTGACACCTACCATTAATTTATTTTCTCTTTCTTTTTTCACTAAAACAAAAATATAATGAATTCCATTTTCAATTTCACAAGAACCTAAATAAAAAAATTCTAGAAAGTAGCTTTTTCTAATCATATTAAAAGTAAATGGAAAGTTACTTTAGATGTTAAATCAATGTGTTGTTAACACTTCTATTTAACAGCACAAAAAATGTTACCACCTTAAAAAAAAACTACTTGACCATAAACAACAACTTAACTCAAAAACTAATGTGTAAAATAAATAAAAAAACCAAAGTTTGTAAGCAACTAAAGGTAAACAAACAAAAATGCTATAAAAGTTTAAAAAATTATTATAAAAAAGATTATTATAAAAGTTTAAAAACTTATTTAAAAAAAAAAACATTATAAAAGTTTGAAAAATCATTGTAAACAAAATTTATCAGAGTATTAAAAACTGTTAAATTTTTTTTTTTACTTTTTCCAGTAGTAATATATAAACAAATAAATACTTATAATTCTCTCTTTGATGTAAAAACATTTTAATATACCTAAAAATATTTCAAATATGAATGAGTTCATATTTGAAATATTTTGACTAACAAGAACAAAACAACATTTGACTAACAAGAACAAAATATGAATGAGTTCAACAACATTTGTCTATTTCAGACATCTTACTTTTAACTTCTTCAGTTTGTCGTATTTAGCTTCTGATATAGATTGATTTCTCAACTCTTCAATCTTTCTTCGCTCAAGAGTTAAATGTTCAGCGGGTTTTTTACTTTTTAATCGTCCAAGCTAAATACAAATTAAAATTTGTTTTTAAAGATTAAAATTTTAAAGAAGTATTTTTTATGTGATTATAATCAGGATAGCTAAAAACCAAGGTTTTTTTGAGCGCATAAAAAAAAAACTTTTTCTCACGCAATTGACTCTTGTTTTATTGACTATGTACTACAGGCTTTTTTATTAACAGAGATACTACAGGCTACTCATTTTCTTTTTAATTATATAAAGACACTTTTTAAACAGATAACTTTGAAATTTAGTGCAGTACTAACTAGGATGTGGTAGCATACCTGTCAAGTCTCCCCCATATGGCAAGAGTCAAAATTATCTCCCTCCTGCATTTACAAAAAATTTGAAAAACTTCCTTTTTCTTATTACCAAGTTTTAACCTAACTAAATTGTAAATTTTTTAAATTTTTAGATGAGTAAGGAAATAGCGTGCCCGATAAAGAGCGAATGCTAATTTAGCAATCGATTGTATATATGGCTTCCATGAAATATAAGTAGTA
Organism: Hydra vulgaris; assembly: GCF_022113875.1. NCBI lineage: Eukaryota > Metazoa > Cnidaria > Hydrozoa > Anthoathecata > Hydridae > Hydra > Hydra vulgaris. The sequence goes on from NC_061164.1 coordinate 22,740,388, forward strand.
AGCGATAATCCAAAAAGATATAAGGGGTAAAGTTTCAGAAAAAATTGTATAAATGAAGAGACATTTTTTAAATTAAAGCATGGGCTTTTTAAGTTGGTCATACCCCCTTCCCCCATACATTACTTTATTGAACCCTTTATGCAGATCCCTCCACCCCTTAGATATTTCATATGACCCCAAAGGCATTGGTTTCGGCACAGGGTCACAATTTAAAAGACATATGTCTTCAAATATATATATATATACATACATATATATATATATATATATATATATATATATATATATATATATATATATACATATATATATATATATATATATATATATATATATATATATATATATATATATATATATTCACCTTCTTTGGTGGTGTCTTTACCCCCCTCCCCACTCAGTATTAGTGCTGCGGAAAATGGGTCGGAAGCCCCTCCCCAAAACATGCTATTAGGTCTCCAAAATCTTTAAAATCTTTCCACTTGGTATTACTAAAAAAAATGGCTTCTTAAATTTGTAATAAATATTTACTTTATTAAAGTAAATATTTAACTTTTTTTTTTTAACGCATAACTTTTTAACGTATAACTTAGTAAGTTTGTTTAGACAAGAGGTTAAAACTAGCGAACCTGAGAAGAGATCAAAGATTGTATCACAGTCATGTCATTGACTTTATTTTTTTTAAAATTTGTTTTAATGACAAATCAAATAAAAATAAACTTTACTTTCAGGTACCCCTTTTTGATAAGTCCGTAAAAAATTATTCTAAAGCGAGATCAGCAATATTACAAACAAAGCCTAAAACCCAGTGTCGGGGCTAAGTAACACAACTCAATTGGAGGGGGACAGCAAATTTTAGCATTTTATATAAGCAATACCTAGCAGTAAAGTTTTGAAAAATTGGGGCGCTATTAAAAGGTTTTTTGAGGGGGAACCTCCAACCCATTGCACAATTGAAAGATTCAATCAAAATAGGTGGCCAAAAATATAATTGTAGTATTAAAGCAGATATGAAGCCTTAATTGAGTAAATAGATATATAAGATAATAATTTTTTATTTTTGTGTTTAACCAGCTCATAGGCACAGCAAGAAGGGTATTAATTAGAAGAATTAATAATAATAAAAAGTAAGAATTAATAATATTTTCTTGAGCATGAGCTAACACTTTGTGGACGGAAGCTGGGACCTTAAACCAATTATGTCTCTAATGACTTTTCATATGCATCATTGCAGTATTTAATAATTTTTTTCCGGATCATTGCAATTGATTGTAATTACAATGTTATGTAATCTGATAATAATTTCTTCATCAATTTCTAAACTTTTTGACAAAATTGTGTCAAAGAAGTGTACGTGATGTTAACTAAGATTTTCCCATCAATCGTTATGTCATTACATAAAGTATTGTTTGAATCTGATTGAACGTATAGTCAAAGAGGTGATGTTGTTGTAACTAATAGATCCGAGTCTTAAAGGTTATTTTGATTGGAATTATTTAAACATTGATAGTATTTTGAATGATTTGATGTTCTGTCCATACTCCAAATTTATTAACTCATGATACCTCAAATTTATTAATTCATTAAAGTCTTTTTTTATCATCCAAATGTTTTAAAATTTCCTTTTTCTGTAGTTTCACAAGCCTCTTGGGTGTGTGATCCATAAGATCCTGTAATTTAACATGAAATAAAAAACAAGGTGAGCACTTGTTTTTTATTTCATGTATTACTCGATGGAAATCTGCATGGTGCTTCTTTATAAGTACTTTCATAAACACTTTTTGAAAGTTTATCATCCCAGAAATGCAAAAGCTTCTTCAGACGTCAACTCTTTTGTTGGTTGACCTTATTTTACTGATTTATTTATTAAACCCTCTTGATTACCTGGTGATTCAACTATTTTGTTGAGTCTTCATTCATAAAATAATTGATTTAAATCAATTGCTTTAAAAGCTGAATTAAGCCAAACCTGATTGTTATCAAATATTTATTTTGTCTTCTCTGACTTGAATCCTAGTAATAATGTCTTTAAACCTACATTATCAAAAGTATTCTTCAAACCTAAAAGCATTGCACAATTTATCTTAAATTGGTTTCCTCAATTATCTTAGTTCACAACAATAAACTTACAAAGTAAAAAAAAAAACTTTTTAACAACATTTAGAAATTCATGTGGTTTTTGGTCGATTACTGGGACATCAAAAACGCACTTTAGAATTATTTTTTCTTAAATTAATCATGTATTTTAAAACCATAAACACATAAAATTGAAGTAAAAAATAATTTTTTTTATTCAAAAAAAATTTACTCGAGTCTTTCATGCCTAAAAATAGTTTTTTTTTTTTTACCTTTAGAAATGAAAGAATAAAAAAATTGCTTTTATTCAAAGAAGTTTTTTATTTGTTTAAAAAAATACCAATTTTCCAAAATTATTTATCGCTGAATTCATACAAATGATTGTAGCCACACTTCTCAGGGTAGTCAGTAGACATAATAGACTAAAAAATATCAATAGGTAAAATTATGAACAAATTTTTAATTCGTCATCAAAGTTAAAATTTAGTACTTTAGTGATAAACTTTTAATTACAGGTGTATCGGAGTGGAAATTTGAATTCCAGCCGGAACCAGATTTGCCAGAGTTGTTAACAAAGTTCCGGCCAGAACGAGAATCATATTTATGTAATTTTTTACCTTCAAGATTTAAAGTGAATGCCTGCACCTCAGCATCGTGGCTACATAATATATATTTATAACTTAATATATATTTATATAACCAATTTCATTATTCAATTATTGTTTCGTTTAAATCTAATATGTTGTTTTTATTTGTTTCTAATAACTTTATTTAGTAAAAGTTTTAACCTGCATGATATTTATATTTAAAATTATTTCTTTGTTTTGTATTTTTTTATTTAGGTTAAAATTGAAATATTTACTGTATCAGGCATTCTATACTTTTTAATTATTTAAAACTTAAGTAACATTTAAAATAAGACTATTTTCAGAGTAAAGTAACATTTTTGATGAAAAAAAACTAGTTTGTTTCCCAAAACTGGATAGCAACTCTTTTTGCACCACAACATTCCTAAACTTCTAGAAACTTTTACATAATTGATTACTGCAAATAAAAATACGTTGTGTTTGTTAAGAATTTGGTATTTTTTAACTAGGTTTACTTATAGTTCTTCATTACCATGAAGAACAATTTTTTTTGATTTAATTTACAAAGTCACATGTCTTAAAAAAAAAGTTAAAAAATAAATTCCGGCCTAAAATATTGTAATTCCAGCTTGAACCAGAATGACCTAAAAATCAAAGATTCTGACCAGAACGGAATTCCAGTACACCTCTACTTTCAATACTAAAAATTGTAGTACCAACTTTTTCAGGAAATTTGTTATTTATATTTTTAACAGTCTTTATTATAACCTTTCCAATGATATGCATATTGTCAATTTTTCAATGATCTATATATTAAAAAATAATAATTACTAAAACCCAGCATCTTAAGAATTTTTATCAAAAATTCTTTAAAAACCTAACTTTAATACCTAACTTTAAAAAACCTAACTTTAAGAAGCCACTACCATTTAATCTGTCACATTAGAATTTGATAAATTGGAAATTTCTTAATGAGGGTGTTAATAACAAAATCCACTATCAGACATAATGATTGAAGTCACTTTTTTGATTTTTAGCCATATGATTTCCCACTGTGTATTGGCCAAAACATTGCTAAAACCTTTTTTTTGTGGACTCAAAAAAAGGATTGCCTGAAATGCAAGTCCACCTTACTCAGGGCCAGTATATAAGTGTGTGCATAGAGGATCACTATACCAATATACTATAAAAGAACAATAAAACAGCAAGATCCCCGCTCTACCCTATCTCACAGTAGGGTAGACCTACGAACAGTCAATATATATATATATATATATATATATGTGTGTGTGTGTGTGTGTGTGTGTGTGTGTGTGTGTGTGTGTGTGTGTGTGTGTGTGTGTGTGTGTGTGTGTGTAATAATTTCATTTAATTATTTTATCGGAAATTTGAGACCCTTTTGTTATTTTGAAAAGAATAGCTTAAGTTTAAAAATCTGATCATATAATGATTGAAGGATATATACCCTCATATGGGGTAATATGGCCACCACGGGGTAATAAGGCTTGTTTAGCATATTTATCAGTTTTTCACTAAAATCATCTAAAGTTTTAAAGATGCAGTGTCCCACTCTACATTTTTATTTTTATAGCCCAAATATTAACCTAACATTTTAATATCTGTAACATAAAATTAAAATAATAATAATCTTGTTGCTGAGTGTTTTTTGCATTTGATTATTTTTGTCTTTTCAGACTTTAAAAACACTAACTATTGCCAAGCAAACATTCGAGGGACAGTTTAGCCAAAATTTTAACCAGACCTCTATGAGCTACTTAGGTAAGTACATTATAAAGCTCAAATCATTTACCTTAAGATAAGTGGGTTAAATAGATTTTTTTTTAAATTTGAGGTAGTAAGGCAATGTATTGATTTAATGATAATTTTTTTTTTAATCAGTTGCTGCTGGTATTCCAGTTAAAATGGCTTTTGAGACTTACAAAGTTTCCAGATCAACTTTTAGAAATTTTCTATGTGATAAGACCAAATATGCAGACACCTTGTTGAACTTCTATTCCTGCTAAGTAAGAGCTTGTCATTACTCAAAATTAAGCAATGCTAAATCACTTCATCACCAAAATGAAGAGCTTTGGGATCTGGCTGCGCTATAACAATTCATCAAAATTACCCTTCACAAATATAAGTGAACTTCTCTTGGAAAGATTAAACTTACAGATTTTTCTCTCCATAACCTAATTTTACAGAAAAATTTTCAGAACATTTTAAAGAGCAGTGCAGCTATAAATGAAGAATAGTTTTTTTGTTGTTGTTGTTTTTTTTAACAATCTATGCAACCTGATCAATATATTTTCTTTCTAATGTAATGAACTATAATAAGACTAATATCAACAAAAACCCTGGCTTTAAGAAAACAATTTATAGAAAGACCATACAACATCTGCATACCATTCTAAAGATTGAAATGCCTTTGCAACTTGTTAGGAATTTTCGTATTTTATTGTAAATGTATTTGCATTTTGAACTTTATTTTAAAAATCTAGTTTTATGATTTAAAACATACTTTCTTAAATTTCATAATCATTTATTGCAATGTTTTATTGTTTAAATTAGTTTTATTTGTTAAGTGGCCTAACTACGCCATATTTTGATTTTTCAAATATGATTTTCATTAATAAACTTTAGTTAAAATTTTAAATTTGATTTTCACATATAATGTGCATCTTGTATGAGTAATTCTTGAAGAAAGTTCACGAATTTATAAATCTTATTAGTTTTTTTTTGTACTTTATTTGAAAATCTATGATGTGCGACTTTTATTAATTTCTTAAACATGTTTTGCAATGCTTTTTTGTTTAAATTAGGGTTTTTGTTAAGCTGACAAATCTTTTCGATTTTTCAAAAATGATTTATATTAATAAGTTGTGGTTAAAATTTAAAAACTACATGACTGATTTTCACATATAACATCCATCTTTTAGAAGCAATTCTTGAATAAAATCTACAAGTTTATAGCTCCTGTATTGTAAAGAATTGAGAAAAAAACAGTCAAAATATGACCATATTACCTCATAAGACGGTGTGTATAAATACAATTAATTATTCCTCATTAATTATTTATACTTATTGGATTTGAAACACAAGTTAAAACAATATTAGAAAGTAATAAATATACTAAATACGTATGAAACTTAAAATTCATGTGCTCATGCAAAATAAGTAATATATAATGCATAAACAATTTTTTTGTTTACGAATATGACATTCATATATAAACATATAACTTTTAAACTTCATAAAAATAATGATTAACTTACAATTGCGACACTATGAGGAGTAGGCCCAGTAAATTCGCGATGTCTTTGTAAAATATATGTCATTTTTTTGTTAAATTTTTAAAATATTTAGAATTATATTTTAGCCGAAAACGTTCTCATAAGAATACTGCGATCAACCATATTTATTTATTTATTGCGAAGGCAAGCGGACGGGTTGCTAACGCGTGCATTAAAAAAAAATGTACTGCGATGAAACACGTTTTATTTTAAACGCGTTTTATGCATTACATGTTTTAAAGTTTTATAAACTGTGTAAAAGAACAACAAAACAGCAAGATCCCCACTCTACCCTATCTCGCAGTAAGGTAGACCTGGGAACAGTCAATGTATATATATATATATATATATATATATATATATATATATATATATATATATATATATATATATATATATATATATATATATATATATATATATATATATATATGTATATATATATATATATATATATATAAATATATATATATATATATATTATATATATATATATATATATATACATATATATATATATATATATATACATATATATATATATATATATATATATATATATATATATATATATATATATATATATATATATATATATATATATATATATGTATGGATGTATATATATATATACATATATATATATATATATATATATATATACATATATATATATATATATATATATATATATATATATATATATATATATACATATATATATATATATATATATATATATATGTATGGATGTATATATATATATACATATATATATATATATATATATATATATATATATATATATATATATATATATATATATATATATATATATATATATATATATATATATATATATATATATATATATATATTAGGGTGCAGTGAAACTTTAGGTGAAAATATAAATAGTAAATTATTGATATGTAATAGCAACAAAAAGTTGCTTTTTGATATGTGTTCAAATAAAGTGAATAAAAGTTCCTCAAAATTTTAATGTCTTCAGCTGCCTCAAGGGGGTCAAAGTTACTGAAAAATAGGTATTTTTCATGAAAACAGCCTGTTTTAGCCATAACTTTTTTAAATAAAAAACTGTATTTTTTTCTTTATTAATACCCTAAGCCTACCCAGTGGGCACGGAAGTAAAAAAGACGTCTTTTAAACGTTTAAAATACGTCCAAAACGTTCAAAAGACGTTCAGAAAACGTCTAAAACGTGTATAAAACGTTTAAAAGACGTCTTTTTTTACTTCCGTGCCCACTGGGTAATTCCTAACAGCATTGTTTCACCCAGTACTGTATTAAGGGGGCTAGTTTAGTGGTGGGGGGCTAGGGGCTATAGCCCCAGGTCCTGAAAAGAGTCAAGAGAAGTTAAGCAGCCATGGTGCAGTGGTAGCGCACTTGCCTCAGAAATGTAAGATCCGTGGTTCAAACCCCACCTCTAAGCAAGTTTTGCGACATCGGTTGGGAAGGACTTCTTGGGGCACCTAAAATCAACTTAAAAAAAAAAAAAAAAAAGTTTTTTTTTAGTCATCTTTACGCTCTGACACATAAATAAGGGCCCTGAAAAGTCTAAATTCGCCATTGGTTTCACCTAACCTGTTTTGGTTATCTTGGTTATTTCACCTTTATAACTATTTAATAAATGTTTAAAATCAAATGTTTTAAACTATTTGTTAACTTAATGTTATATTGAAGTAAAATGTGTTTTATTAACCTTTTTTTAGTTATTTTTTAGAAATAATTATCTAAGTGGTTCATTATATTTCTTTTAATACTTCTCAATATATTTCTTTGCATATCAAGAAATTGTTACTAATGTTTGTTATTTTAGTTTAGCTTTTAATTTTATTTATGGCTTGCTAGATTAAAGTATAAATCAATAATTACTTATGAATCTAATACAAATTTGCTTATAAAAGAACAAGTTTTAATATGGCCATTAGGTTAGTGAGAACGAGGATGATGCTGACCTGTCTTTGGTATACCTAAAGAGATGTCGCAAGTTGTTTTACCAACATATGAAGATGTAATGAAACATTACTTGCTTGTAAAACATCAACTGAAACCAACAGCTGCAACGAAAGAACCTACTATAACAGTAATCTCTGAAAAGGTTGCACAAGTTGTTGAAAAAATATGGTTAAAACTGATGATTACTCATACACGGGTATTAAAGGTGATTCACGGGTATTAATGGTGTTCAAACTATTTCGAAACATCAAGCGCAGTAATTATGATAGCAAAGTAAACGCTTTTAAAAAAGATGCAAGACATAAATTGTTTGACATCTGCACCTGTAAGTGTGTGTTTGAGAAGTGTGTATGTAAAAACTCGCAAGGTTCCTCCTGCAGAGCAAAATTTTATCCAAGATTAGAGAACTCTCAAATTGATGTGCATTGGCAATGTTGATAAACTTGGCCATGAAGTTTAAAAAAAAAGTATTGAGCAGCATATAAGCATCGCAATGCCTTGTCTGTGCCTACGGTTGGTGATTTTGAAAGTCGATCTACAGCTCAAAGTGATGCAGATGATAATTACATTAATAAACGTAATATTTCCGATGTTTTTTCCATTGACATTATTAGTTCTTCGTATTTTCAATGTCGGCAACCACTTGCTGCATTAGCAAACGTCTGTGACCGGTATGGGATCTCAGATAGAGCCGGAGCTGCAATAGCAAATGTAGTTTTGGAAGACTTTAGTGTTGTTAATCAACAAGATACCTCGTATGTTGTTGATCCGAGTAAAATATGACGGGAGCGTAAGAGAAAACGTAATCAACTAAAAACTTCTAAAAATTCAAAAATAGTTCGAGGAATTTATTTTGATGGACGAAAAGACAAAACTCTTGAAAACATCAAGGAAGGGTTAAAGTTGAAAGGAATTTGGTATCAAGGAAGGGTTAAAGTTCTATTGACAAAGTATTACTCAAGAGCACATCTCTTTAATAGACGAACCAGGGTCTAAATACCTTGGGCATTTATCACCATCTGGATCGTCTGCCTATTTGATAAAAAGTTCTATAGTCAACTTTATAACTATCAAAAAAACTGACGTTAAAAAGTTTGTAGCTTGTGGATCTGACGAAACTGCCGTAAACACAGAAATTAAAGGTAGTGTAATAAGGTTGATGGAAAAAGAATATAACAAATCGTTGCAATGGTTGGTTTGTCTTTTGCATGCAAACATGCGAGATATAGTAGATCCTGTATTACAACTAAACGGCTATTTTGCTCATTCAGAAAATCTTTTACTAGCAATGGTTAGTAACAAACGCCAACAAATTCGTGATTTAGGATTAAGGCGCATTCTTAAATGGCGACAGGAAAAAGATCACACACTGCGTACTTTCAGTTTACCAAAGCTTAACTTAGATGCACATGATTACATAGAACTCATCTACTGGAAATAAAATAAAATAACCGAGCCACCATTGACAGCTGATGAGGCTTCGCTGGATGTATGTGGAGAAAAAACTCGAGATGGTTTTATTCGATCGCGTTTACATGCACGTCTCATAATGCTAGTGTTTAACACAAAGTCAGAATATCGTGCTTCCGAACCAATAAATTGGTAGAGTGTAATGACAGATTTTCTAAAACTTGATTGTGTATGTTAAAATAATTAATGAATAGATATTTTTGTTTCACCCTTTAACTTGTTATAGACTTGCTGACTTACTAATTTGCTAATCTGCCACAGTGACGGAGAGAGGGAAGGGGAAGCGCAGAGGACCATGTCCCCTAATTATTTTCAAAAAGACCTTTTTTTATTTTTACAAAGTCGGTGTTTAAAGTAGTACTTATTGACATTTTAAATTTTTTTAGTGGATTGATCCCAATCCACCCCCCTTTTCCCCACGAAAGTGTCACGCCTTGAAATATATATAACCTTAAAAGGTCATCGAAATATGTTCATATTAGATAAAAAAGAATGACATGTATTTCATTCTTTTTAATTATTACAGTTTTTTCTGAAAGAATTTGACAAAGAAGTATAATCTTTAATCAAAAAAAATAATTGACTAAAACACTCAATTGTCATAAAAAATACCTCTTTTTAGTAACTTTGTCCCCTATGAGGCAGCTGAAGACATTGAAGTTTTTGAAAATTTTTTTTTCAATGTTTGAACACTTACTAAAAGACAACTTTTTTTTGCTATTACATAAAAATATTCCACTTTTAATTTTTTTACTGCACTCTAATATATATATATATATATATATATATATATATATATATATATATATATATATATATATATATATATATATATATATATATATATATATATATATATATATATATTATATTGTATGATATTTTGTATTTGCAATAAAATACAAAAAACTCTTGAACGTATAAGAGTGCTCAATAATAAATAAATAGGATTTATTTATATTATTTAATAGAGCATTATATTAATTTATAAAAATAAAGAAAACAACTTTTTATATATATATATATATATAAAAATATATATATATATATATATATTATATATATATATATATATATATATATATATATATAATATATATATATATATATATATATATATATATATATATATATATATATATATATATATATATATATATATATATATATATATATATATATATATATATATATATATATCCAGGTTCGAAACAAGCTTTGGACTTATTTTCGCGTCACGGTAAGGAAGGAGGCGTGAACTTCCTGGTTAAATGCAATTCCGCGGTGCACTGTGACAAGACCGTTCACGGTCGTTTAAACTCGGCAAGTTATTGTACGCAAGCGCAGTTTGGTTATAAAAATTTTAGAATAGAATTTAGAGTTTTAAAATTGCTACGGGCCTTCGCTACAAAGTTAATTTTCAGATGAGTACCAATTTTTCTTAACTCGTGGCGTTTTTTAGCATTGTCTACAAAGATAACCAGTTGATCGAATTCTTAGTAGTGTTTCTGTAACTTAACTTTGTTAGATAATAAGTAAAAAAAAAAGAATATAATTTTTTGATTGGTGCAGACATTAAAAAATATATATATATTTAATTTGTTTATAAATTTAAAAGTCTTTTTTCTTTTTTTTTGAGCGTTAAAAATTTTTATAATTTCATATAGAAGAATCTTTTATCTTCCCATTACTTATAAGCAACTTTAGCACTCAATTTTTTTTCTAATAAAAACACATTTTGGCTATAGCTATAGCCAAAATGAGAATGCTACATAGCATTCTCATTTATGAGAATGCTATATAGCATTTTCATAAAGTTTGTTATTAATTTGTTTTCTACGCATATAAATACAATATGCTTAACAAATTGTGTTTAAGATGATGGTTTAAACCATCTATTTTGAAAGTTTTTTTATTTTTAATGGAGATTCACAATAAGAACTTGAATCTTCTTTGCAGGGTTTGTGGATATTTAGTTGGAAAAAAAAAGTACCCTATTGGAACAAACCAGAGAAATAAAATTGAAAAGGTGTTTTATCAGATGTAACTCAGATGAGATAGAGAATGTTCATCCATTTAACATTTGTAACAAATGTTATGATACGATAAACAATGTCATCAAAAGAATGGCATCGTCAACACATCTTTTAAATATGAACTGGAAACCTCATTCTGATGAATGCTATTGTTGTCAACAGGCAGAAAAACTCAGTAAAAGTGTCAATTTTACTAAATCAATAAAAATGAATAAAAGACTTATTGGTCGCCCTGTTCACCAGGCTGGTGTTTGTGAAAAAGTTTGGTTGTTTTCAATGATTGCTGACATTTAAAAAAGCATTGTTGTAGTACACGACTCAGAAATAAATGTTGAACAGCTAAAAATAAGTTTTATCCACATTTACAGCTTTATGTGGTGAAATACCACAACAACCAATAACTCTAAAAAAAATGCGAACACTTATTTTGTTTTTTTTTGTCTAATATTAGTAAGTGTAGTAATATTTAGTGGCTACATTAAAAATTTACCAATGCATATAATAAGACATCTTGATCAATTAAAAAGGTGATTTTAACAACCAATAATTTACAATTTTGTTTTAAAAATATTTTGTGTCATTTTTCGTGTATATTATTTAAAACTAAAATAATTGCTAATTTATTATTTTATTATATAATTATTTTATAATATACTAGTCACTTATTTAGTAATGTATTATTTTTATGCAGTTGTAAAGGACTTCATTGCCATAATTTTTTTCCTGAAAAAGACATACAAATTAAAATCGGAGGTGATTATGGTAGGGGCAGTTTAAAAATGACTTATCAGGTTGCAAATACCTTAAACCCAAATAAGAATAAGTCAAGAAGGCCTAACGCGTTAGGTCTTCTTGAGGTACCTAAAAATAAAATTAAAAATTTATATATATATATAAAATCTACCGTAAACTTTTTTTCTTATCGAAGTTGTTTGCGTGTATTCTGTAGTTCAATTTTATTTATCTTTTTTCAAAGCTGCTGAACTTACTCCTATTAGACAAGGTGACACATCAGTTAGGTTTTAACAAATTGCAAAATCTTAGAAAACAGTAAGACTTAAAAAACGGCTGACTATAATAAAAAGTTCGATACATTGATATAACATCAACACGTTAGTGATAGCAAATAAAAAAAAACTTATAAGCATCTTGGAAAAAAATAGCAATAATTTTTTTTTTCTTTTTAGGTCCAAAATAAAAAAAATGCGCGTGTATCTTACTTGACAGTCATCCTACAACCTTTTGTTGCGCATTGTATTACCCTCCTAATTTATCTGTTAAATGCTTTGTCATGCGGTGCGCAGTTTTTGAGATATCAAAAATAATCAGAAATTTGTAAATGACCAAGATGTATTGCAAGAGAACTACTCAGTTGACCTAGCTCAGTTGAATTGACGAACTCTCTCGGTTCTGAGCTAGAACTCTAATCGCGGCTTCATATATCTAGCTTGTATCCAGCTTTTATCAAGTTTAAAAAGAAAATTTAATAATAATAATAATAATAACAACAACAATAGCAATGATGACAATTAAAAATGTTAATAAAGTGAGAAGAGCGTCAGCTTTTTACACTTACAATTTATTCGAAAAGTAGTACTCAATGTACTTAACGTAGTTAAAACGAATTCGTAAAACATAAATCAATAATTAAAAAAATCTCATCTTTGACAATCTATAACTTGGATTTTAAATGTAATGAAATTTTTTTTTTTTTTTTTTTTAATATAAATGCATTTGCCACTGGACTTTGTTGCCGTTGAAAAAATTATCCTTATGGCAAAAAAGTTACTATAATGTAAAATTTGTTACACAAATTGTAATTAATAAGAAAATTTATATAAAAGTATATACTTAAGAATATAAGAGTATATACTTAAATTTTTTCAGCATATATTACTAAAAATAAAACTAATAATCTTGTTCACTGTAAGGAATGCTACTAAACATGCTGCGTTAGAATTTCATATCATTTTTAATAAAATAGAAAGTAAAATAGTTTGATGCAGAATAAGGTAGTGTAAGATGGATATTTAAAGAAAAATGCATAATGATTTGCGGTCTTGCCCGCCTGCAAATCATAAAATCTGATAAACACTCTACTTACTAGATAGTTTGGATCCAGTATTATTTTGACCATTTGGTGCATTCGTTAAGAAATGACCATTAGTCTAGTTTGACAAAACTAGACTAAGGGTCTAATGACAAAAATCTTATTGTATAAAAATAATAATACAATATTTTTGTTGTTGTAATATTTGCAAATAAAAAACAGACCACCGAGTTGACTTCTGATAATAGTATATGCATTTGAAACTTATTTAAAGATCGCTATTTTAGACTAAACATCTTTACAGTCTTCTTATAATCATTTTTTTATTGAACTATTTTTTCGTTAAGATTTGTTTTGTTTTTTGCTATTTTTTTAAGCTAAATAAAGATTTTAAAAGTTAAAATTACAATTTCAAGTAACATTCCTTCCCAGCGAGCATTTGTTTTTAAAAGTTACGTTTTAAATGTATTTTAAATGTATTTTAAACATTTTTTAAACATTCTTCCGTAAAGAACGTTTAAAAGACTTTTAGAACGTAACTTTGAAAAACAAATGTCCGCAGGGTTGTTTAATGATTTAATTTGATATTTTGGTGAAAAACGATTCATATAGTGCTACGTTTCCAAATTGCTCTAATGCTAACGATTATGCTCTAATGCCAGGGATAATTGCTTTTCCTAATTCTAAAGATAATAGGAAAGAAAAAAAAATAGCTTCATTTTTTATATAGTATATACTGTATGGTTTGTTAATATATATTAATTAATAGAAACGTCGTTTAATATTGCTTAAAGTTGTTCTTTTTAAAATCTTTAGGGCTAAATCTTTAAGTTACTCCTATTTTTAAAGAAGGGGACAAATCTGAAATCAGTAATTGCCGCCCTATCTCTGTTCTCTCCACATTTTCGAAAATTTTAGAAACAGTTATAGCTAACAGTTTTATGAATCAATTTTAGAAAAAATTATGTTTAACAGAATATACAAATATTTTCATGACTTTACATCGATCAATTTGGTTTCAAGAAAAATAACTCAACTGAACATGCAATTATCCAATTTGTACGTGAAATCTCAAAATCATTCGAAAAATCACAATATACACTAGGAATTTTTATTGACCTATCAAAAGCTTTTGATACGGTCGATCACCATATTTTAATTTATAAAATCAAATACTACGGAATAAAAAATAAAATTTTAAAATGGTTTAAAAGTTATCTATCTAACCGAAAGCAAAATGTACCATTTAACAATGATTACCAAACAAGTTCCTTGAGATCTTCTTTCAGATACCTTGTTTATGTTTGTTATGTTTTATGCCATTGTAAGTTTATATTATTATTTTTATTATGGGCTGTACAACGATTAACAAATGTAAACCAAAAAAAAAATATATATATACAGTATGATTTATGGCTATATATACAGTATGACTATATATACTGTATAATATGTTAAAAGTGTAGTCTGAACTTATTCTGTCCAAACTAAATGCTTTATGTGATAAAAATTTACTATGAAACAAGTTATTTTTCTCACATTTTTCCAAATAGCTACAATTATAGTACTTTTTTTATTCCAAAAATCTGGATTCATTATTTTGATTTCTGCGGTTCCGAATACAAATTCCTTTTGATAACTTAATTATTTTTGAGAGCATTTCAATGCGGAAAGAAAAGGTTAAATTAATCAAAAAAGTAAAAAGAAAAAATTTTTATCTTAAGTTCAAACTTTAAAATTTTTATTTTCATATCTCTCATAAGACGTTTTGCATGTTCACGTTTATGTTTACAGTATATAATACGGCAAGCGTGTTTTTGGAGCCTATAAATTTTTTGAAGTTTTGAAGTTTGCGTACTTGCCCATGATATATTTGCATAATTAATGAAACAGTATATCACTCCAAAGTATATTAATTTTAGACTTAACATATTGACGTATGGTCTAACCCTATACATTACGCCAATAGTTTTGGTAACTTTTGAATGTATGTAGATGATGGGGAAGCCAGGATAAATTTTCATCGACAAGGATTCCGAGGAATTTTATACTTGCTTGCTTTTTAATTATTGTATCATTTAAGTACAGTTCGCGTAATTTAAGAGGAATGTTTAATTCTTGAGTTTTTTTATGGAATAGAGTATAGTTGGTTTTCTCAACATTAAGTGTGAGTTTGTTAGCTTTAAACCAACTATTTACTTTATATGATATGAAACTTTCAATAATAACCAATCCCTTGTTTTTGTTGAAAGTTTCATATATCAAACTAGTTGGTAAAATTGTGATAATTTGATTTTTTGGATAAGAGGAGGTGGGGGAAGCCTATTATACCCTCCTGAATCTGTCACTGGTTCAAA
This sequence comes from Hydra vulgaris, assembly GCF_022113875.1. Taxonomy (NCBI): domain Eukaryota; kingdom Metazoa; phylum Cnidaria; class Hydrozoa; order Anthoathecata; family Hydridae; genus Hydra; species Hydra vulgaris. Next base: position 22,756,233 of record NC_061164.1, read on the forward strand.
CTTTATATGGTCATAATTTCTAAACGCTGAGTGATTATACTAATTTTAAAACTGAAAGTTTATCGATGGATAAACTTTCAGTTTTATAGTATAATCACTCAGTGTTCTAGTTAAGAAAACAAAAAACTAAAATATTTTATCAAATTGTTGCTCTAACGTTTGGGGCAGAGAGGCGAAACCTTTAAGTATTTTGAGTATCGGTTTTTAGAGTTTGTTCTGTTCTGGAAGTTAGCTATCTCAAAAACCAAAAAATGCTGGATTCGACCCTGTCGCGCCGGAACTGATAGACAGAATGCGAACAAAAAAATCATCACCTAAATTGCTAAGTTATTAGATTTCTATTTTATGTATCAAAAATATAAGAAACATGGTAAAAGCTTCTTTTACCATTTTCGTTGACACTTATTTTCTTACTGAATTTTGTTAACGAATTTTGCGTAAATTTATAAGCGCAAAACGCGTAAGAAAAAGAGTTGATGATCTCTCTCGCTTTATTACGAAGAATGTTACTTTTAACTTTAGCTCGTTAACTTCAAAGAAAATTATTTGCTTAAGTTTATTGTTTATGTTGTCCTTATAATTAATCTTTTTTGATCGGTACTAAGTTATTCTTGTAGAGAACATAATAAGTGGGTTTGGTTAATTGTTTTTGTCATTAAAATTTGTTGTTTGTTCTTCAAGTCGTAGGTAAGGTAGTAGAATTAAAGTTTGTCATAGAAAAATGTCCAATACACTATATATATATATACAAAAGGTAATCATTAAAGAATGCTAAGATGAAAGAAAGTAAAATAAATTTGGCTGATATTTCCAGCAAAATTCGATTGCTTGATGATTCAGAAATTTCATTTGATTTTAAGGTAAATTTTGAGTTAGAGTTTTAGGTAAAATTTTTGTCCGAACCTTTAATTGTAAATCAATTTTTTATTTTATTTTTTCTTTAAATTCTTTTACTCTCTTACAACGTTTATCCTTTCTTCTTTAAAAACTCTTTATCTTTTAGATATTTTTTTTGCTTTTATATTTTTATTAATATAATATTATTTAATGTGAATAATAAATCACAAACTAAAATAATAGCTCATCAAAGATAAAATCTGAAGATATTTTATCATTATACATATCTTTAACAAGATATGCATACTAAAATAATAATAGTTTTTTTTATTTTTATCAAAACTATTTCTTATTTATATGTTTTGGCTCAACTATAAAACAAGTGTTGTTTTTAATAAAAGATAAACTTTTTACCTGGCATCATGCAAAGAAACTCATATAAGTTGATAAACAATAGAGTCTTAAATATAATTAATGTTGTTGAGGAATAAAGTTAGATTTTTAGCTAACTTTATTCCTCAACAAAAAATGTGGTTTTTCAAAGGAATACCACAAACACATATACATATATCTTTTTTTTTTACAATATTTTTAATATCTATTGACAAATGATTTGTTGTGAGTATTTTGCAAGTTAGAATCTCACAGTTCAGATCATGTTTTAGATTTTGCAAATTTCATCCAAGAAAACACTCTTTCACAAAAGTATGTGAAGCCTTGGTGTAGTAATTAGAGAGTTGGCTTCAGAATGGGAGGTCCGTGTTTTGAAGCCGACTCTTGCCATATATGCATGATTGGTGAAAAAGGAGACGTAAATTTTCTAGTTAAATGCTATTCAGCCGAGCTCTGTGATAAGACCATTATTCTTTAAGCACCAAAATAATAGAAAAAAAAAAGTGCTATTAAACAAGACATCATTTTTGGATTGGATTTGGATTATTATTATACTTATTTATATTATTATTATATTTAAGACATCATTTTTGGATTGTTATACTATACTTATTTTGGTCAAGAATTTTTTTTAAATAACATCAAATTTTGTTAAGTAACATCACTGCAATGAATATTAATTAACTCCATTTGGAATTTTTCTGTTACAGTTTCAATTTTAACAGAAAATAGCACTGTGAACAATTTGATTTTGTTAGCATGTTTTTTAATCATAGTTTTTAATCATCATACCTTAAATTATATTCTTTGCACATTGAAACAGATTTACAATAGAATCCAGAGTAAGAAAGTGATGAGCTCGATAAAGAGAAGCAACTTTAGCAGATGCTAATTTTGCAACAGATTTGATATAAGGTTTCCAAGAAAGATCAGAAGTAAGAGTTAATCCTAGAAGATGAAGGGTAGGAGACTCATCGAGTACATTACCGTTCATAAATATAGGAAGGTCTAAATTATTGCGATAACGATTGGCCGAAAAAAATTGAGTTTTATCTGAATTAAAGTTTACCAGCCACTGTGAGCCCCATGCTGTAGCAGAAGTGAGATCCTTTTCAAGCTCAGATGCCCCCTGCAAGCAATCAGAGGGAGTTGGCTTCTTATTGTGACAAGAATAAATGGTAGTATCATCAGCGAACAATGCCACCTTAGATGTGAGAATATCTGGAAGATCGTTATTAATATTGATACTATCAAATATGAGAATGATTGTGATAGATTTAAAGGGCGCAACTTTATTGGGAAAATTACCAGTACCCTAATATTTTGGAGAAAAAAAGTTTTTCAAAAGTAGGTCAACCTGGTACTCAAAAGAAGTGAAATTTTATAAAAAATTCAAAAATAATAATCGTTTTATAAAAATCAAATTGCCGAAAAAAATTGTTATTAAAAAAACATGTAAAAATGCACCTTTTCCACTTTTAGTTAAAAAACTATAGTTATTATGCAATAAAATCTAAAATAATAATTTTTATATGAAAAAATTACTATTCAGAATAAGATCCTTTTCTGACAACATCCAAGATTGAAGAAACACCTAAATTAGCTCAGCAAACTATTTTGGAACATATTCAAAAGATAGGATTATTATGGAAATATTCAAGGTGGTGCCACATATATTTAAATCAGAAAAATATGGATGATTGAGTTGTCATATGCATATCTCTACTTGGTCGGAACTGAACCAAACCGTTTCTGAACAGGATGATAACTAGGGATGAGAAATGGATTACTTATGAAAACATCATAAAAAAAGGGCATATTTTGAACCTAGAAAACTAGCCTATTCACATCTAAACCACATTTGACTCTGAATAAGAAAATGTTGTGTATATAGTGGGAAATTCAAGGATCAATACATTATGAGCTTTTAAAACCAAACCAAAAGCTTAGTTTAGAGAAGTATTGTCAGCAACTGGATAATTTAAAGATAAAAATCCAAGAAAAAAGGCCAGCAATGTTTAATAGGAAAGAAATCATATTGCATCATGATAATGCCAGGCCGCATGTTGGATTGGGGGCTTGAAAAAAAATTGTAGAGCTAGGCTGGAAAATTTTATTGCACCCACTATATTCCCCAGACTTAGTGCCCTTCGACTATCACATGTTTTTGTCCTTACATAATTTCTTGAATGGCAAGAAATTCAAAAATAAAGAAGATATCAAACAACTACTGCTTCAATTTTTTGAATCAAAGAATAAAACATTTTTTAAAAATAGAATATACAAATGACCATCTCGCTGGCAAGATGTCATTAAAATTAATGGCAATTATATTACTCAATACAGTTTATAGATAATATCAAAAATTTGTATTTTTTTTTTGTTCCGAAAACAGACAGAACTTTCTGTTAGTTCTAATATATATATTATTTTAATGGTCATACTTTTCGATATAAGTTATCAAATTTACAAATAAACAGTTTTACTATTTGGAGAGGATTCGAAAACAAAATTAAACTGAATTATGTTATCTTCTTATTTATTAGGTTTACAAAAGAAATTAATATATAATATCCCATTTGATTAGTTTATAGTTTACTTGCCTTATAATCATCCTTAGCGAAAATAACGGCCATGTAAAATAACATTATCAAAATAACATTATCAAAACAACATTTTTTTAAACATTGTCAATCAAAGATGGACATCCAAAAGGTGACTGATCAGAAAAGTCAAAATTACCAGTTAAAAATTTTCGAAACTATCTTCTACATGTCCCATCAGAAAAAGTATTTCATCAAACATTTTTAATAAACTTCTACAGGCTTCTGTAACATTTCTTCCTTGTTGAAATTTGTTTAAATAACAGAGAAATGAACTTTATCAATAGCCATGTTTACAATATCACTTTATAATCCAGACAAATGTAAAATAAATTTGTTTGAGTTGATTTGCTACATCTGTATAACATGTATTAATGTGTTGAAAATTAATTTTATATCAACGGACAGAACTTTCTGATAGGCTTAATATATATATATATATATATATATATATATATATATATATATATATATATATATATATATATATATATATATATATATATATATATATATATATATATATATATATACATATATATATATATACGTATATATACGTATATATATATATATACATATACATATATATATATATATATACACATATATACATATATATATATATATATACACATATATACATATATACAGGGGTGGGACCGCAAAATGTGAACACTTTTCTGATTGTAATAATTAATTTTCTGTTAAATATGAACTAATTTAAATGTTCAATTTTTGTTTTTTTACATATTATATTTTACTTTGTTTACATATTCATTAGTACTTTGTCTTTCGTTTTTTATCAAATAAACTCAACTACATCTAACGAGAAAATAGTTATAATAAAACAAAAACGTTCACATTTTGCGGTCCCACCCCTGTATATACATATATACACATACATATTATATATATATATATATATATATATACATACATATATATATATATATATATATATATATATATATATATATATATATATATATATATATACAACCATCAGAATTAGGGAAAATGAGGTCAGCAATAATTTGCAGACCAAATTTTTAGAGATTGACATCAGGTCGGCAAAAAAATAGTCCCTTAACATAACAATAGTTAGACAAAAAAACAATGGTTTTATATATATAAGTATACACATACATATATACCTGATACATTCCCACACCCGCATGTTTAGCATCAATTTTAACAAGTTCTAACAAAGGATCTTGCAGTCGACGACCAATTGACACTTAAAATATTTGTTTAACAACTTGGTTTTATGCACAAACATGTTAATTACAATTAGTTAGACCTGATGTAATGATTTTGTTATTTTGATAATTTTTATGTAATTTACATGCTTTTAACTAATTTATCATTACACTTATGGTTTTTATTTTGTTTTAGTCTAATTTCAGATTTCATCTCACCAGCAATAAAAGCTCTTTTTATTGTATTTTATTGCTTTGCAATTTCATATTTTAATTCAATTAGTCCTTTTAACTGTGGCACCTGTTAAAAAAAATTTTAAATCTCTTAAATTTTTTTTTAACAGGTATCTAAACCTGTGCCAGAGTTACATCTTTTACAGAACTAATGAGTCATTTGAGCTTTAATTTCCTAAAATTTATTATCCCTCACATTTATAACCATGACACTTAACACATATTTAGCATAATATTCTATTGCGAACTCCACTCTTATTAATTTTGCTAACTTTGTCTTTTATTGAACCTTTAAAAGATTAACTTTTGAAGCCTAAATAAGAAAGTTATTGCTTATACAATTACTAATCTGAATTACGAAGGTATGTTTTTTTTATTTGTATATACATGTCATATTTCAATATTTTGTTTAAAAATGTCAAGTTTTTGAAATTTGTAAACAAAATATTGAAATTCCGCCTTTCGTGGGTGTTTTTATACTTTTTGAACTTCTTTTAGTTTTTAGATATATTGCTTTGTACAGTTTGATTACATTTTAAATTCTTTTTTTATTTTGTATATAGATTAACAAGTTTTTAATGCAATTACTTAAAATTATTATTAAGTTAAAGTGATTAAGTTCAAAGATGTTTAAATTTTTAAGTTCAAGCTTACCAATACAAACATTTGCTAATTGTTTGAATTAAATTTACTAATAATAATTTGCTGACAGTGTTAGCTTATTAATTAAATCTTTTTTTTTCATTTTTTTTCAAACTCTGGTGCTTAAACCTTTTTAAACTCTGTAACTTTATAATAAAAATTTTTAAAAACCCTCTAAATTTATACTCTGAAACTTTGAAATCTTTTTAAACCTTCAATTTTGAAACTGTAACTAGATTGGTTCATAAAGAAGCAGAGTACTTGTAATGTTTAGTAATTTTAAATTTTTTAAATAATTTTTTAAGTTTTTAATTTTTTTTTGTACTTATTTTTTTACTTTACTACTTAATTTTTTTTTTGTACTTATTTACTTTTAGAAAGAGACACTTGGATCAGAATTACTTGATTTTGTGTGCAAACATCTGGATGTTTTATCTAAAGATTATTTTGGACTAAGATATGTTGATACAAATAAACAAAGAGTAATAAAAAATATGTATTCTTTATTGCTTATTATTTATACTTTAGTTATATGTGACTTTTATTCAGCACAGTGCATATATTGCACACTTTAATATTTTAAACATAATTCAGATACTTCTTCATACAAATATGCCAACTTTAATTCAAAGGTTTCTTCAGACAAAAATAAGATTGAAAATATAAATGAGCAAAAAAAAAATTTTTTTGCCATAATAGATACTGACCTCTGATATAAACATTGGTTATACTCACAAAAGTTTAATAAACAGGTATAAATCTAGCTTGACTCTAAGCTATTTAACAAGTGCTTGAATGATTCTTATTTTCTTGCTTGCTGGAAAATGGCATCTGGTTTCAAATTTTAAAACTCTGGAGAACATTCTAAACCCTTCAACTGTCCTTCATTCTTTTTTCTGTTGTAAGGTCTTTGAGTTTTTAATCAACATCTTGAGTCAAATAACTTACTGTCAGACAATCAATATGGTTTTCGATTTTCTTGCTCTATGGCTAACTTGCTAACTTATGTGAGTGAAAGATTTTATTGTGGATTTTATGGAAGCCGCTAGGCAAGATCTATTGCTCTAGACATATCTAAAGCTTTTAATAAAGTTTGGCATGCTGGTCTTCTCCATAAGCTTGCTTAATGTGGTGTATCTAGAAAAGTTTTGAAACTTGCTTTATCAAATTCATCCTCAAAGGCCAACATTCTTCTTTATTTCCTCTAAAGTAGAGTAAACCTCTGGGATACCTCAAGGTTCTATCCTTGGTTCTTTTATCTACATTATCTTCCTAACAACCTTACATCTAAATTGGCTTTAATCACTGATGACTCAACTTTATAAAAAAGATAAAAAAGTCTTTTTTGTAACAGATTGGGGCTTGTAGTGGCTTGTGAATTTTAACTCCAACAAAACTCAGTTATTTGCTGCAAACAACTAATACTGTTGACCTATATTGATGTATGGCAACCTATTGAGAGTCCTCTTCTTTACACCTTTGCTTTAAAAACTTTTAGTCTTCTAGTTTTTTTCTCTTTAAAACTCTCTCCCATCTTCATGTTTTTCTGACTCATACAACATACAACTTTTCAAGTCTTCTGTCAACTGTTTCCTTTCTTTTTAACTCTATTTTTTGTTTACTTGTAAATCTCAACTTAATAGTGGTTGCTTGCAGCCTGGGAGTGAATCTAAATAAAATAAAAATGCAAAAAAAAAAAAAAAATTGTTATAAAAGTATAAATTTATTTTTAATCATATTGTAACTACATATATATTTAAAAAAGTAGAAATTATTTTTAACATAAGGAATTCATTTTTTTGGCAAGATCTAAATCTTATTAATATTTACAAATAAGAAAATTTGATGATATTTTTTTTAATGATTTCAGATTTCTTAATGGAATTTATTGTTGTTATTGTACCTGGCTAAAATAAAAGGATTTTATAGGGTTTGCAAATCTAGGGTTTGAAAACCTAAAAGAATTTTTGTTAATATCAAAATCAAGACATCTTTTCTTAAACTTAATTTAGATTTTCTATTACATCAAATGTCTCACAAGATTTTGACAAAAATACAATCAAAGTAAGTTACAGCTGTAAAGAAATAAATTCAAAATAAGTTACAGATGTACCAATGTACAATCCAAATAAGTTACATTCAAATATTAAAACTATTATTAATTTACACAATTAACAATGTTTGATCAGCAAAAATACTGTTACCATTACAATCTGTAACTTTATTTAGAAAACATTTAACAATCTGTTTTCTTAATGAATTGAATTTAAATAATCCAACTGCTATTCCATGTCATTCTAGCTGCTACTTCTACTCTATGACATTCTAGCTGCTAAATCTACTTCATGGCATTCTAGATGCTACTTCTTACTATTCTTGTTTTTCTTATGTTGTGAAACTAAAAAGAATAAAGAAATCTTGAAACCAGTAGTCTAAATAATAAACACTGTGAAGTAATCACTAAAGTAGTTAAATGTGCAAAACATAAAAAACCTATTGACATCTGAATTTCTTATTACTTTAAGGTTTGTGTCTTTTGGGATGTCTTTGCTGAGTCTTTCGGGAGGCTCTAAGTATTTAAAGATTATGCTTGTAGAAAGATATTAGTATGCTTTTACAAAAACTTAGATCTATTTAGAATGTTATTTACCGTTGTTTCTTTGGAAAGAGAAATGAACTAAAGATTGAGGGCTTGTTTAGAGAAAACATTTGTTGTGTACAGACATATTTTTTAGTAAGTAGTTCAGTAAGTTTTTTGCAACTCTTCTTATTTTCATTTTACTCAACATCATCAACTAAAGCCATTATAATCAATTGTTTACTTGAGAAAGCTCAGGATATTCTTTATATAATTTAACCACATCCTTGAGAGCTGCCCAATGACTAACTCGTGCTTTAAAACCCAGACAGCAATTGAAAAACCAAAAAATAGAATGTCAGGTATATTAATAAGGAATCTGTCTGCACCATCTTCCATTTCCTTTCATTCATGGTGTTTGAGATTTTGTCATTTCTAGTATGAGCAAATAAATAGCACCTGCCATAAATCTTGTTTTATGGAATCCTGATTAAAATTTTAAAGCAGGATAATGTCCACCTAGGTAGTAAACATAAAGCTGATAGAGAATCTTTTTGTCTTTTTTTTTTAATGTAGTCTTTTTTTTGTTTGTGGCACTGGTTGAAGTCAAATATATATAAGATGTTTTTTGTTTGTAGCACTGGTTGAAGTCAAATATATATATAAAATGTTTTTTTTTTATTTGTAGCACTGGTTGAAGTCAAATATATATAAGATGATTTTTTTTTGTTTGTAGCACTGGTTGAAGTCAAATATATATAAGATGATTTTTTTTGTTTGTAGCACTGGTTGAAGTCAAATATATATAAGATATTTTTTGTTTGTAGCACTGGTTGAAGTCAAATATATATAAGATATTTTTTTTGTTTGTAGCACTGGTTGAAGTCAAATATATATAAGATGTTTTTTGTTTGTAGCACTGGTTGAAGTCAAATATATATATATATATATATAAGATGTTTTTTTTTGTTTGTAGCACTGGTTGAAATCAAATAAAGAAATCATTAAGCAATTAAAAGGTAAATTTAATAAAATTTAGAAATTTGAGAGTTTTTATATTGTTGGAAAACATAATAATATGTTCATTAATCAAATTTTTTTTTTAACTTTAAATTAATAATATAATAAATGTTAACACTTTGAAACAATTAATAAATAAATGTGGTAGTGGTGTAGTGGTATAGCATTTGCCTCATAAACGAGAAGTTCTGTGTTTGATCCCTACCACATCCTTGGTAGTACCGCTCTCAACTTGTCTCTTCACTGTGCAGAGAAAAAAGTTGAGCACGTTACTAAACAAGTTGAAACCCTAACCCTGATGAAATAAAGTTTATTATAAAAAACAATGTAAAAAATTTAAAAAAGGTTAAAAATATATATATATTTTTTAAACTATTTTTAATATTAACTTTTTGATTCTAACTTTTTTTTGATTCTAACTTTTGATTCTAACTAACTTAGAATTAATTTTATAAGTTTAATTTTAGTTAAATAAAATCAATTTTATAAGAAAAACAAAAGTTTTTTTAAAAACTGGAAATTTATAAAAATATCTATTTTTCACTGTGACTTCATTCAACCCAAAAGTAATTTTTTATTCAACTAAAAAAAAAAATGATGCCATTTAGATAATTAGAAAAAATTATATTAAAAATATTAAGAATTAAATTTGCTGCTAGAAAATGTTTTTTTATTACAACAAATGACTTTATTGCAACAAATGACTTGAGTAAATCTTGTTACTACCAAGTTTCTAAGAGTTGCATATAATTGATATTTCTTATACTAAACTATTTCTTGTACAAAATAAACCCAGAAGCCCAAATGGGAAAAAAAAGTCTTATTGCTGTTTAAAATACTATTAAAAAATAAGTTCAGAAATGCATTCACTGTACATGAAAAAAATTTCATCCTTTAATAAAAATTGCATACTTCTTTAATATTAGGAAATAGCAAAACTAATTTTAGTAGCAAAGTAGATTTCGAAAATTAGTAGGAATTCGATTTGTGTTCAAGATTCCTCTGATTTTGTAATAAAAATAAATAAGATTCCTATACTACTATAGTACAAGTATCAATTGATAGAGGCAGAAAAAAGTTAAAATTATAAAAAAGAGCAAAAAATAAACTAAGAGAACTATCATACAGTATTGGACAAAACATTTGCAACCAACATCGAACAATGCTAAAAAGTGTTCCAAATTTTACATGTCTTAAAAACGAGCTATACTACCACAGCAAACAGTTCAGGAGTCTGGAGTCATAGCATGCCATGACATGAGCAATCAGCTGACAGGTGACAGCACCCAGGCAGAATTTCGTTGATAAGTGCCATTTTGCAGTGGACAAAACAAGTGCAACTTTTTTGGTTTGTCTTATTTTCTTAAGCCTGGTCCATGTCAACATCATAGAAGTTTTTTAATAATTAAAGGAAGTATCAAGAAGTTTCCAGAAACATGCAGAAGCTTCCAGAAGTTTCTAGAAGAACCATTTGGAAGCATCCAGAAGCATTTAGAAGTATCCAGAAACATTCAGAAGGATCCAGACGCATCCAGAAGCTTCCAGAAGCATCCAAAAGACGCATCTAGAATCTTCCAGAATAGGTTCACACAGGTTCATTTTACTATATAAGAGACATGTAAACCAACATGTAATTCAGTCTGTATATGGAAGTCAATCAGTCAGTATTATCAAGACAGTTTATCGAAGTGAGTTTTATCAAATTGTTTTATTGAAGAATATCAAATCAAGAAGTGAAATACAACAAGTGTTTCATTACATCAATACAGTCCAGATCCAACCAAGACAATATGTTACACAGAGCATTATTGTATCGTCACAAGGTAAATGTAACATGGTAAGCCTTGAGAAGCATGATTATTTTTATTATTTTCATGATTTCAAGTGCAAAAATGGCTCCGGAAAGTCTTGGATTGGAACTAAGAAAGAAAATTATTGGCGATTACGTAAGTGGAATGTCACAAAAAAGTATTTGTGTATCAAGACTGTTTTCCAAATATCGTTCTACGGGGAAGTTGACAGCAGATAACAAAGGTGGAAGACCACGTTCCACCACTTCTAGAGAGGATTCTTTGATCGTCAGATCCGTCATGAAGGATTCCTGGATATCATCAGTTGAGATACAAAAGCAATTAGAGCTGTCTGTAATGGATTTGCCACGAACAATCAGATGATGTGCTGTTGAAGCGGGATTGTTTTCTCAACGTTCTGCAAAGAAACCGCTGATTTCACTAAAGAACCAGAAGAAAAGACTCCTGTTTGCTACATCTCATATTGACTGGAATGTGCAGAAATGGCGAACTGTCCTGTTCAGTGATGAATCGAAGTTCAACATCATTGGGAGCGATGGCATTTGCCGTGTACGTCGACCGACCAGAAAATGCCTCGATTTACGTTACTGCCATAAGACCGTGAAGCATGGTGGAGGTAATGTAATGGTTTGGGGGTGTTTTTCTGCTAACGGTCTAGGTCCAATACATCAAATCGATAGAATAATGCGCGGTTTTATGTATAAAAATATCCTGAAAGATGTTATGTTACCTCATGCTGAATGGAATATGTCAATAAAATGAGTTTTTCAGCAATACAATGATCCGAAACACACTGCAAAAGTAGTCAAGTTTCAAGACAACCAACTATCAGTGATGGATTGGTTGCCTCAATCTCTGGATCTCAACCCTATCAAGAACCTGTGGGAGATCGTCAACTGCAGAATTAATCGTGAAGATGTTCGTAATAAGGATCAACTGTTTAAACAAATCCAAAAGGCCTATGCAGCAATTCCAAGTTTCATTGATTTAAAGTTTCATTGATCACTTGATCAAGATTCAAAGTTTCATTGATCACTTGATCGAATCTATGTCTCGAAGATACAAGGCTGTGATCAACAACAAAGGATTTGCCACGAAATATTGATAGCGAAATACAGCTTGGTCAACATTTTGTGGAGTTGCACTTGTTTTGTCCAGAAGGAAATCAACTTTTTTTTAATACTTTTGATTAATTTATTAGTTTTCATGTACAAATAATGAACTTTGTGATGAATAAAACTTGAAGAACGTTTTTTCTAAACAGTTACATAGTTATTTCTCTAAATTGAAAAAATGGAATAATTTAGTTTCTTTTATATAAAGAAACTAAATTAGCATTATTTGGTTGCACTTGTTTTGTCCGATACTGTATATCATATAAAATAAATTTTAGATATTGTCCAGCTAGATACTTATAGGTTTTCATATTGTATGAGAGTTGAAGTTGTCTTCATGATTATGGGTTTGTCTAGCTACGGTGGTAACCATGCAAAACCATTCATTACAGAGCAAACTAGAGAAACCATTAATTACAGAACAAATTAGAGAAACCATTCATTATAAAACAAATTAGAGAAACCATTCATTACAGAACAAACTAGAGATATCATTCATTACAGAACAAACTAGAGAAACCATTAATTACAGAACAAATTAGAGAAACCATTCATTACAAAACAAACCAGAGAAAACATTGATTCCAAATTTGAATCACAAGTATTACAAAAGAAACTTGTTTTAAGGAAACTTGTTTCTGTCTTTTTTTTTCAAAAATAATATAAAAACAATATTGATTAACTTTGTAGATATCATTTAGTTATTTAACTAAAGATTTAGCTCTGTAGAACTTCATAGAAATTTTTCCTAAGATTTATCTTCTGCAACGAAATTATAAATAGACCAACAACATAACAATGTGGTTTTACTGATAGCTCATAAGAATTTGCTGAAATCAATATTGAAAAAAAGTTAAAATTTAAAAATATATATTAAAAAAAAATGCTATTTTAAAAATAGTTAAAGGGTTTACCTTCCGCTCATTCCCTGCCTAAAAATGCACTCTAGGATTTAAAAAAAGTCTTTTTTAATTTCTAAATAAGTACCTAAATAATGGCATTTTTTTTTAAGTTGAATAAAGTATAACTTTTTGGACAGTTTTTGACAATGTTTTTGAATTCAAAAAAATTTTTTTTTTTTAGATTCACGACAACCTTATATGTTTTTCTTTCGAGTAAAATTTTATCCAACAGACCCTACAAAAGTAAAAGAAGAAATCACAAGGTTAATTGATAATTTATAAAAGTTTTGTGACAAAAGTGAAAAAGTTAAATATGACAAAATTGTATTTGACAAAATAAGGATACTAGCATAATATGATATTAGAAAGATACTAGATAGTATACTAGAAGGATACTAGATAGTATACTAGAAGGATACTAGATAGTATACTAGAAGGATACTAGATAGTATACTAGAAGGATACTAGATAGTATACTAGAAGGATATTAGATAGTATACTAGAAGGATTCTAGATAGTATACTAGAAGGATACTAGATAGTATACTAGAAGGATACTAGATACTATACTAGAAGGATACTAGACAGTAGGGTGTGTCAATTTTCACTTTTTTTGGAAATTTGATTATGGCTAAGTTATTTACCAAATCATCTAGATAACAAAATTTTTAATAGTATGCAAAAAAGGATATTTCAAAATTTAGTTTAACGGACAACACAATAATTTAAAACATTGACTGTCCTATCCTTTTCACAAAAATCTTTTGTTTTGTTTGTTTTATTTGATTAAATTCCAAATATGAGTTATGAAAAAAATCCAAGTTAAATATTTACCAGGAGTAATAATATTGTTGTGTTATTGAATTCAAAATACCTATCCATATTTTTAACTGTTTAAGGATATATATATGTATATATATATATATATATATATATATATATATATATATATATATATATATATATATATATATATATATATATATATATACACCCATGTAAATATACAAGTATATATAAATAAACAAGCTCCCTAACTTTACTGGATATAATATAAACTGGATATAACTATATATATTTTAACTGGGTATATATATTAATGGATATAACTATATATATATATATATATATATATATATATATATATATATATATATATATATATATATATATATATATATATATATCAGGCTTGGTCGGGAAGCGGGTGCGATCGCACTCGATAATTGACCATGGAAATTATATTTACTTGCGAAAAGCTGGCCAGATTTTTCAGGCGTTTTGAGAACATTTCAATTTATGTATGTTTCCTTGTTTGTCCGCAAAATAATAAGTTCATTTTATCGTAAATTTAGATTTTTTTTTACGGACGTACATGGAAACTTATATAAACTTGAATGTTGTCAAACGTCTTAGTGCGGAAAAATAAATAAAGAACATTCGCGAACATAAAAAACCCGCCAAATTTACGAACAACTAACTCTATTAGTTCAATTAATAAATAACTGAAATTACTACGCGACTGTTCTAGAGTATTCTGTTGAATTATTTTTCAAAATCTTTTTTTTTTGTTTTTGTTTTTGTTTTTGTTATTTTTTCGTTGAGAATGCTATCATCAATTGTTTTAAGAATATACTATCAAACGAACAATTATTTTAATACAATGGCTCATTCTCGGAGTCACATCCATAAAGCTATAAATGTTTTAAACTAACATTTGTTTACAAAAATAAATGTTTTAAATTTATATTTTTTAACTTGTCAGCGTTTTGTAAATATATTATAGATTTAATTAGTATAGTCTTATTTTTTATATATAAGGGATGTATTTATATGTATGTAATGTATTAGAAATTGGTTTATTAACTTCAATTATTTTTGCTTCAGCCATTCTTACAAACTCGTTATACTTACACTTAAAGTTTTTTTTTTCTGTAAAATACTAGTTAAAGAAAGCCCACTCACTAAACATCATCAGCGATATTGTTAAGCAGTTCCGCTTCCTCCTTACAAAGTAATTTAACGTTTTTAGTTAATTTCTATCTAGCTAATTAAATTTCCACAGTAACTCAATGATTTAGTTATTTCATTTGTTCATCTTACTAAGAAGAATTGTTTCAAATATGTTAAACTTTTCAAACTACGCGAAGCATAAAACAGGTACTGAAAAAACTTTTTTTATTTATATTTAAATTATATAGCGTTAGTTTTATTGGTTTAATCTTGTTGGACTTTACAGGGCCGGGGGCTGCATTATTTTGGTGGCCTTTTTTATGTGCGACAGCGTAAAAATGACTTAAAAATACAGATAGGTCCTCTTGACTATTTCTCGGCCCATAGCATAGTGTGTCCCGGGACTATAGCTCTTCTATTTCTAGCACTAATAATAAGACATAAGTATATAAATAAAAATTATATATAATCTTTAATAAATTGAAGAACATTTGTTTCTTTATTAAACAATCATTATTAGTACGTTGTTACTATATACAAAAAATGTCGCTTTTTTAAAAAAAAAAAATTATAAAAGAGCGACGTTTCAAAAATATTTTGAAACTCTAATCGTATTTATTTTGCTTAAAGTTTTGCGTTAAAAGCTATTTTTCTTTTTTTTAACTGTCTCTCACCGGCTTTTCGCAACTAAATATAATTTCCGTGGTCAAATATCGAGTGCGATCGCACCCGCTTCCCGACCAAGCCTGATATATATATATATATATATATATATATATAAATATAAATATATATAATATATATATATATTATATATATATATATATATATATATATATATATATATATATATATATATATATATATATATATATATATATATATATATATATATATATATATATATATATATATATATATATATATATATATATATATATATATATATATATATATATATATATATATATATATATATATATATATATATATATATATAAACAAGCTCATTAACTTAAAAGATTAATAGTTAGGCAATTAGATTAATAGTTTGGTGAAAGATAAAACAACAAACTTTTTGAGCACTCTGTATATATATATATATATATATATATATATATATATATATATATATATATATATATATATATATATATATAATCACTTCATAAAAAATAAGTAAATAACATTCTTACAAATGTGAATAAATTAATACTCCCAACTATTTTTTTTGAATTAGATGTTTCATGTCTTTTTTACTAGAATTACTGGACATAAGCTCTCAACTAATTATCTGACCTTGAATGTATGTATCTCTTCTAACCTGACCAAAGACACGACAAGCATTTTCAGAAGTCATTTTTATACATCTTTCAACAGATTGTGCATGAGAGGGCCACTTAGTTACTTTAATTGGAGTGTTAATAAATTCTTTAACTGCTTCAGTTGATAAATTACATGTTAGAGGCGGTTCTTTGATGTCACTTCAGTCTATAAGTTTAGACAAACAGGTTGCTTCCATGATGATATTGGGAGTCTTTCTAATCCTAAAAGATCTATCTCCGAATTGAAGTGCATCATTTCCAACACCTCTTAATTCAACTATTTTATTAACAGCTTCTCTTCTTTCATCTTCAACTTGACTGCAGAGCATACTTTGCAACACTGATTCAGAATGAGCATACCATGCTGATCTTTTAAAAGTGGGTAAAACAATGTCAATTACCTCCTGAGTTTGATTTTTTAGTAATTGCATTTGTTCAAGTAAGTTAATTGGTCCCTCCACCCAGCTTGACTTTACTTTAATGTTGAACCAGTTAGGAACATACACACCAACAATATACTCAACTATCATTCTTAACTTATTTAAAAGCTCATCTGTTAACCCATGATTAGACACTCATATTTTGCAAAATCTTAAAGCAGTAGTTAGCCATCTGCTATGACAAATGGGACTAATTTCTAGTAATGCCAATCTATTGGACAGAACTCCAGTTTTAATGGATGTCACAATTTGGTATGCGTAGCTTTGATCAGTTGTCAGATCTTTAATAATTTTAGGATCAAGATGGATAAGAGGAGAAGCTTCACAAAGTTTTATAAATTGTGGATTAATTTCAAAGTTTGTAACATTATTCAGCCTTACCAAGTGGTCCTGACCTATGATTGCTGGATTTAGTATGACCATCAAGAAACTTAATTAGACTTTGTAACCCTAGTTCCCCAGTGTGTAGGTCACATACAATCCATATGAGTTTCCTATCAAGTTTTTTTTCAACCCACTGTATCACTCTTCCTGCCCATCCAGTATTTATATTAGTACTGTCACAACCTATGGCTTCCATTGTTAAATGCAAAGATCTTTCTTTAAGCCATTCATTTAAATGATCTGCAATTATCTCTGCAGGTTTTTTTACATTCGATTCTTCAGGAACAAAGTGAAATAAATAATTTCCATCAGGTTCACTGCACACAGTATAATGTTCTTCTTTTACTAGCCCTGGAAATTTCCTACCTTCCACATCAAAAAAGATTTTAGTGTCATCTTTTCTATCATCAAAAAGAATGCAACTCAAACCATTATTGTTTAGTTCATTTTGGAGTTTTGAAGTCAACTCTTTTCCAATTTTGTCTTGTGCTCGTCTAACTTTGTTATGATCAATAATATAGTTAGTATTACCTTCTGTGATAAGTTCAACATTAATAAGGGCAGCAGTTGCAGTTTCTCTTAACCCTATATGGTGCCTTAAGCTTGCTAATGCTACATTACTTATATTCATGGTGTTATATTTTTTTACGTTTCTTTTTTCTGAAATATTGATTTGTACTTCATTATTTGAAATACCAGAGACTTTGTTTGAGTCACTTTCGGGTAAGATGATCTTAGTTTTATTTTGTTTATTTAAAATTTCTTGGTCTTTTTTTACTTTTTTTATTTGTGATGCGTGATTTTCTATTGAATACCTTTTCAAACTTTGGTTTTGTTTCTTAGTTTCAATGTGATCAATGCCACCTATCTGAAGCAAACATTTGGTTCCGATTTTTTCTCTTTCTCTAAACATAATTTAATTCAAGGACAGGAATTTTTTGATCTTTTTTACAAACACATTCAATGTGCGCTTTTCTGTCACAATTTTCTTTACAATTAATCTCTATGCAAAACATAATTTTACAATTGAAAGTAAACAAATCAAAAAGTTTATCATGTCTTTCCATAAATCTTTCTGTAATTGATATAGCTGCATTACCATTACTAACCTTAACAGCTAATAACCATAGCTCTTTTACTTTGTATTTAACTCTTCGTTCAGAATTTATAACTGGACTTACAAGTCTTACTAGTGGACTTACAGTTTAGCATTTGCTTTTTTCCACTGCGATAAAATTCCTGGAACAATTTTATTAACAAGCTGATCAACAGTATGGTTTCTGCGGTCTTTTTCACTTATCTCCCTTAAATACAATCCATACTTTAGGACATCTTGAGAAATTGGAAGTTCAGATGGAAGAAACTCTGAACCTTTTCCAATCAATTTACATAGCTGACAAGCCGATTTACTTCTGGTTTTGAGGGTGTTTAACATCTTTAGTTTAATTTATTAAAAATCAAGTTTTTAGAACTGAGAACCTTTTTAAAAGTATAACAAAATAAACAACTTTGCAAAATGGAAAGTGAATGTTTAGAATTAAATTTTCGTCAGTGTGTTGTCCGTTTTTTAGATATTAATTATATTTACAATTAGTTTTTTTAGATATCAATTATATTTACAATTAATTTTTTATTTATCAATTATATTTATAATTAGTTTTTTTAGATATCAATTATATTTACAATTAGTTTTTTTAGATATCAATTATATTTACAATTAATTTTTTATTTATCAATTATATTTACAATTAGTTTTTTTAGATATCAATTATATTTACAATTAATTTTTTTAGATATCAATTATATTTACAATTAAAACGAGACATATTGCATGGAAGGTGAAATTTTATTTAAAAAATTCAAAAGTAGTTTTATTTTTTTTTTTTACAAATTTTTATGTTCTGTACTCTGATTTAAGAACTTTTTTTTCAAGTTTCAAGTTTGATTTTATGAAAAATTTTTCAAATAAAATATTGTGAATTTAGACTTCTTTGTCCTACAAGTAGTATTACAGAACTCGCTGGACATATTGTTCAAGGTATTCTTATCTAATTTGCAAATATTATACTTAATTATATATATATATATATATATATATATATATATATATATATATATATATATATATATATATATATATATATATATATATATATATATATATATATATATATATATATATATATATATATATAATATTTAATTAAGTATACATTTTAATATGTATACTTAATTAAATATTATATATATATATAATATTTAATTAAGTATACATATTAAAATATATATATATACATATATATATATATATATATATATATATATATATATATATATATATATATATATATATATATATATATATCAGGCTTTCCCAGGAAAGGCGTGCGGTCGCACGCCTTGTTTGTCCATGCATAGAATAAATTTTTCTGACTAACTGACCACGTTTTATTATTATGCGTTTCAAGAATTCGCGCCAAAACAAAGCTAAACGAAAATACCGCAAAAATGCAAGCAATCTTAAAGTGAATAACAGAAATCTGTTTGTGCTTTAAAATTAAAAAATTAGTGCATATTATTAAAAAAAAAATTTACCTATAATTTATTTATTTATTTATTTAGGGTGGTAGTTATTTAAGCTATGAAAAATCAAATCAATAAGAAAAATCAAATCAAAAAGAAAAAGATTAATGCTTAAAGAAAATAAAAGGACCTTTTAATGTAAAATTTGTTTATGACTTTTATCAGTCAGTAATACTTTAAAATTCACGATAGAACTATAAACAATTTTTAAATGTTTCGTAAATACATTTAAATGTTTAAATGTATTGATTTTATTGTTTGAATGTATTGATACGCAAGAAAACACGAAAACGATTGCTATTTATTAGTAAAATATGTTTGTTTGTTTTTTTAAATGAAAAAGAATGTTATTGTCAAACGATTGAGTTGCTTATTTTGCGATCATTAATTGACATTGTGAACGAATGTTAATATATAATAATGTCCCAAAGGAACTGTTTTCGTAACAATGACAACAGAAGCAATGCAATTATTTTTTTAACTTCTTTCGTAATTACAAAATTATGCAATTGAATAATTTCAACGTAATAAAAGGCGAGCATTGACTCAGTAAAATCAGTTTACAATAAGTCGAGAACTTTTTTCACATTAAAATTTTGTTATGTTTAAAATCTCAAATAATATATTTAATAATTAAAACAGCAGTTTATTTTCTTGTCTATGTATTGGGGAATAAAGTCATTACCTTTGCATAAACCTTCGTAAAAACTAAATTAAATGAAAAAGTTTGACCAAATTTGTCTAGCGTAAATAATGAATCAATTTTTTAATACATTGTCTGATAAAGTTCGTGAATAAATTACGTATCAAGTCTTTTTATTTTCGTAAAAACTTTATGACTTATTGTCGTCTTTTCCTTGACTTGTATCAAATTTCGTAGCTGAAAATAGCAACCCTAATAAAAGAAAACAAAAACAATATAAAATTTTGAAAAAAATGTTCAAGACTTTTTTTTTTGTTACAAGAATTTTTTTTTTTTAATTTTTTTTTATTATCGAAATATTTTTCTTACATCCAATTTTAATTTTATACTTTGTTTAGACTTTGTTTTTTATTCTCTGGATAATTTCCGCTTTCTTACGAAATATTGCCGCGGTCACATTTTCTGAAAAATTTATTTTATGCGTGGACAAACAAGGCATGCGATCGCACGCCTTTCCTGGGAAAGCCTGATATATATATATATGTATATATATATATATATATATATATATATATATATATATATATATATATATATATATATATATATATATTTATATACACATATATATATATATATTTTGAACCATGGGTTTTATATTTTCTTCAAACTTCTTTGGCAGTTGCATGTTACAAAGGAAAGTTCACAAAAAAAATTTTGGGCCAAAATATTAAATGGTTCCCAATATATTTCAATTTTAATATTGATCTGGTTTCCTAAAATAACTCGGTTTTCATAACATTTTGAAAAAACATTTTTCTTAATAAAATGAGAAATAACACAATGGCAAAAATATGGAAATAAATATTTATAATGTTTTTTTTGATGCTGAATTTAATAAATGTATTTTAAATGCTGAAATGTGAAAGGAACACACTTAAAAGTAAATAAAACAACTAGTTTATAAGACTTTACTTTGGTGCCCATATATCTCAAAACACCCCAGTTTGATTTTTTTTTTGCTTTTAATTTTTTTAGTTAGTTATAATCTTACATGTCATAACAAATCTTACTGGAAAAACATGTTTTTCTTATTGTTTTATATCAGCCAACGTTACACAAAATGTAACCCATGTGCACAAAATATTTGAACTAATCTTACCCATACTAAAAACAAAATTTCTCAATCTGTACAAATTATATTTGTTCACTGATGGTTGTGCAGGGTAGTTAATAAATGTAAAAGCTTTTACAATCTATGCTAATTAGCGAATAAATTGGGTTTTTAAGCCGATTCAAACCTTTTTTACATGTTCCACCTATAGTAACTATGAGATGGGATTGACAGTACTGTAAAAAGGTTTACAGTGCAAGAATGTTTGAAACACCCCAACCAAAACCGAATACTACTGTTTTATTCTCAATATAAACAAATTGAAAAACTGTTTTATAAGCTTGCTCTAGTTCAAGTAGAAAGTTTATGTTGAAAAAAGCAGAAATGGAAAAAATACAAAATAAAAAAATATTGTGAACTATTACAAATACAGTCAAAATAACTTACACCCTCAAACACCATACTTAACACCATAAACAAATTTTTATATTTTTCAGTAATTTTTTAAATTACAATATATCTTTATTGTATTTGCAAATATTTTTTTAGTATTTTTTTAAAAAGGGATATATTTTTGAAATTATAGTTCTATATGTTTCTGTTGTTTTTCCAGTTAGAATTTTGGTGACATTGGTGTAACATTATAACTAAAAAAATTAAAATGAAAATTAAATTTGAACGGGGATGTTTTGAGATAAGGGCTTAGAGTTGATTCGTATAAACTAGTTGTTTTATTAACTTTTAAGCATGTTTCCTTTATATTTCAGCATTTTAAGTATATTTTTTGAATCCTGGATCAAAAATGCATAGTAAATGTTTGTTTTCATATTTTTACAATTGTTATTTCTTATTTTATTATTAGAATGATGTTTGTTTTTGAAACATGAAAACCAGGATATTTCAGGAAACCAGGTCAATTTTAAAACTGCCATATCTTGTCAATGGCTCAACATTTTTAGCATAATTTTTGCATACTATGTTTTTTTATAAATAGGAATCATGTCTTAAGATGAAAGGAAGACACATGGTTCAATGGACTGGGTAATTTGGTGTGGAATTACCCTTAGGTCTTTTAAGGTGTCACTAAGATCTTTTAAGGTGAACATTCAGGTCTTTTAAGGTGAACATTCAGGCCTTTTAAGGTGCATTATTAAGGTCTTAAGGTGAACAATAAAGTAATTTAGGGTACAACATAAAGGTGCAACATTAACAAAAAAAATTTATTAAATAAAAATATGAAAAGACATGTTGATTATTACTGTGATGTGATTACTGTTTGTACATAAATTTTATTTTGTTAGAATAAGGTGTAAAAAAAAACTTTTAATAATTGTAAAAAATATGTTTATTATTACTATGCTTACTTTGATATGATTACTACTGAACTTGATTATAATCGTAAATTTATTTTTATTAACATATGTTTTACAGCGGAATTAGGGGATTATAATCAAGATGAGTTTGGAGATGGTTATCTAAAAGATTTGAAGCTTCTTCCGAGACAGGCATATTTTTTTTGTTAGCCTTTTTATTTTGATTAACAATATTTATATTTAAAAATCATATACACACATATACAGAGGGACTAATTTAGAATAAAGTTATATACATGCATATAGAGAGATTTTAGAAAAAAATAATTTGGACAGCAGTAATACTCTGCCACAATTTCACTCCCCAAATTAATGCTTGGCAACAAAGGAGTGGTTGGGGGGGGGGAGCAGGGATATTTTTTGTCTTGTATTGAATTAAGTTTTCTATTTAATTGCATATCTAAACATGCACGTTTAAACCATAAACTCTTTTTTTATCACTTTACTGAATAGCTGTTATTAATTAAAAAATATTTATATTGATCTTGAATTGTGATATAAAATCTTATTATAAAACCATATTAATACTATTATTTTTATTATCATTATCAAAAGTTATGATTTAAACTTTAATATTTTAATTCAAAATTTAATTTAATTTAAACTTTTTATAGTTAAGCAAAACAAAAACACTCCAATAACTTATTTTAAAATATATCTTTATTATTATTATTATTATTTTTAATTATCAATTAACTCGTTTTATTAAAACAATGTTCACAGTTTTTGATAAACTGAGAATTTAATGGCCATAAATATTTCCAGATATTACAATTTGCAATCACTTAATTCGAGCGTTGTTATTATATTATTTTTCAATTCAATTTATGATACCAGCCCATCATAAAGTATAAACCTTGAAACACCCATTCAATGGGACTGCAATTCAATGACATTGGGAAATTAAGTGAAATTTTGACTTAATAGTGCAACAATAAAATCACCTGTAAAATAAGAACCACTTTATTTGATAAAATTTGGTGCAAATGTAGCATATAGTCACACCAAACTATGTTTAACAGAAACGCTTTTTTTGTTTTGTTTTACCAACTGATAGTCTTTTTGCCAGTTTATGAACTTTTTTTAGCACTTTCTTTTGTATTTTGGAAGTAGTTTACTGAAATGCATAAGCCAATTCAAACCGCACTTTAAATAGCAAATCAATATTTTGTTCTATAAAATGAAAATAGTAGTTACAATAAAACAATTTAAACAAAAATTGTTGGTATTACATAGTAGAACAGTCATGTAACCTTTATTTTGAATATAGTGATTGAGTATTAAAGTAATTAGTAATAGTTTAAGTAGTTTAAGTAGTAAAAAACTAACAAAATATAAACTGAAATTGCCATAAATCCTCAACCAGTGAACCAATCTGATTGAAACTTTATCCAGAGTTTAGTGTGACTATATGCTACATTAGCACTTATTTTTATCAAATTATGTAAAGTGGTTCTTATTTTACAATTGTTTTTATTGTCGCACTAAAGTCAAAGTTTCACTTATTTTGAACATTCAAATTGAATTATTTTTTGCAGACAAAAAAGATTTCAAAATATGCATCACAGAGAATCTTGATGTGTACACTATCACCTCTTAAAATATGCATCACAGAGAAATCTTGATGTGTACACTATCACCTCTGACCCAAGAACGCCACGTTCTTGGGTCAGAGGTGATAGTGTCTAAGTGGGGGGCTTAATGATAAGATGAATTGGGGGGGCTTAATGATAAGATGAATTTTGTCTTCTTCAAGCCCCAGTCATGTAAATATTTGTTTTTATAAATTACGAGTGTAAATTATTTTCAATCGGCAAATACAATACTAAAAAAAAAAAAAAAAGCTAGGTTTGCATTATCAGGATCCATGCAAACTGTTTTAAAAGTATTGCTTTTTAACTGAAAACCAACAATACAATGACTTTATTATTTGGTATTAAAACTGTGTCTAAAAGCCATATTTTAAAAGCCATATTTTTGTTTTCTTATTTTAAATATGATTTAATTTGAAAAAGTTTTATTTTAGCATTATTTACATCTGTTCTATTAAGATCAAAAAAAAAGAAAATAGATAACATGCCTATGTTTTCTATGTTTTCTATGTTTTCTATACTTATTTATACTAATAAAACTTTAATTAAACTATATTGATTTCATTATTATTCATGACCAAATGATCAAGTTATATGAAGAAATTTTGAATGAAAAAAGGGAATAAATAAATAAGGAAGTTTTAAGGAAGTTTGATTCTGGGTTAATCAGATAATTTATTAGTACTTAAAGAGAAATTTCCTAGGACCCTAAAAACAATTCATAATAATTAAAGTTCAAGATAACCAGCGTTTGACCGGAATTTAATTGTAAAATTAAATTTATTTAAATGTAAGCTTATGACCAATTATCAAATTTGGGTAAAAAATTTTCTATTGCTACTACAAAATGGGCAAAATTATTTATAATATAATCATAATCATAATGGGCCTTACATAATGGTTATGTTATAAATAATTAAGTTTTAGACAATAATAGTCCTATGATTATTTAATAATAGCCTTATGGTTGTGTTAAAACGAACAAACATGATGTATAATAGTTTTTTACTTTTTTTATTTTTGAGTTTATTCTTATTTAAATTTCAGAATGAAAAACTGCTTGAAAAGATTGTGGAGTGTCATAAAAGTTTGACTGGATGTTCACCTGCAGAAATTGAGAATAAATTTCTTGATATTGTTAAAAGTCAAGATTTGTATGGTGTTGATCCGCACCCTTGCAAGGTAAATGATTGTATGGTTTTGATTAATAACCTTTATAGCTTGTGTAATGCTGCTAATGTAATGTTTTTCTTCTACTAAACTCCTGGAAGTATTTGTAATATTTATAAATCTAAGTAATAATATTTAATTTTCTTCACAACTGAACCACAAACCTTTGTGAAAAGTAAAAATTTTAAGATCTATATGGTATATACTGATTATAGTCTATACTGATTTCCTTTAAAAGGTTTAGAAAAATTTTATTTCATGTAAATTATTTAAATTACTTAAATCTATATGAATTATGTTTTTAGATAATATTTAAAGGTTTATTTTTTTTTTGTTGTCATTATGAAAATAAATTATTAAAGTTATTAACAGGTAATATATTAATTTATATGTATTGGGGCAAGTGAGGTTTCTTAACTT
Source organism: Hydra vulgaris (assembly GCF_022113875.1). Classification (NCBI taxonomy): domain Eukaryota; kingdom Metazoa; phylum Cnidaria; class Hydrozoa; order Anthoathecata; family Hydridae; genus Hydra; species Hydra vulgaris. The sequence continues at coordinate 22,782,566 of NC_061164.1, forward strand.
TCTTAACTAAAGCTACCTTATGTAGGAGAAGGTAATAAACATGTGATATAAAAACCCCAAGTTTTTTCTTTTACTTGTTTTTTTTTTTTTTGTTTTTGTTTTGAAAAATAAAAATGCACACTTTAAAATTTAAACCACGTAAACTTAAGCCATGTTGAAAAATCAAGGGTCTTTAGGATCTGAAAAACAAATAAACTAATCCAGAGTTCCAAATATTTAATTATATATTTTTTTGATAAGTTGAATTTGTGAAGACCTTACAATTTTTGACTTTCATAAGTATTAATAAAATTTAATTTAAATTTTTAGGTGGATTTTAAAATATTGACTTGAACCATTTAAATATTTTTAATTATTACTTTAAAAAATAATTGTGCTTTATTTTAATTTTACTTCCACAAGACCAAGAGGGTCACTACAGTTAAAGCAACTGTTTTTTTTTTTTTTTAATTTTGTTCTGAAGCATAAACCTTGGTAATCGACTTGACTGCTGTGAGGAAAAACAAGTTTTATGAATCAAGAACTTCTTAGCTATGAAACAATCAGTCTGTTTACTATTGCTAGAAACCATTGTAAAAAGATTTTACAATGGTTTCTAGCAATTCAAATTCTAGAAAAGTCTACTTATCTCACAAAATCTTGTATTTTATCTCAAAAATTAGGCTCCAGTAACTCTTTTTAGAATCCTTAACAGTGTCTATAAGAAGTATCTTCATAAATAATCCCTCCTCTCTTGCATGGCTCAGATTTTGTCACCTCACTTAAAGACATAAGACAAAGGCTGATTTGTTTTCTAAGGACTTTTCATCAATCTTATTTCTTGATTCCACTAATCACATCCTAACTGACATAGCTGACAAACAGATTGATTCATCGCTTGACATTCTTATCACTCCAACTTCTGTATCTAAAGTGATTTCTTGCTTAGACTCTTCTACAGCTTGTGGTCTGGACAACATACCTGTTATAGTCTTACAGAAGTGTTCTTTATCTATACTTTTGAAACTATTTAACAAGTGCTTATCAGAGTCTTGTTTTCTAGCCTGCTGGAAAGCAGCATCTGTTATCCCTGTTTTCAAAAAATTATGTAAAGCGATCTGACTCGTTTAGTTACCATCCCATTAGTCTACTTCCTATCATAAGCAAGGTTTTTTAATTGTTAATTAACAAACACTAAATCTCTCATTTTGAATCTAATAATTTACTTTCTGGTCATCAATATGTATTTCGATCTTCTTATTCTACTGCTAATTGGTTAAGGGTAATAACTGATATGTTTTATTGCACATCAGATAGATGTGGAGAGGCTAAAGTTATAACTCTTGACATTTCTAAAGCTTTTGATAAAGTTTGATATGCTGGTCTTCTCCATAAGCTCTCTTATCAGTTAATATTTTTAAGATTATTGAATCCTTCCTATTAAGTTGTCCTCGATGAACAGCACTCTTCTTCATATCCTGTAACTTCAGGGGTTTCTCAAGGTTCTACCCTTGGCCTTATACTTTTTTTAATCCACAGCCCTGCAAAAAATAGAGTTTTATCTAAAAGTTTGAAGAACCCATTACATTACATACCCATTACAGAACATAATTTAAACAAAGTTAAACTAAGGCTTCTTTATTCTTTTATTTTCATGTCTTTTGAATAAAAACTTTTTCTAGCAATAAATGCATACATTATACAGTGCAAAAATAATTTTTTGCTATAGATATTGGGTGGTCAAATCTTTTTGGCCATAACTGTATATAATTGTTAATTGCAATTTGCAACTTTTATATATTTATTTTTAATTATTTATATTTTTATATTTATAATTTTGATAAAAAATGAGAGATAACTTCATCTTATAATCCTACAAAGCTAAATTTTCAGTATATTAAAATTTATAACATGTAATAAAATTTAAAAATAAGTAAAGACTAAAACCATAGAAAACAACAAAACAACATAAAAAAAAAAAAAAAATAGCAACAATAATGAAACCTTAAAAAAATCTTCTTTTTTTTTTTTTTTTTTTGTTTGTTTGCTTTTAGTTAGGATATAAAGTTAGTATTAGGATAGCTTATAAAATTGTGTTGAGTAAAGTAAAAAAAGAATTAGCAGGAACAGTTAATAGAAGTTAGTCTACGGGAAAAAAGTTACTATAATCATTAGTTTCAAATTTAAAAATTTAATATTAAAGTCAAATTTAAGTAGAACCTTTGATTCTAAAGTAAAACTTTTTTTTAAGAATCATGATGGTTTACCTTTGTATCTTAGTTTTTTTTAAGGACCATGATGATTTACCTCTGTATCATGGTTTTTTTAAGGACCATGATGATTTACCTCTGTATTTTGTTTTTTTAAGGACCATGATGATTTACCTCTGTATCTTGGTTTAACACCTCATGGTATACAAGTTATTCGAGAGGCCAAACGAGTTTCTGGATTTGTCTGGTAAATATTTTTTAAAAGTTATTTACTTTAAAACTTTGGTAAATGTATCATATATATCTTATGTATATATTTTATTTTATGTATATATTATTTTTTATAGTATATTTTATGTATATCTTATATTTAAAAACTTGATACAATAATTTCATGTGTGAAGAAATTAAAATTTTTATAAATAAATACTTGTATTGATATTGAGGTTAAAAAAATGATAATCATTTTATAAAGTTATTAAATAAATCCTCTGATATCTGATTAATATCAGTTATCAAATGTTTTTAATTTTTATAAATCACTAAATTGTAAAATTTAATGTTGATCTGTGTCTACTTGATTTTTAGAAATATTTAAAATTTTCTAGATCAAATATAATATTTTTAATTATGTTATTTTGTTAAATTTGGTTATTAATTCACTAAAATTACTCAGTTCTTTTTTAATAATAACACTCCTCTCAAAAATTCGAGATAACCTCTTTTAGCTGACCCAGAGAAACAGGATGAATTCTTTAAGCAACAGTCAAGACTTAATATAATTATACATTCTGAATAAAAGTTACGTTTACAAATTCTTTTACAATTGCTTGCTGTTAAAATCAGTCGCACAAATTTGAAGTTGAGACTCATATTCTGGGTCTTTTGACGCTTGTACCTTTGCCAAGGTTTGCTCACTGTAAATATCCAAAGAAGTGTTTTTTCTTGAGATGAAATCCTTGGTGTGAAAAAACACAGCATGAACTTTTGGAGTTACATTTCCTGCTGGTAGTGCCAAGAACGATTGCTTGAAAAGTTCAATTTTTTGTGCATGTCATGCTGCAGTTCGTTTCCAATAACCACAGTATCAAACTTTCTCAGAGCATCAATAAGCAGTTCAGAAAAATCTTTATAGTGAATAATTGTTGCCATTTCGACTTTTAACCCTTTCTCTTGCATGACTTCTAGCTTTGAATATGTGAAAAAACTTGCAAGATTGGTTCCTATTTCAAGAAACTTAGAGTCAATGTATGGTTCAGTGACTTTAACCTGTGACTTTAATTTGATTAAGAGTTGATGCTAGCTTTCTTATGCCATTGTTGGACATTCCTGTATTGATCTGAATTTAGGCAAGATCTTGTGCTGTCACTCTTGTAGGGGCCTCAAACAACTGCAGAGAGCTTGAAGAACCTGTCAGATTATAAATTTATAATTAAGTACATTGTGTTTAGGTTTAAAAATAAATTTATGAACATAGCAAAAATCTACTTGGTGTCAATGCCAACGGTCGTCGACTTTGAGCTTGATTTAGGCGAATTGTTCCATGTGGTGATGCCTCTTTTTGACTGATAACAGTAGCAGCTATTTGGTCATAAACTTTGCTATCTTTAGCTGCAAGCAACCTCATGTTTTCCTGAAATGCGTATTCATTGCAAGGATAGGACATACCTTTGCCAAGAACTGCAAGAAATTTGGAGCATCTATGGTCACCCTTCTAGTTTTCAGTCTTCTGCCAATTTTCCAAAGGATACCTTTGATTGAGCTTGATTTGACCAATTTGACAGGTGAGACATTGGCAAGCTTGCTCTCTTGTGGAAATCTTGAGATAAATTTCTTGAAAATTAAATGGCAGTGGTATGCTTACTTCTTTGCCTTCATCTTTTCTCCTCATTGGTAAACGGCATCCTTCACAAATTCCTTTTGGAACTCTTGAGTCTTGAAAATCAACATCTCTTTGGAGAACTGTCTTCACTTTTGTAATTATTAAAGGTGTTACCTCTCGTTTTGCCTTGTGCATGCAAAGAAAACAGACAGTTTTTTGGTTTTCTTTATGTGATTTTGCAAAAGTGGGCATTTTTATTGCGGCAGTTGAAAATTATGCTAATCATAAATTTTTTCTAAACAAATAAATCATGCATTTTCCCAAAAAATTTACTTGAAAAATGGAAATTTATAGTGAGTGTACCTTGATTGTCGCATACAAAAGGACACCAGTCAGTAATACAATTATATATGCTGTAGAAATGTCAAAAGCTGTCATTTACACTATTGATGTTGATAGTAATAAAATTAAATGTTGAAAATTATGTATTTGAATGTTAAGTTCAAAAAAAAAAAGGAAACAATGATTGGTTGTTATAAAAGCAAATGGTCAACAGTTTTTTTATTGTTTTTATTCTTAAAAATGATCTAGTTCATGGATGATTTCTAAACAAAAATAATTCAAAACACATTAACTCTTTATCTCTTAAAAAGCAGTTTTTTATTTATTAAAAAGCACATTATTTTTATTGTTAATAAATATAGAATCTAGTATGTCTAAATTTGCTGCATCTTGCTCTCCTGTTTTGCATAAACTATTTTGCTATCTTTTTATAAACTAACTTGCATTAACTTGCAATGCCAAAGCATGTTTTTTACTGCTGTTAGCATCAAAATATGTTATCTTTATTTAATTGACTAATAATAAAAAAGTTATAAAGATATAATAATGATTTTTAATTGGTAATTTACATTTTTATATACAACACAATTTTTAATTTGTAATGAAATTTTCTTAATTGCTTAAACTTATATAAGTACTAAATTATTATAAATAATATAAAATCTTTTCCAAAAAATATTTTTTAGGTCAGTTATAAATAAAGTTTATAAATATATTGTTTTCAAAAAAATATTTTTTAGGTCAGTTATAAATAAAGTTTATAAATATAATGTTTTCAAAAAAATATTTTTTAGGTCAGATATAAATAAAGTTTCATATGACAACAAGTTATTTTACATTCAAACACTCAAGCATAAGGTATTTTTTATAAGAAAATTTTTAAATATATTTTACAATAATTTTTTACTTTTTGATTGTAATTATATATTGTTATTAGTTTTTTTTTTTTTTTTTAATCTATTCTTTAAAAAGAATAATTTATGAGGCTTAGTAATCTAACTGTACAATTTCTTTAAAAAACTTTTTAAATGTGTTAAAAAAATATTTTAATGCACCCAAACGTTACTTGCAATTCAGTTATTACAATGAAAAAACAATTTATTTGGTTCTCTCAAAAAAATTAAATTAT
>NC_061164.1:22793047-22860547 GCF_022113875.1 Hydra vulgaris
ACTCAGTAAAATCATCCATGCAAGAGTTTATGAACTGCATCAATCCTCGATTTTTGTATATTAATTTGGATTCGAATACTTTAATTGAACAACTTGTTCCTCCACCTAAACTTCATTTGTTAATTGGTTTTGTTTAACTGCTTGGAAGTTTTTTTGTTAGAAAATCTGGATTCACTTGAAAAATAAATTTTAGAAACATTTAATTGTTTGATTCCAATTGTTCAGTGTTTGAGAGATTTTAGAAATTTAAAAAATTGTTGCTTTTCCAGCAATCTACAAACAGGCTTCAAAGAAGCAATAACAAATTTAAAGAATTCATTTCTTTCTGCACATGAAGTTGCAATAAATTAAATAAACAAGTAAATACAACATGGAATGTCCACATTCTACTGTGTCATGTAAAGCCATATGTGGAACACCATAACAAAGGATTGGGTAACTTTGCTGAACAATGTGTAGAAAGTATTCATGCAAAGTTTAAACCAATATGGACAAGATTTAAGAAGTGAAAAGAGCATTCCGAACATAGTGACAGGCTATTATCAGCAGTAGTTGGAGCAAAAAGAAATTTGATTTTGTTTATAAATTTATTTATATAGTTATACATATATTTATAAAGTATATATATATATATATATATATATATATATATATATATATATATATATATATATATATATATATATATATATATATATATATATATACATGTATGATTATGTTATAGGGTTATAGGATAGTTTGTTTCAAATTTGAATATACATGAAATAGTTTTGAATGTGTAGATGAAAACAGTTAATACGTAGATTGACTCAGGTTATTTTTAATCGAAGAAGAGTTAAATTTATCTGTATCATATCATATTCATATTTTGTTGAATTATGTACAATATTTTCATAAATAATATAAATATTTTGTTTGTTTATACTTAGTTTAAATATTTGACATTTATTTTAAAAAAATGTTGTAACGGGCATCTAAAATGTTTAAATAGGCGTAGGGCCCCCTCAATTTTACTATTTGCCCCATTTACGACCCTTAGCTTTTTTTTCTTTAAAGAAAAAAAAGGTTGTTTCTATTTTTATTAAACAAATACTTTTGAATGCAAAGCTTTTTTTTTTTTTTGTAATGTGCAACTAGCATATCTAAATGGGCTTATGTCCCCCTTGTATTTACCCTTTTGCCCCAATTATGACCCTTAGCAATTTGTTCAGATTTTAAAAATCATTTTTTTTATTGTTATAATACAAATACTTGTATTTGTATTATAACAATAAGAGTGCCACAACATAAAACATGGCTCTCAGATGCACAACATAAAACATGGCAGTCTCTCAGGTGCACAACATAAAACATGGCTGTCTCTCAGGTACACAGTGTAAACTGTGTATTAAATTCTTTGCAAAAATAAAATACATAATACAAAAATAAATAAAATAAGATAAAATAAAAATAAATAAGATAAAAAGAATAAAATTAGCTATTTATTAAATTATGCTAGCTTATTTCAAATTACAAAATAGAACTAGATTTACTTTAAATTAAAAAATATGATTCTTACCATTACCCTACAGGCATATGTTTAAAAGTTACATTTAATAATTTTTGATTAATTTGTAGAGCAATAAATCCATCTTCATTTTTTTTCGTAAATTTATTTATAAAAAAAGTTCATAGTTTGTTGTTTTCAATGCTCTAGAGATCTGAACAATAATTTTACATGTAAACTCCCTTACTTTAACTACTTTACATGTAAACTCCCTTACTTTAACTACTTTACATGTAAACTCCCTTACTTTAACTACTTTACATGTAAACTCCCTTACTTTAACTACTTTACATGTAAACTCCCTTATTTTAACTTCTTTACATGTAAACTCCCTTACTTTAACTACTTTACATGTAAACTCCCTTACTTTAACTACTTTACATGTAAACTCCCTTACTTTAACTACTTTACATGTAAACTCCCTTACTTTAACTACTTTACATGTAAACTCCCTTATTTTAACTTCTTTACATGTAAACTCCCTTACTTTAACTACTTTACATGTAAATTCCCTTACTTTAACTACTTTACATGTAAACTCCCTTACTTTAACTACTTTACATGTAAATTCCCTTACTTTAACTACTTTACATGTAAACTCCCTTACTTTAACTACTTTACATGTAAATTCCCTTACTTTAACTAAGTTACAATTATTCAATTATTGCTTATACAATTTGTTGAGTTATGCATCAGCGTGGATGCTTCTGAAGATATCTTTGTTCAGATAAATCTATAAATAAATATATATTTTAAATGTTATAAATGTGATAACAATAAAGATAAAAAGGTAAAACAATACAAGCTTATAATTAAAAAAAAAAAGTTTTTTAAATATGTTTTTATATGGACACATTTAAAATATTTAATTTATTTATATTATTATACTTTTTTTAGCCAAAGTAATACGCCAAAGGTTTTAAAGAAATCTAAAATTTTATCTCCACAAAATTTGTTTAGAAAACCAAAGCCAAGGTTTGGGTAAATTTATTACTAATTATACTAATTATATTGCCATAACTATATGTAATTTATAACTAAATTTTTTAAATTTTAAATTTATATTCTTTATATTCTAAAACTTGTAAATTTATAGTATATAAGTTATATGAAATATTTACAATGTAAGAAAAATTTATATAATTGTGAATTTGAAGGAAAAACAAAATAAAAAGGTTCTCTCAACACTCTAAATTACAAGAATAACTTATGTTTTAGGTTAGTGGAAAAAAGCAGTTTTGAACAACATAACAACTTAAAAAATAAGTACTGCGATTAAAATACAACTCCTTGAGAGTCCAAAAAATAAATGAAAATAAACAATGAAAGTTTATTTTTGGTTAGAAAAACATTGTTTTAAGACCACATCAATTTAAGCAAAATGAACAAAAGATAAAATAAATATTTATAAGTTAAAAAAAAACAAAACTTATAAATAGCAATCAGCAGATCAAATGTTTTTGTAAAAAAACATTTGATCTGCTAATTGTTTTTCATAAAATTCTAAAAATAAATTATTTTATAGTTTTTAAGATTTTATTACTTGCTTTTTTAAAATATATAGATAAATTTATCTGATATCTTTATATATCTTTTTGATTCTAAATTTTTAAATGATTTATTATAGTTTTGTTTGTTAAAATAAAACTAATTTAAGACTTTTAAAGTGTTACTTAGCAATTTTATTATTTATATGCAGGTATTATTTGTTTTGTAGAATTTTTAAAATAAAGCCTCTTTCTCCATTTTCCATAGGAAAACGTGGGAGTTCTATAAGAGAACAAAAGCTAAATAATATTTACCTTTTTTTTAACAGCATTTTTAAATAATTATTTATTCTAAGTATGTTTTTAAAATAAATGTGTTTATAAAAAAACAAATAACAATGATAAATGTATTTATCAATAAAATTATTTCAAATGAGTGCATATTAACTTTTTGTCATATTGACAATTATGATGATTTAATCTTGCTAAGAAACAAATTATTTAAAGTTTATTATAATATTTAATTATTTAACCAAAACATAAAATTTCACTTTTACATCAATAATTTAATTGACTTAATGTTATTATTAGAGTTTTTATTAATAAAGCATCAAACCAGATTTTTTTTAAAGAAAAAATCAACAAGCCAGAAATGTCCTTTACAAATAAAATATTGCGATAAAAATGGTAACTTTTTTTAATGTGTTGATAAGTAAATTATTATGGCAATTTTAGTATGATTTTAAAACTTATTTTCAAAGGTTTATTTAAGATTTCCTTTTAAGTTTTTTAATGCTATGTATGTACACTAAACTACCCATGTCCCTAGATAGTTAATGTACAGTAGTGGCCAAAAGTCCTGGAACATCATGTTTTATGTTATGAAAAACAATTTATTAGTAAATTTTTTTCAATAAAGTAAGTGTTTATAACAATTTTAAAGATGATAGGTAAATGCACATACATGATAAAAGTTCAATATTTAATGGAAGCATAGTTATTGTCAATTACCATTTGGATACGTTTTGGCATGCTGTTAACAAGTTTTGTACAATAGTCTGGTGTAATTTCATGGATCCACACTAATTTGATTGCTTAAACTAAATCATTATAGGATCTAGGCTTTTTGGCAGCAACTTTTACTTTCATAATATGCCAACAATTTTCAATAACATTAAAATCTGGTGATGACCCAGGCCAATTTTCAAGGGTTTGAATTCCTTAATCAGCAAACCACTTCTTTACAATTTTGGCTGTGTGGCATGGTGCACCATCCTGTTAGAAATAAGTGCAGTTCAAGATCTGCATGAAAGGTGGCAACTTCTCCTTCATAACATCCAAATAGACTTTGCTGTTTATTGTGGTATTCTTGGGCATTATCCATAATAGCCCACGTCCTTTGGCAGAAATAGCACCCCAAACCAGACAAGACACAGGAGCCTTGACACTGCTAACTGTATATTTTGGCATATATCTACAGTTTTTTGGTCTTCTTACAAAGTTGTTTGTAACATTAAATTGTTTAATACATGTTTCATCAGAAAAAAGAAATTTAGACCAATTTTCTCCAGTCCAATTTTTGTAGCGCTGACAAAATGTTTTTCAATCTTTTAGGTTTTTTAATGATAAAAAAGGTTTTTTTGCTGGCTTGCATGCCTTCATTTTGAAATCAACTAAAAGCCTTCTTCTAACTGTTCGGTCACTTACTTTTTTCTCAATAAAAATTTATTTTGAAATCTTGTGTGCAGATAGCTTTGGATTTGCATGGCTGATCCAGCCAATAAGTTTGTCAGTTCTTGAGGTGGTTGCTCTGGGTCTGCCTGATCTCATCTTTGAAGTAAAATTTAATTGGGGCTCTTTTTTATGCCTTTTTAAAGTTCTACTTACAGTTGATAATGAACAACCAAGCTTTTCAGGTATTTCTCTTTGAACTAAATTTGTTCATATAATGCAGCAATAATTCCTCTTTTTTTAGGTGAAAGTTCTGGCATAATATAGCTGATAAATTGCTTATGAATAATAAAAAACGATAATAAATTGCGCAATATACAAATATGTAACTATAAACATATTGCTATGTAAAAACAAAAGCATCAAACCTTCAAAATTTATACTTTAGATCAAAAATAAATTTTTTTGGTTGTTAAATGTTTTGTTCCAAGACTTTTGGCCACCACTGTATGTACACTTGAATCATTCAATAAAACAAAAATAAAAAACAAAACAAAACAAATAAAATTGTAACTATATAAAAACTGTATCAAACAAAAAAACATAAAAAAGAACATTCTAAATTTAAAAAAAATATTTTCTAGTCAATTAAGTTGTGTTTTTGTGGTTTTTGAAGTCCAAAATGCTGAGACATATCTTAACTAAACTTTAAAAGTTCATAGAAAATCACCTTAGATAATAAGTTTAGAATTGATTAAGTTTACTAAAAAAGTTATTTATCAAGATATTATCAAAAAACCTTTTCATTTTTAAAACCATTTTGTTTTTCCCAAAGGAAAGTTCCGGCTTTTTTTTTTTTTTTTTCAAAACTTGACATTCCTTTCATCAATAAATATTAATCAAATGGTGCATATTCTGGTATGATTGCTTACGGATAACTTGCCAACTATTCTTTATAGAATTTTTTTTAAACTATGAAAAGTTTTAGGAATACTCTGGAGAAAAGAAAGCTGAGGGTTAAAAACAAGTTGCTCTAATATAATTTAAAAACCAAAAATAATATTTTTGGTAATAATAAAATATAAAAATAAATTTGTTGGTGAAAACAAAATGCTATGATTTTTTAAATAAAAGTAGTTATTTAAAGGGATCCCAAACTGCCGAGACAAGTTGTGTTCATATTTTTAAAAAATGTTTAAAAAAACATTAAGGCTTAATTTTTTTGCCACAATCACCAAATCATGTTAATTGTATAACTTTTTACTAAATCCCCAAAAAAAGTTTATAATGAAATTAAGAATTAAATTTATAAAATTTATAAAAATAAAAAGTTTAATATAGAACGAATATTTACAGTAAACTAAATATAAACTAGATACTAAAAGAATAATTTTACTAAAGCGTATAAGTTAACTTAAAGTATAAACTAAATAAAAAATGAGTGACTTTAATAAAACATATAAACTGAACTAAGTAGAAAATAAATATTAAACAAATTATTTTACTAATAACCGTTTAAATCAAACTAAATTAAAATTAAAACAAATATTTGTACTAAAATATACAAAAAATAGTTATAATATGAATATAAAAACAAAGAATCACATTAAATTGTTTGCTACCAGATGAACAAAAATCTTTTTGAAAAAACTGCACATTTTTTTGGATAGTTTGACAATTATTTAAAATTCGATAATAATAGTTTTTAATGCGCATCATTAAACAATAAGAAATGCAAAGTGCTTAAAACTATCGTTTTTATAAGTAGTTAACTAAAACATTAAGTCCGAAACAAACCTCATTTAATTAATAAAAATAATATTTTTCTTCAAAATAATTTAGTAATTACTTAACTAAATACTTAACACGTCTACAAGTTAAGTTTTACAGTGTTAACGCTGTTTTAAATTTAACTAAATTTAAAGTTTTTTTTTTAAAAAGGATTATTCAAGATTTTTTAACTTTGTGATAATTTTTTTATAATTACACAATATAGCTCTTATTTTTTCTTGATTATGTAGATACTTAAATAAACCTTTAAAAAAAACAAATAGAATGGAAATTTATGAACAAAAAAAGATAAATTGTAAAGCATACTCGAAAGCCGCTACCAGTGGCTTGCGGTAATGAAAGAGTTAAACCAAATCAAAGTTTAGTTTTCATTTTTTTTCAAGATTGACACTTAGAGCTGAAACGCTTCATAAACTGAATGGCATTGAAAAAGTTTTATTATAATCGTAAATTTTAAAAAAATTAAAATGTTTTCAATACTCTCTAAACACACCATTCATTCAACAAAACCAAATTTTTATTGAAAAAATTAAGCATAAGCCTAATATAAGGCTTAAAAATGGAAATAAAATATTGACGTTACAAAAAGCTATAAAATGGTGAAGTTACAAAAAAGCTGAAAAGCTTTTTGTTAATATCTCAATAAGTATTTGGTAAGTTTAATTAACTTTAAACTTATTTTCCTAGCTTTCAAGGTGTTATGCTTTAATTATTTCAAGCTTTAAACAAGTTGTTTTGCTTGAAATAATTCAAGCAAAACAACTTGTTTCCTGAATTATTTTAATGGTATTATGTTTAAGTCGTAAGTGGTTTTTAATTTAATACATAAAAAAAATTTAAGAGCTTTTTTCTTTATCATTTGCAGTAAATTCAAGACAATATATATATATATATATATATATATATATATATATATATATATATATATATATATATATATATATATATATATATATATATATATATATATATATATATATATATGTATATGTATATATGTATATATGTATATATGCATATATATATATATATATATATGTATATATGTATATATATATATATATATATATATATATATATATATATATATATATATATATATATATATATATATATATATATATATATATATATATATATATATATGTATATATATATAGCCTAAAATATCAAGTTTGCTTGACAAATACTTTAGTTTATTGGACACGACCAATAAAATTCAATAAAAATATTAACTTATTTTGAAAAACATTATTTTAAATTTATATAGTTTTAAAATAATGCTTTCTTTTATTGTTAAAACCAATATGCGTGACAAAAGTAAGTTGAAAATACAAGTTAAATTTATAAGCAGTTTTTTGATATTTAAAAAAAAAAAACATGCATGGAGCTACTAAGTTCAATCAGAAACTGAACAGCGGTTTGACAAAAAACTAATCTTATTCAGATTTTAGGGTTCAAAAAACAAAAAAACAAAAATTAATTTGTATTAAAATTAAAAAGTTTATTATTTTTTAAGTTTAATACAGTCGCATTACAGCCATATCTCAGTTTTTTCTGAGAGATTTATAACAATGAATTTTATTGTTAAAATTATTATTTTTAAAAAATTAATTTAATTTTTCGGACACAAATCACAAATGAAGTATTGCATTTAAAAGATATTTGGAGTAATCATAACTCAATACATTTATTCAATTTTTTATTGGTAAAAATTTATAATATACATTTTAAAAGGAAGTATTTTTGCAACTTCTTCCTGAGTAACAATATGAGTTGCATACCAAATAGTTTTTTAAACGTTTATTGATGCAGCTACTTAGACATACACATTTTTTAAAACCTTGACCACTACCAACTGAATCTAATGGTACTAACTCTTGCAAAGTCTTTTCTTCTTTGAAGACATCATCAACAATTAACTGATAATATTTGGTAGATTAAATACTATTACAATCCTAAAAAGAATTTGATATTCCGTGTTTTGTACCAACTTTTTATTTTTCACTTCTTTCTTCAATTATCAACCCTATTAAATTAGCTGGATCTCCACATCCACAATCAAACTGGCTAATGCCAATAAGCACATAATCACCTATTTTCAGAGGATCTAACTGTTTATTTGATCTTTTCTTTGCTTGAATACACAAATTATAAGCAGCCAATATTCTATTTTTATTTGCTGGCTGGATAGAATCTGCAATACTTGGCATTGAGTTGCTCTCAAGAATAAGCTATAACGTTGTTACTAATACTACATGTATTATTTATCTCACTTCCAAGACTTTCCAAATCTTGGTTTGTTGTATTTAATACAGTTAGTTCATTTTTGTTACTTTGTAATATATCAAATAATGGTCAAATAGCATCTTCAATAGTAACAATTAATGATGTCATGATCATGCAATATATTTTTTTCACAAGTCATTTCCTCTTGTAAAATATCTTTACTACAAATAATAAATACTGGCATGTTGTGATTTTATCCAGATTACTTTGTTCTCTCCCTTTCAACAAAAATTCTTCAAAAACTCCATTGTTAATTTTCATTAAAAATTTCTGAGGAATTAATGAAGATAAAGTTTATTGTGTTTTTGACCAAACACAGCACTATATGGATCCATTTTAATAGCTTTTTGGTAAGTAGTATTCATTCCCCATTGAACAATGTGTAATTCAAAACTCCATTTAGTTGTTTTATTGTTTCTCATCCATGCAATCAATCATTTTTTTAAAGTTGGGTAGCTTCGCCCAACTGAACCTTGACTTTAGGGATATCGTGGTCTGCCATAAACTAATAATAGGTTTTCCAACAACATCCCTAATTCTTGAATAACTAAGCTTGTAAATTGCTATCCATTATTTGATTGTTATATATGTGTATTAAAATATTCGTAGCCCCAAAGTCTAGAAAAACATTAAATAGTTTTCTAGATTTCTTTGACATAAGAGGACGAAAAATACTATATTTTGTTAAATATTCTTGATAGTGAAAGATAAACTTAAAATCACTATCATGCAAACTTTGAAAATCAATGAGATCAACTTGTCTTCTTTGATTTAAGTGTTTAACTGTAATAGGGCAGACTACAATTCCTTTATGCACAGGTTTCCATGAGTTTTCAGTACATCTTTCATATGTGCTTGTAAAACTCTTGGCAGAAGCTAATGTTATACTACTGTAATGTACCATAATTCGTTTGTCTGATATTCTTGCAGCTTTTGTTATTCCATCAAAAACAACTAATTTATAGGTACCTTTCGCACAATAATAATACCTTGGAGAAGTTTAATTGTTAATAATATATTCAAAGTTTAAAATTTCAATGATGTTATTTTCGTCATTTTTGCACTATTGCTTTTTATGGTTTTTCACTTCAGTTGACATTTTATAGTTTAAACTTTAAATAATTTTAAGAATTTGGAACTGTCGGAATAATGTTGCTTTCACTCAGTTATGGGTTATAATAATATTTTGCAAATTCAGCAACAATTGTGCCGAATTCGTGAAATACACAAAATTTTGCCCATTTTACGAATTTATTTCGCAAATTCGGCCTAACACATATATTGTTTATTTATTATTTTATTGTAAAATTATAAGTAAACAGAAAATTAAAAAAATATTAATACACTAGAATTTATTTTTGAAAAATTAATTATATATGCAAGCTTTTTTAAAAAATAAAAAAACTAAAAAAAAAAGTCTTGATGTTTACCGTTGTTTAAAAATCTAAAATCTATTTTTTGAGTTACAAGGGAAAAATTTTTCTGTTGTAACTCAAAAAATGACGTACTTTATGACCAGATTGTTGCAGTGCATTTAATAAAATACATTTTTTGAATGACTAAAGTACAACTTTGTTTTTTATTTGTACTAGTTAAATAATTGCATTTTAAATCTTTTTCAAATAAAACTTCCAAAGTTAACACAGAGATATGCATTATGTTGTTTTAAATTTCGTCTGTTAATCAATCAAAAAATTTATCATATAAAAAAAGTACACAGTACTGTGTTTATGTATGTATACGCATATTTATAGTAGTATTTATATTTTATAATTCTTTTTGTAGTGGAAAACCAGAACATGCAGTTATTTCTGATGAAATCATAAGACCTTCACCACCTACATTCACAAGGTATTTATTTAACTTATATGTAACTAAACTTTCTAATAATTTATATTAGAATCATAAATCTGTTTTTAAAATAATGAATTTTTAAAAAATTATATTTATATATATTTTTTTAGTATTCAAAATTAATAAATTCATTTATTATTTTTACAAAGCCATCAGACATATCATCTCACACCTGATATATACCAAAAATCTAATATTAAAAGAGTAAATGAACTGTTATACTTACAAAGTAAATGAACTGATTAATTTTACTAAATTACTCTGTCGCAATTTGCTAATCACTTAATATTTAATAGTTATTTACATTTGTACATCTCACCTAACTACATACTTTATATTTATTTTTTTGGATTTTTAGCAATGCAGAAAATTATAAAAAAAATTGATATAAATGTTGTTTTACTTTCTCTTTTCTTATGTATTTTTTTTATAACTTTTATTATCTATTATATATTTGTTACCTTCATTTCATTTTGTCAGTTTGCTTATAACTTTATAAGTTATTATTCCCCATGCTGTTATGTAGCATGTAACATAATTAGATAAGTTACAGTCTACAATCACAAAATTAAAATCTTGCAGTGGCAGGTTTTTATAATGTTATTTTACTTTGTGTATTCATAGTTAAGTAAGTTGTGTACAGTCATAAAATTATTATCAGGTCATAGCTAAAAAATGGGACTGGATTTAAAGATATATAAACCAAGATAGCTCCTATAAAGATAGCTCCTATAAAATATATAGTAAAACAAAAAGTAAAATCTTTTAGAAAATATATTTTTTCTAATTTCTCTATATATAATTAGTTATTTTCAATTAAACCATTCCTCTTTACACTATATGCTAGACCTGGTATAGACTGAGCTAAACTCTATATGAGCTTAATATCATTTTTTTTAGGCAATCTTGATCATAAAATATAATTTTATTAGATATTCTGCTTGCCAAACATTCTTGTAGACAAGACCTTTCAAACTACTCCAAAATTTGTTTGAAAACTCAAAAAAGTGACTGAATAGATAACAAAAAAGAAACTTACTTTGTGAGATGTTATTTTTCTTTTGCAAAAGTTTATTGATGCAAGTTTATTATTAACTCTTTTTAAAAAAGCAACGCTAAAAATAAACAATCACAATATAAATCTCTATGTTTTTATTTCAAAACTGAATCCTTGGCTTTGAGTTTCAATAATGAGACTACCCATTAATCATTTTTAACAATAGACACCAACTCTAAAGTAAGCTAGGTCGTCTATCAACACAAAGCATCACAACATTAAACATCACAAAATTAACAAATAGCATAGCATGTTACAGTAAAGTCTCAATAACTCAAATCTTAGACCTCTAAGAGACCAGAAAATTAGCCTGTTAAACAATGTATAAGTATAATCCATAAACGAAAGCTCAACTGCAATTTATAAGTAGTTTGAGTTATTAAGGGTTATTGAGAGTTTATTGTACATGTTTTAATTTCTAACGACATTCACATAGGCTTGACTTTCTTCCCTCCCCCCCCCCCCTCCTTCTTTTATGATTCATTATGATAATGCTTTTATGATTGAATTAGTATAATATATTAGAATATATTATACTAATTCAATATCATATAAAAACATGGGTCTGAAAACTTGAGGAAAGTACTCTAATTTGATGTTAAAGTTTAAAAAATTACACTTTTAACAAAATTTAAACATATTTAAATTTAATGCACATTTTAAGATGTAAATCCACTAGGAATCGGCTAAAATGAATGTACATACATTAACTGATAAATAGGGATTGGCGTAATAAATGTACATACATCGACTGACAAATAGGGATTAGCACAATTAAATGTACATGGTTTGGGTCAGGGTTCGGGTTCGGGTCAGAGATCAATCAGAAATGCATTTTGCATTTTCAAACAGTTTTGCTTTAAACTATCAATAGAAACCAGGCTTTTTTAAAGTTATTATTAAAAAGGAATTTAATCATAACAAAGTATGATAAAGATGGCAAATATTAGCATTTTAAGTTTGTTTTTTTATACTTTAACATCAAATTAGAACACTCTCCTAAAGTTTTTAGGCCTAAGTTTTAATATGATAAGAAATCAGAATAATGTATTCTATCATAATCAATCATAAAAACAGAGGGGGGTTGGGTGAAGTTGACTAGCGGCCACATAGAAACATTTCATATACAACAGATATTTACACATTAAACACATAAACACATACAAATTATAAACCCATATATATATATATATATATATATATATATATATATATATATATATATATATATATATATATATATATATATATATATATATATATATATATATATGTATATGGTTTAAATAATACATATATATATTCTTATAACAGGGCCGATGACACAAGTTTTGAAGAAGAATGGTAAAGATATATATATATATATATATATATATATATATATATATATATATATATATATATATATATATATATATATCCTTATAGTGTAGTCGAAAGAGACTTTTATGGTAAAAAAAAGTCTCTTTCGACTACAATTTTTATTACCTCGTCTCTTAAGCTGTATGTGATTGTCATCAAAATGTTGAAGAAAATAAATTAATGCGGAAGTACATTAAATTTTATTGTTTTTTAAAAAAACTGCAATAATAATGACTAGAAAGTTTTTTTTTAATTAAGGGTGTTTTTGTTTTTGTTTTATTAAAAAACATTTTTAAAACATGCGTAAGTGTTGCTACATCAACTATCTTATAGCCTGCTGCTACAAGGGAGTGTTGCTACATCGACTATCTTATAGCCTGACTCGCAACGGATTGCTGCTACATCAACTGACAAATAGCCTAACTCGCAAGGGGGTGCTGCTACATCGACTGACAAATAGCCTGACTCAAAAGGGAGTGCTGCTACATCGACTGAGGGTTTGGTTTGGGCAGGCAGTTTATCATTTTTTTTAAAAAAAATTTTTTGAAGTTTTTTATAATTTTCTGGTCAGGCTTATTAACGCGCACTTTAAAACAACAATTTATGGGAAAAACTTTGCGACTACCATGCAAGACTATATATATGTATATATATATATATATATATATATATATATATATATATATATATATATATATATATATATATATATATATATATATATCAGTCAACCTATATGAATATCCATTACTAATTATTACTAGTAATAATTATTACATAGGACATATACAGCCAATATTGATAGGTCCATTATCAATGCCTAGATTCAGTGGCAGAAGCATAATTCATTAACTTCAATTGTCAGATTCAAATTGGCGGTAGCAGATTTGTTGTCTTTGTACCAGGTGTCACGAAAATAATTAACAGGTTACCCATTGCTTGCTGACGTTATATCATGTTTTGGTCCAAAAATTATATATATTTTAATTTATATATTATATATATATTATAATTTGGTCCAAAAAAAAAAAATATATATATATATATATATATATATATATATATATATATATATATATATATATCAGTCAACCTATATGAATATCCATTACTAATTATTACTAGTAATAATTATTACATAGGACATATACAGCCAATATTGATAGGTCCATTATCAATGCCTAGATTCAGTGGCAGAAGCATAATTCATTAACTTCAATTTTCAGATTCAAATTGGCGGTAGCAGATTTGTTGTCTTTGTACCAGGTGTCACGAAAATAATTAACAGGTTACCCATTGCTTGCTGACGTTATATCATGTTTTGGTCCAAAAATTGCTATGCCCCATAAAGCGATTTGATCTCATCAAGTTAGACATTGGCCCATTTTCAATAAAAAGCGGGCTCGTCACTAATATGACAAGTGTTCCGCCTTGACATATTCATTTTCTGAGAAGTGTGATACTGCACTATGTCTCAATAAAGACTGCAACGGTTTTAAAGTCTTCCATTGATTAAATTTTTATTTATAATATTGTCTTTATTGAGTGTGTATAACTCTCAAGCTAATATTCCAGAAAAAACTCTCTATTTAACAACAAACATTAGTTTATCATTTCTTCATAAAGTTCCACTGCATCATGTATCATATATGATACAAATACATATTTTTCAATTTGTATACCTTAAAATAGTTTTTTTAACCATGTTTTTTTTTTTAATCTTAGGCCATAGAATACTTCAAGACTCATTAGTTTATTTTAAATATAAAAAAAGTTAAGCAATAAGGGGTTAAAACTAAAAAAGTTAAAATGGGAACTTAAAACATTGTTAAAAGTTTTGGTAAATTTTAAAAGTTTAAAGTAAATGGTTTACATGCGTTTATTATTGTTTAAAGTATTAATTTTATTATAGTTTAAAGTATTACTATAGTTTAAAGTAAATGGTTTATACGCATAGGAAAAATTGCTATAAGGAAAAAAAAAATGTAAAATGCTTCTTAATAAGGCCTGATACAGGTGATTTATGATAGTAGTTTGCATTATGTTTCCTTTTTTTTATTCTATTATCCAGCAATATATCCAAATCTTGTTTACTACCTGTTGCTAAAACTTAAGCAAAGAATAAATATGGTTAACGTTTGTTTTATCTAAAAAACTCTTTAGGCTTCAAACTAAAAAAGTTATTAATGTACTGTTGGAGTGCCTTATAGTCTTATCTTTTGTTGCGCAAGTTTTTGGTTAATGATTGAAACAAATTATATTCTTTTAGCCTTAAGATGTGCAAGAAGGGTGAATAAGAGTTTTAGGCAAAACACTTTCCAGTCAAGCTCCAATAATTTTTGTTGTGTGATTCTTGGAATGTAAGTACAGATGTTGTCATGTAGGAAGTAAATGTTGTTGTGCTTAAGGCTTTTTTTTAAAGAGTTCTGTTTGAAGCTTTTTGAGTTAAGCACAGTAGATCGCTGCTATAATAGTGGCAACTACCTATAGTTATTCACATGTCCCACCAAATCATAAGCAACACTTTTTTCGGGTTTTAGTTGATTTTTAATTTAGTTGGAGTCGGAGTCAGAGTCAGAGTTGTACTTATAAAAATTCAACAACTGGACTCGGAGTCGGAGTCGTTACTTTTTTTTTACGACTGATAATAACTAAAACATTAAGTCCAAAACAAAACTTATTTAATGTATAATAAGATTTTCTTTAAAAGACTTTTGCTGTTACTTAACATATGAAGTTAGTATTTTACAAAATTTTAACTATACACTAACTACTTAGCTATACTTATACACTTCTACATGTTAAAAGTTACAGTGCTAATGCTGTTTTATTTTAGAACTAAATTTAACAAGTTATTTTTTATCAAGGATTTCTCTAGGTTTTTTAAATTCAAGTGATAACTTTCTATAATTACACATTATGGCTCTTATTTGTTCTTGATTATGTAGAGAATCAATTAAACTTTAAAAACAAACAAATTATGTGTTATTTTTGTAATTGTTGTGAAGCATATTTGAAAAGCGCTACAATCGTCTTGCTGTAAAAATTATAAAAAATCAAAAGCCGCTTGGGGTAGTAAAAAGTCATCGGCTTGGGGTAGTAAAAAGTTAAAATACAAAAATTAAAAAAAAAAGTTTAATATATTGGCTTAAATCCATTGATTAATTATTTTTAAAAAATATTTTGATTTTTTATGTCGCTATTATGTTAAGCAGCACAACAAACAAAATACTGTTGCTGTTATGACAACCACGATACAGGCCTTGTTACGAGATTTCGCTGCGTAACGGAAAAGCGTAACGTGAATAAATGTAACTTTACTCGATAAATTTATTTATACATTGTTAAAAGTTAATTTACGTCAGTTGCGTTTTTACTTCATTGTAATTAAATTTAAAATGACATTAAAAACTATTGTTAGTCTTTGAAACGAAATAGCTTTAAATTGAACAATGTTGTTATAAAAAAAAAAAATTCAATGTTGATTAAAAAAAAGTCTTCTTGTATTAAAATCTTATACTTATTTAAACTTAATTTTTTTGCTTTTAAACATTCGTTTTATGGTTGTTTTTTTTTTTTATTGTTTTTTTTAAATAATTTGTTTATGGTTGATTTTCTTAAAGGGATTTAAATGTACTTATAACTAAACGCATAGATTGGGTTTTCCCCTTTTAAAAAACGTTTGTACTAACTGGTTTTGATAAAATAAATGTTGTAAAGAAACGAAATTTACTGCTTTTTCGGCTTTGTTTTTTTTTATTTCCATTAAACTATTTTATTTTTATGTACAGTGAAACCTAATATTTTTTTTCTCAATCCAAAAAAAAAAAATAGTGTTTTCGGTTTTCAGATGTTATAAGCAGAATTTGTTTTTAACAAATATCATTATAATTTTGAAATTTATGTATCTTATATTTATAGCTCAAGTACTAGTTTTGTTTTAAAAATAAAATAAAGATAAGATGGTCTTTTAAAGAGTTTATTTACTGATCGCGTTATTTTTAATAGGTTTGAATTTTGGTTTGTTCAAGGACGTATTAATACGTCCTTAGTTTGTTTTATAAAAAAAAAATTCTTCGGCAAACGGCAAAGGGAAAACCCAAACATTTATAACTCGAACGTTTATAACTAAACATTTATAACTCGAGTTTAAAAGTATTGACGTCATTTATTAACTTGTAGTTATAAAATGAATAATGCGCTTCTGTAAATAATGAATGAAACTGTAAAATAATGGAAAAATAAAAACTGGAAAACAATGCGCTTTTGTTTCAGACCAGTATTTGGAACTTACCTGAAACTTAACTAAAATTAAAATAAAGTTATATGTAATACGAACATTTTAAAGTAACTTTAATTAAATTTATTAAATCTTTTTTTACTTTGGTAATTTTATCATAAAAAAAACGGAGCATTTTAAAATTAAAAAATTTTAAAATGCTTTGTTTTAAAATCAAATGAAAGAATTTTAATTAAATTTAATAAATTTATTTACTAAAAACTATAATTATTAAAAAAATATTTAAATTTAATAAAATAAATTAAAAATATTTTTTTTAAAATTTGATTGTTTATAATTATAAAATCTAATATTTAAAATTAAATATGATGAAAAGTTTAAACTTAAAACATTTTATTTTCTTTAAGTAATTTTTAAAAACAAAAAAAAAATTATTAAACAAATTGTTTCTTTAACAAAAAAATCTATTAGTTTACAATTGCGGTTAAATGCTTTTACTTACGACTTTAATACTTCTGAATGAACGTCACATAAACGATATAAAAAGATAATTTAAATATTCTAAAAGAATTTTTGCGTAACGCATAACTGCGTAATAATTTGCGTAGGCAAATCGCCTTTTCGCAGGCAAAATGCGAGCTGCGTAACGCTTCTTAACAAGGCCTGATAGTATTAATATTTTTATGGTTCCAGCAATATGGGAGGAGGGTAGAGGCGGGAGAGGGCATGCCCCCTTTTCTCCAGTTTTTTAACAATAATTTTTGAAAAATTATTATGTATTAAAAAAAAATGTATTGATAAGTTAAAATAAAAATGTTTATAAAACCACAAATTTTAGTCTCTGCAGATTGTTATGTGTTCCAGGAGCCATGGCTTTTATAACAACCACAGTAATGGTGGTGTGCTGTTAAAAAAATCTTTATAAACACACTGGAACTTGATTTACAATATTTTTTAAAAGAGGTTGAATGATAACCTGAATTGTTATTTTAGGTTCAATACTTCACATTCCTAAAAACTTATCAATTTTTAATTTAATTTATGATATATTTGTTAGGTGAAATTTTAAAAAATAATGAATTATTTTCATTAAAAGTTTATACTTCATTTTTTCGTTAAAAGAATTGTTTCAAGTTTTGTTAAAGAGTTTTTTAGAAAATCTTCATAATTTTTCTTTTTATAACACTATTGATTTTTTAGGAGTAAAAGCTTGCGCTTATCAGTTCAGTATAAACCATCACCATCACCATCAAGATCTATTGCATCAGATAATCAAAATACTTTTGTATCAGAGAATTCTCAAAAACCTGTAACATCAGAAAATCATTTATCAGTCCCAAGTTTTGAAATCAATCAACCAAAAATACCATTGGAAGAAACTGCTAGTGTAAATATGAATAGTTCAATGGAATCATTAGTTTCTTCAGCTCAAATGAATGATTTCAAAACTGAAGAATTTCCTGACACCGAGTCTGTCTGTAGTAGTCAAGATGAGGATGTTTCTTTTGACAATAGTAAAATTGATGTGCTCTCAACTAATCACAATGATTGTGCTACTCAAGATAAAGTAATTGAAGGTAGCAAATCAGAAACTCAATTAAAGCCTAAAAACAGTGAGGAGATTGTATTAGTCAATTCTTCAAAATTCATTGATTCTTTTTGTAGTCCTTTATTTGTTTTGATATTAACTGCCATCATAATGATTCCTCTTGCAGTTGTCTTAAATAAAATTCTAAATTGACAGATATTAGCGAAATACTTTTGTAAAAAATTTTAGATAACTGAATTGCAATTTTTTAATATTATATTGGAGTTTTTATTCCTTATAGTTTTTCTGTATTCATTAATTATTTTTGTGATTTTTATTGTTAAAATTTTCATATTTTTCTTTTTACTTTAACTTTTTGTTGATTTTTTTCCAAGTTTACATTTACTGTTGATGTTGTTGTTTTTTTAAAGAAAGTCAGGGCTAGGTTTACGCAAACAAAGGTGTAGGTATAGATATAGTCATGAATTCGTTTTTTTTTTAAATTTTGTACAGTTTTATTTGAAAATTTTTTTACGAATCAAAAATTATTTTTTTGATTTTTTTCTTATTAAGCTTAATTTGTCTTTAAAAAGTTTAAAACTTGTTTACGTTTAAAAAACTTTTTTTTTTGTTATGTTTTGTGAAAGTGAAGGTTTTAAAAGTTAATTAAAAGCCATAATATATTAAGTAAAAAAAATAAATTATCAATAATGAGTAAACAAAAGCGTAAATCAAGTCCTCAAAAAATTAACAGTTGTAGTCATAAAATAATTAAATAGTTAAATGGCTGTGATCATAAAATAAATATATAAAATAATTTTGGGTTATAAAAATTGTTTTTTAAGTGGTCTTACTTAATTCTTATATATATTAGAAATATATCTTAGAAATATTCTATTATTTCTTTCTGATATAACAATTGTATTTCTAGAATATTTAACTTTTTATTAGTAAATATATTATTGAATATTATTAAAAGAAGT
Organism: Hydra vulgaris; assembly: GCF_022113875.1. Classification (NCBI taxonomy): domain Eukaryota; kingdom Metazoa; phylum Cnidaria; class Hydrozoa; order Anthoathecata; family Hydridae; genus Hydra; species Hydra vulgaris. The sequence continues at coordinate 22,812,859 of NC_061164.1, forward strand.
ACTAATATATTACTTATATATAAAAGATTTTAACCAACTTTTATAACAAAAACAAATTATTTTGTTATTAATTTAATATTAAATTATAAAGAGTTTTTAGAAGATGCATCCATGGTTCAAAGAATTAGTGTCACACATCTTATCTAAAACTGAAATACAAAAAAATGTTTATCAAGATACTTTGATGCTATTACAATTAATTTGTGATAAATACAGTATTCCTTCAATAAATATAGCATGTGAAAAACTTTCCAAACACCTATTTATAGACATTAACACAATAAAACAATCGAAATGTCAGTTAAATAGTTTATTTAGTATGAACTCTGAACATGGCAATAAAAGGAGTGAACAAAATTTCATACTTGTTTGCAAAATTTTTGCTGATCAATCAAGCAATAGTGGAAATATTGTTGTTCAAGATATAACTGGAAAAATTAGTTGTGTTTATCCTAAAGCTACTTTTTCAAAATTAAATTCACTTGGAATAGTGTTAGATTGGAGTTACTTAATTGACCATAAGCAATCGTTATATGATATCAAACTTTTAAATTCTAAGGTATCATGTTATATTGAACTAAAGTCTGTATTTATATTAAATAGACCCATTATTATAAAGGAACCAAGGCAGAACTTTTCTTTGGATGGAATTCTTATAAGAAAAAGTTGCTTGAGTAAAATTAACGGTGGTACACCATTTTTTTTAGTTCTCTTAACTTCCATTAGTGACTCACAAACCTTTTTTGTTGTTGTTCAAGGTAAGAAGTATGCTCATTGGTACTGGTGTTTAAAAATTAATAGAGTTTATAATTTTAATGGACTTCAAGCTGGAATCGTAAATATAGAGCAGAAGAGACATAAAGTTTTTTTTACAAATGATTCAACCTTTTGCTCACCAACAAATGAAATCAATTATGGTGAAAAATATTTTTGTAAATATTCTTTTGGTATTAGTTATCAAGTATGTTGTTTTATCTTTTTTTTTTTCTTTTTTATTATTACTGGAATTTATGAATGTATTGTTTCTTTTTCATATAAATATGAGGCACCTAGCAGCAAAAGGTACCAAGTTAATAAATGGAAAAAAAAATCTACAAAATAAAAAAAAAGTTATATTATTGTTGTAAGTTAACAACACTATATTTTTTAATGGAAATATTTTTTGTTAAAAACCTCATACTATTTACTGTGCTTTGACAAAAAAATTAATTATTTTGTATGTTAGTGGAAATATATTTTTTTTAACAACCTCATGTTTACTCTGCTTTGACAAATAAGTTAATATTAATATTGACAAATAGCTATTATTAGTTCTGACAAAATAAATTATTAATGTTCTTTAAAAAAAAAAGTTTGTTTGAAAAATTGAAGTAGAAGATTATTTTCTATTTTCCGCAATGATGTTCATTAAACCTTAAGTCCTTTTGAATTTTTGGTTTAATAAAATTTTTGTTTTGTATATTAGCTAAATTTAGTGCTTAATTTATAGACGATCTCTAAAATCATGCACGCTTTATTGAAATTTTTTTAGAAACCAAAGTATAAAGATTGAAAAAAAACAATAACTTTGAAAATAGGAAATCTAAAAATTGCAAATAAAAAGACTTTTTATTCAGTAATAAGACTTGGTATCTTTTCTGTAGTTTTATTAAAACACCTTTTACAGTGAAGAACCCAGACATGTTTTAGTACCGTTTTACCGGTATGGGCGCCCAAAAAAAAGTGCCCAAAAATTATTTTTAATTTTTCTTTTGATTTTTTATGAGAAATAGAAAAAAAAAATTTAGTTTTAAATGCAGTAGTAAGAGTAAATAATTCTCAGTTTAATTTAGCTACCTCATTTTTTCTTCAAGAAAATAAAAAGAATTTAAGGCAAATTACATAACTACATGACGTAATTTGCCTTTTAAAAATGAAAGTTGTTACAAAACTTAATTTTAAAACCACGTTGCAAAATTTTATAACAATGGAATGTATATAAGATTTGGTTTTTTTGAAAGTTATAGCGTTTTTAAATATTCATTAGCGTAAGGTTAATTTTTGTTCTTTTGCTCTTTTAGTTTACGTGAGGAAAACGAAAAATTGAAGTATAAACTTTTTCAGAGTTTTTTTTCCTTTCAATATTCTTTTTAAAATAATAAAAAAAAAGGTTTCAATAACTTAATAAAAGTTTTATTTAGATCTGTAATTTATTTATTCAAATGTAAATTTTTAAATTATTCTTAACTAAAAAAATATATTTTTTAAAATATATGTTTTTAAAAATATATGGTTTTTAATCATAATAATAGAATATTATTTAAATTATGTTTACTGTAATTAAATCTTTAATTATCTTCTTTTTTTTTTTAATTTAAAAGGCGCCTTAAAATCACTTTAAAAAGTATAAGCTTTAGTAAAAGTTAAATGAATAGATTTACTAATATTTAAATCAAAATTTTAAATTTAGAATAATAGAAAATAAGTTTATTAAATGCTTATGTTTTTATTCGAATAGTTTATTAAATACTTTTATTAAATGCTTATCGAATTTGTTTATTAAATGCTTATGTTTTTAATTCAAATACAAGACGTAAAACTATTTTGTTAATTTTACAAATATTACGTGATATAATATATGTAAATATATTATGTAATGCAAATATTGATTATAAAATTTTTAGAATTTTTTTAATTATTATTTTAGATTAAATTTACTAAAATATAGTTAATAACTGTTTAAAATAATTTAAACAATTTTCAATAATTATTTACTGATAGCGTGGTATATGCAACCAAAGCGTTTACTAAATCCTTAAGTAAAATAGTTTTCTTTTAACTAAAGTAACACCAGTAAATTCATGTATTCAAAAAAACATCGTCCACCAGTAAATTCGTGTATTCAAAAAATGCCTTTAAATCATCACCTTATTATAGGATAAAACTGAACAAAATAAACATAAATGATTATTAAGAAAATGATGATTAAAAATTATTGTTGTGGCACCTGTTTAACTAGGGGGGAATGAGAGGGAGGGGAAAATCAAAAACATAATTCCCTTCCCTCCCTCCCCTCATTGTTGCTGAAAAAAAACAATATCCCAAATAAACTCTAGGTTCTTCACTGTTTTATTACATATAAACTTGAAAACAAAAAAAAACTTGTAATCTTTATTTATAAGGTAATTGTTTAAAAATATTTTTTTTTTTTTGAATTTTGTTCGGTCACTTCCTTTACTGCTCATTATCTACTAAACTAGTTTTCAAAGAGTTGATACCTTTTCTTATTGGGAATGATTTTTTTTTTCATTTCAAACAACTAGTGTTTAAAATTTCTCGATGTTTTTTATTTATCAAGAAATGAGAAATTGAGAATGAGCTTCTTGAGAATTCTCAAGAAATTCTGAGAAATGTCAAAATCAAATTTTTTTTTAAATTTTAATATAATTTATGTTCATAAAATGTATAAGAACAAACATTGGATTAAAAAATCAACAGAGTAGCAAATATAAAAGTCATTTTAATAATATAAGAAAAAAATTGTATAAAAATATAACGAATAATAGATATAAAATATACAAGTATAACAAGTTTTTAATTGTTATTTATCAGTTAATTTATAAAAGAAAAAAATACTAATACGAAAATGTGAAACAAAAACAGCAAATAGACAAATTATAATCACATAAGTAATAATTTTTATTTATTGTTTTTGAAGTAATATTTTAAAAAGTTTAAAATATTTTAAAAAATCTATTTCTTTTTTTTGTAACAAAATCATTAGGAGTTGAGAAATATATTCCTTTTGCGTTGAAGTTGGTTTTATTGTAAATAATGCATCTTTTAGATTTTCCAAATTTTGTGACCTTATTCCAGTTGTTTGGAATATGCTGCATTCTTTTTTAAGTGTCTGATAAAGATTCTGGTTATCATTATCGCATCATTGATTTGGTATAATTTCTTTTGTTGTATTTCTTATAGCTAAATTTAGTTGTTCTTTAAGTGATAGCTCAGTGTTGACATTGCTGCTAGTGGACGTTTCTTTAGTTAGATCTTTTTCGGAATCAGATTACCCATACATTCTATTGAATATTTCTCTAAAGGTTTTATAAATATCATTTTTTGAGCAAGATTTAAAAAAAGAAGAAGCATATTTTTCATCAATTGTTGGGTTATGTAAAAATTTGTATAAAGATACAACATTATCATTTCTCCTTTTACTTATTTCTTCTTTAATATTGTTTAAGAATTCTCTACTTATTTGGTTCATTCTAGATTCTTCCTCTAATTTATTAAATAAAAATTTTAAGGCTCCTTTGGCTGTAATAATGTTGCATCTGCTCGCCTTAAAGCTTCTACAGTTATTTGTGTCAGTTCTAATACAACTAATAGAATTTCAGTCATTAGTATGTAATATCTTTCCACAAATGGTTCAAATATAATTCACTTATTGCCATTTGCACAATATTTCAATAGTATTCCGTTTTACAGCCAATTGTTTTTGTTCTTGCTCTTTTACATATTTTTGTAAGAACACCATTTTTCACTGGAGAATTTTTAAAGAGTTTTACAATTTTTCGTATTCCTACAATTGCATCTTTAATTAGAGATTTAAGTTGAAAGTTTTTGCTACGTAACATGTCAATTTCCAAATCAAAGTCATCTTCTGTACTTCCAATGCTAGCATCATCGTCATTATCTACAGTCTCCTGCTCAATTACGGATTTATTTATTTCATTTTTCGGTTCAGCGTAAAATGTTTTCAAAACTGCTAGATGTATGCCATGATTGTAACATAATTGCTGAAAGACAGGCAATAATTTACCAAATTTCTTCATAACCGCAGCACCATCGCTCATAACAGCCACAATATTTTCTTGTAAAGATAGACCAAACTCTTCTAATTTTTGCAACAGAATTTTCAAAATTATTTTTGATGTACAACTACATTCGATAAAAATCAAACCAAAGTTAAATGAATTATTTTCTTTATTTCTATATAAATGAACATTCATGAATCTACAATTTTTAACGCTTGTCCATTCGTTAATAGATACGCTGAACTTTCTTTCTTCACCCTTTAGTTTCTTTATATCTCTACTATCTCTTCTTTCTTGTTATGGTAAAATTCCACCATTAATTGTCTCACCTCAGAGGGGTTTTGAGGTAATCTGAATCCCCTGGCGGTCATGCCATATAAATTTGCCATATAAATTCACTTTTAGTAATTTTATTGAACGATATACCATCCTCAGCAGCCAATTTAGAAATCAATTCAGCTAGGGTTGGTCATTTTACAATTTTTAAAAGTTTGATTAGTTAAATTTTCTACTTTTTTTTGTTTATTTTGATGAGACGTAGAACTTTCTAATACACGAGTGTATTTGTGGACATTTTCAAGATGTCTCTGTAGACCAATCGTTGCTGAACCTTTGCATAATAATTTTCTTATACATAAATTGTGATGTGTCTCATCGTTGTTTATTTTAAAATATGACTTAACATCTTAGTAAGTCTTGCTTAGTAAGTTACTTCTTAGTAAGTCTTGCTTAGTAAGTTACTTCTTAGTAAGTCTTGCTTAGTAAGTTACTTCTTAGTAAGTCTTGCTTAGTAAGTTATTTCTTAGTAAGTCTTGCTTAGTAAGTTGTCTTGCTTGTTGTTGTTGCTCATTTTTTCTATAAAATAAATTAATAAAAAAAAAATTACAGATAACTTTTTGTAAGATCGTTTGAAAGAATCAGACAAATCATAAATTTTCTTTAAAAATTTAATTCTTATATAAAATATAAAATATTGCAATAAATTATTACTTGAAAACTCTTGCTATCATTTTCAAGCTATCATTTATTTTTATATTAGTGTTTAATGTAAAAATAAATTAATAGCTTGAAAATTGATAGCTATCATAGCAAGCTATCATAGTATTACTATTTAATGTAAAAATAAAACCAGAAATCAATAATAAAAACAATCAACTTTTATCTAAATCTTTCATAGATTTGATTGATTCGAATAACACACAATTTAAACTTACCTATTTCTTTCACATCATACGAGTATATTAAAAAATAGTAAAAAATTTATCTTTGGTTATTATCTTAATGGTAAATTTTGACAGTTGCCGATGGTGTATAAACGGTATAAACGTCTGACGCAAAAGACATGCAAAGTGGCGCGTGCAATTTGCGCTTGCGCAGCATTTGGTTTACGCACATGCAAAGAACATAGAACTATAATTTAAATTAAATTAATCATTAAAGCAAATAAAAAATTTTATTTTTTTCTCAAGAATTTTTATTCAATTTCTCGAGAATTGAAAAAATAAAAATAATGACTTTTTCTCGAGAAATTCTTGAGAAAGTATTTATTTAAATTAAACAGTTTTAAGAAATAGTTTTTGTTTTATCTTTTCTATTTTGTGTCATCTTTTGTTTGTGATTGTGAAATTAATTTATTTCTTAAAACATAAGTTACATGTATGTAAAAAAAACATGCAAAGTTTCTACAGTTCTATCAAAAGTAAATTTTTATAATTTTTGTTTTATAATATAATTTTTTTAAATACTTTAGTTTTTAATGTGTACCATAATTTACACTAATTAATTTGAAATTTAGTTTTTCATACTTTCAATATTTACTTTACGCTACTTACTTTTACACTAATTAATTTGGTCATACTTTATATTTTCAATATTTATTTTCAAGATGATTTATAAGATTTAATTTAATTATTAAAAAGTTTTTAATAATGTTTTTAATAATTTAGTTATTAAATACTTTTAATAATGTTAATAACTACCACCTTTTACAATAATTAATTTGTAATTTGGTTTTTCATACTTTATGTTTTCAAGATTTTCAAAGCAAACCTTTGAATCATCATTTCAGAATAGCAGTTTGAAGTTCTTGTATTGTATACTGTTGAGAATTTCCAGTTCATGCTTATATTCCTTATAAATTTTCATTTCACTCTTATATATATACCGATTTTAAAAACATTCTAGAAAATTTAGTTTTAATTTTCTCAGAAATGCATTAAATTTTCATAAATGCATTTGTTTACAATAATTCTAATAAAGGTAATTTTGTGGCCAATTTTACGAAAATTTCAGAGAAAATTTCAAATTATCTGGTTTGTTAAGTGGCAGACATATTGTGCTCGTAGGTATGCCATCTATTTTCATTATTCCTCCTAAAATTAGATCAAAATTAAATATTTACTGTTAATATGGTAACAATATATAAATATTGTTTAGTTATACCTGATATAAAATTTTCTCAGATCACCATACGTATTGACTTAAAATATTTTATTTTGACTTATTTAAATAAGTTTTAAAAAGTCTTAATTTTCCAACAAAAAAATGTTAAAGATGTAACCATTTTTAACCTAAGACCACTTGATAAATCTGTACTATATCTAAGACAAATCTATAAGTCAAATTTTATACTTAAGACCAATCTTTAAGTATACTTAAGACCAATCTGTAAGTATACATATGACAAATCTTTAAGTCAAGGTCTATACTTTTATTAATTCAGGTGTCAGTAATTCAATAATTCATGCTATTAAAGTACTACTTTGTTAAACAATAATTTTTTTGATTTAAAAATCAAATAACATATTAATGAGGTTTTTTGTAAAAAATGGTTTATTTATAGTGGTTTAAATAAAGCAGCTTGGATTTTATTTTCTGTTGACATTAAAATTCTGGCTGCTCATCTGAAGTAATATCCAAATAAAGCTCTTCAAAATATCAACATATCAAGCTCAAGTTTCAAGGTCAACTTTAGCTGTTAAGAAATAAATTATGAATTTTATATTTAAAAAGTTACCTCTTAACCATACAATACCATGGCTTTGTTACTTTAAGACTTTTACTTTGTAACCATACAATAACAAAGATATGCCACTTTAAGACTTTTACTTTGTAATAATAAAGTATATTTGGTAGTTACATTAGTAAATAGTTTGTAATGTAATGTAATTTTCTTTTTTAAATATTTTATTAAATTCTTGGTACTTATTATAAGCACTGTTTACACTAAACATTTTAGGGTGTTATCACTAGCACTGTTTATGCTAAATTTTTAGGCTGTTATTACGAGCACTGTTTATGCTAAAATTTTAGGGTGTTATCACTAGCACTGTTTATGCTAAATTTTTAGGCTGTTATTACGAGCACTGTTTATGCTAAATTTTTAAGGTGTTATTACTAGCACTGTTTATGCTAAATTTTTAGGGTGTTATTACGAGCACTGTTTATGCTAAATTTTTAGGGTGTTATCACTAGCACTGCTTATGCTGAGTTTGGTATCTTAGAACTTGATGAAGAAATTAAGTATATTTATTTTTCTGAGTTTACTAAAAAGAAATTTAAAACATAAAGTAGTTTTTTTAGAAATTTTTAAATATTTAATGAAAATTCTTAGGCTAACATCTAAACTGTATTGTTTGCATAAATCTACCAACTAATAAAGCAACACAACACCTGGCTGTGTTGTTACTTTAAAAATTGTTTATGTAAAATAAAGGTAAAATAGCAATTTTTTTTTTTTTAGGTTAATTTTTTGTCAAGCAACATTTTCACAATTTGGAAGAGGTTTTCGTCAGGGTGCAGAAATTTTAATCCATAATGCACATTTGGTTTTTTATGTTAGTTTTTTTAAGTATTCTTATATTAATAAATTAAGATCATTTTTTTTATTAAGCTAAAATCTTGGTGAGTTTTTTAAAATCTTGTTGAATTAATTTATCAAAAAGATTTCAAACACATATAAATAGATATCTATTAATCATGTCTATTAATTTTATCCATCACCTATATCAGCTTTCTCTTTCTGTTCTATTTATCTGTTTTTTTATATCAGTTTTGTATGTTAGTTCACCCACAATAATTTTTATTAATTTACAAGTTATTTCCTCAATCAGTTTTTTTAAATGAAGTTTTAAATAATTATGTTTAACAAAAAACGATATCATATACAATTGATATTGTTTTTTGTAAGACATAGTTATTTATATTACTAAAACATTTTTAATATTATTTACCACTATATGGTAAATAATTTTATTAATATATTTTTACTTTGCAATATGAATTTGTGTTTTGATAGCAATATATTTTTATTTGTCTTTTATTTATGTTTACAAATGTGCTTACATAACTTTGTGGATTTAGGCTGGCATGGAATCTTTTATTCCCTCTCGACAATTTCAGGCCAAGTCTCACTCTTCTCCATGGTTTTCCTCACATTGTGATGCTGCGATTGCCAATTGAAACCGTTACTTCCATATCTATCAGCAAAACAGTTATCCAGAAAACAGATATCTGTTTATTACTGCTAGAAACCATTGTAAAAGAGCTTTGTCTAATGCCAAAGCCCGCTATTCTCAGGTCATGAAATCTCGTATTTCATCACAAAAATTAGGCTCTTGTGACTTCTGGAGAATCTTTAATAGTATCAATAATAAGGGCAAATCTGTTATTCCACCTCTCTTGTATGGTTCAAACTTTGTCACCTCACCTAAAGACAAAGCTGAATTGTTGGCTATAAACTTTTCATCAATATTATCTCTTGATTCCACTAGTTACGTTCTACCTGATGTTGCCGTCAAGCAGGTTGATCCATTGCTTGACATTCGTATCACTCTAGCTTCTGTTTCTAAAGTGATTTCCTGATTAGACTCTTCTACAGCTTGTGGCCCGGACAACATAGCTGTTATAGTCTTGCAGCCCTATTTTCAAAAATTCTGGAGAGTGATCTGATTGGTCTAACTACTGTCCCATTAGTCTTCTTCCTATCATAAACAAGGTTTTTGAATCTTTAATTAACAAACACTTAATCTCTCATCTTGAATCTAATAATTTACTTTCTAATCATCAATATGGATTTCGATCTTCTCGTTCTACAGCTGATTTGCTAACATTAATAACCGATAGGTTTTATAGAGAGGTAGTGAGGTTTAGGTCATCGCTCTTGACATTTCTAAAGCTTCTGATAAAGTTTTGCATGCTAGTCTTCTCCATAAGCTTTCTTACGGTGTATCTGGTAACATCTTTAAGATTATTGAATCCTTTCTTTCCAATTGTAGTATAAAAGTTGTCCTTGATGGACAGCACTCTTCTTTTTCTGTAACCTCAGGGGTTCTTCAAGGTTCAATCCTTGGCTCTATACTCTTTAATTTACATTAATAACCTTCCAGATATTCTCATATCTAAGGTGGCATTGTTTGCTAATGATACTACCATTTATTCTTGTCATAATAAGAACCCAACACTCTCTGATTGCTTAGAGGGGGGATTTGAGCTTGAAAAGGATTTTCAAGAAAAATCCGTTGCAAAATCTCAAATCCGTCTTTGTATGGAATACTTTTGCCATATCTGGGGCAGATCTTCTATTGATGCCCTTTCTCATTTAGACATAGAGCAAAAACGCATTGTAAACATAGTTGGACCTGTTCTTGCAGCCAACCTGCAACCATTATCACATTGTTGCAATGTTGCTTCTTTTTTTCTTTTCTACAATTACTATAATATGCACTACTCTCAAGAGCTAGCATCTTTTGTTTCATCTACTAAAGTTCATTCTCATGTTACTCGTCATTCAATTAAGCCTCATCCTTTTTCTGTGACTGTTCCTAAGTGCTCCAAAAACTCTTATTCCTTTAGTTTTTTTCCTCGACCATCAGTTCTTAGGAATTCACTTCCTTCATCTTGCTTTCCTGATTCATATAATTTGCAATCTTTTAAGTTGTCTGTCAATCGTTATCTTGCTCTACAATATTCATCTTTTCTCTTCCAGTAATTTCCAACTCTAATTCGTGGTTGCCTGCAGCCTTGTTGGAAGCAAAGATGTATAAAAAAAACTTGTTTTTTGATGATGTTTAAATGCCATTATGTATTATTTCATTTTTATGAAATTTTGATGAAATGAAATGTGGAATTTTAATGGCCTAATTAGAATATCATTGTTATCATTTTACAACTGATTTTACATGTATTTTAATTTGTTACTTTACTATAACATTTTAAAAGAAATAATAGTTTATTGTTATAACATTTTTAAGGGATCAAAGAAACTGCTGTGCTGCTGTTCTTCAAGTGAAATTCAAATTGTCAAATTATCTGCTTATCAATCTTCATACAATGTGTGTTTTATTATTTTATTGTTTTTCGATCTTCATACAATGTGTGTTTCATTATTTTATTGCTTTTAACTTTAGCTAAGATTCTTAATTTGACTTATTAAATTTATATTTAGGTTGTGTTTCCTCAATTACATCCAATAGCTTCACAGTTGCAGATGTATTCTGTAGAATATTTAGTTGCTATGGTAAAGTTTCTTCAAAAACTATTTTCAACAACTCATCCAACATTAACTTCAATGTAATTATTAGATAATCTTTTTTTTTTTTTTTTTTTTTTTATTATAATAAAAGTTCTTTTTGAGGGTTGATTTTATTTGTTGAAATTATTTGTTAGATTTTGAATATTAACAGGTTAGTAACAAAGAACTTTAAAATATTAACAGGTTGATAACAAAGAACTTAAAAATATTAACAGATTAGTAACAAAGAACTTTATAATATTAACAGGTTAATAACAAAGAACTTTAAAATAATAATAAGTTAGTAACAAAGAACTTTAAAATAATATTCAATTTTATTTTTTTTTAGATTCAAAAAGAACCCAGACAGGTTGTTATCAATGCTAAAATGGACTTTTACTCCTGAAAAAACCTTATACAGGCCTTCATTGTTTTTTGAATTTTTTAATGAACCTCATTCTTGCATTTATACTAACAGAAGTATTAATAAAATCAAGTCAAAGTTAAAATCATTAAAGGAGTTTAAAAATCATGTTGTAATGCTATCGCAATCAGGCAATTGGCTAAATGGAAGTATTTCTAATGTTTTTTCAAATTGTTCTGATGGATGGAGTTATGTAAAAATGAGTTCTGCTATGCTTTCCTTGGTAAAGTTTAAAAAAAAAATTAAAAAGATTTTTAATACTCACCATTTTGGAATTAAGATTTATGTAACAGTTGATAATTTAGATTGTATGTGGAATTTTATCTGATAGTAAAATAGTGGATTCTACATGTGAAGTTTATTTCATGTGGTGAGGAATTATAAAGCATTTTTATTACATTTGGGTGTTTGGAATATAGATGAAAGTGTTTTTTTTTACTTATTTCAGTGAAGGGCAAGATATATCACACTTAAATGGTTGTGGAGTTACTATTAAAAAATATGATGTAGTTATTGAGAAGTATTACTATACTGAGCTTCAAGTAATTTCTGGGTATCATCTTAAGAAAGAATATACTCGTCTGTATGTTGTTGTATCTTCTTTAGATGACATATTTTTTATTAACGATATCGTCAGTATGCATCCACAAAAAAAGTTGAAGTTGGAGAAAGAAAAGTATGTGGTTTTTTTGTGTTATTTATTTTTAAAAGTACTTTAATTATAAAACTTTACTAGTTTTATTTAAAATCATTTTAATATTTCCAATAAAAAATGTGTAACCCTTAAGCATAAGTTGACTTGTGATATCATAAGTTGACTTGTGATGTCGTTATATTCTTTTTATTTGCTATTCTTTTTTATAAACATTAACTTGTTTAAACTTCCACAATTTACTAAATGATTGCAAAAAAAAAATCTTAATCTCTAACTAAAATTGCTATTGTTTTAAATGTGCAATGGTTAAGGTCTGATGTATAGAAATCATTTATAAAGTAGAAATGGTGTATTCATGGTGTATAGAAATGATGTATTCATGGTGTATAGAAATGGTGTATTCATGGTGTATAGAAATGGTGTATTCATGGTGTATAGAAATGGTGTATTCATGGTGCACAGAAATGGTGTATTCATGGTGTATAGAAATGGTGTATTCATGGTGTATAGAAATGGTGTATTCATGGTGTATAGAAATGGTGTATTCATGGTGTATAGAAATGGTGTATTCATGGTGTATAGAAATGGTGTATTCATGGTGTATAGAAATGGTGTAAATTTCATGGTCATAAAATGTGCTCTTATTCTTTACTTTTTGCTGCTATAAAAAGAAACAATGATTAAAAAACTTAAACAATTTGTGAATATGTATTCAGCAATTTTTTAATTGTTTGTTTTTTAGGTGGGTTTTTGGCACAATTGTTAGGCGATTTTATAAACGTCAAAAAGGCATTATGTTTGATACAGAACTTCATACTGAAAATATCATTTATGTTCCTCCCCTTGGACGAGTAGAAGAAGTATTTTTAGCTGAATCTCTTCAAAGTCTATATCCATATTGTCGATCTATTTTTAAGCTAGAGTTATATGTTAATGAAACAAAAAAGATTATTCCCATATATTTCAATTCAAACAAACTTGTTTATCCTCTTGGAATGCTCCCTGGTGCTGCAGTTCAATTATTGTATCTCCAAACTAAAAAATCTGATCATTCAACATATTATAAGTTTGACCAAATGTCTCATTTCAAGATGATAAAACTTCCTTCTTTAGATGTTAACAAACTTATAGAAAGTCTTAATATAGCTCAGAATGAAAGAATAAATCTTATATCACTGGTTCTAAATAAAATCAATAGCAATGATATTTTGTTTACTGTAATAGCGCGAGTGACTTTTATTCAATGGATTGGAATAAAATGGAAATGTGGACAATGTAAAAATATTTTGGTTGATGGTGCCTGTACTAATAGGTGTAAAAGAGAACAGACTTTTGACTTTCAATTAAGGTAACTTATTTTTTGCAAAGGTAAAGAATTTTTTTAAAAAGCATACTCTGTCTACCCTGCAGACATTTGTTTTTCAAAGTTACGTTCTAAATGTCTTTTAAACACTCTTTACAGAAGAATGTTTAAAAGAAAATGTTTAAAAGACATTAAAAACGTTTAATAGACATTTAAAATGCATTTAGAACGTAACTTTTAGAAACAAAAGCTGTTATTAAAGTCCTTTATACCTAGCAAAGTAAATGTTCAATCCCAAAACTTCAGTCAATTATATGTATAACCAATCCCAAAATTTCAGTCAATTGTATGTATGTCCAATCCCATAACTTTAATCAATTATATGTACTAAATCTCTCACTTTAGCATATTTTATTTAAGTGAATAATGTGTTCACAAATCACTATAATCCACACCTCTGCTTAATGCAGACTCTCAATTCGGCAATAATGTTGTGAAAGCGTTTTTCTCAACAAATATGGTAGCAGACTGAAGTCGCTATTAAAAATCCAAAACACAACTGTGTTACCATTCAAATTCAGCAAAATAGTTTTAAGTACATACTTTTTTATTTATTGAAAATTAAGTGAAAAGTGTTATCAAAAGAATCTTGTGCGTACAATTTGGTTGACAGATTTCAAAACCATCATGTTGCGCTCATTAATTTTTTCAGTCAAATCAGTTGGTTACAAATTACTTTTTTTTTCATTTTAAAAATAGAGTTATGGAAAGCTCAAAACCCACAAGTGTGGAAATCTAGTTATTATTTTATTAATCATTAATTGTCCATTTTTAGATATAAAATTTTAGATTTATTTTAGGTATAAAAGTTAAATTTTAGATATAAAAAAGTTATTCGCTAGATATAAATTAAAATCAAACTAGATGCAGACCAAAAGCGCTACTAATTTAAAAGTAGTGCAGGAGAGTAGCGGTTTTTGGTTGCCAATAAATCAGAGATTGTAACGCTTTTTAATATTTGGTAGCAATGCCCAGTTCTGTAAAAAATTACATTACCATCATACTTCATGAATGAAAAACAATCAGAAGTTGAATTTTCTATAATATTTTTAAAGTTAGCTTTAGTTATATATAAAAATTAAAATTTATAAAAATTTATATTATATTTTTATAAAAATCATAAATTTATAAACTTTTTTCTTTTGTGATTTTCTTAAAGATGAACTAGTTTTTACAAGTTGTGATTAACCTTCAGTCTAGTTTGTGCATTATTCTTTCATAGGGCAATAGTTGATGATGGAACAGCTGAATGTTATTTACATTTTGATGAGCATGAAGCAAAGGTTTTGTTAAACATTTCCAATGAAGATTATGATATTTTAAAATATAAAACTTATTGCTATGGCATTTTGGAATACAATCGTTATAATAAAGTAATATTTTTAAATATTTTTTTATTTTAAAACGATTTTGACATTTTTTTATCTAGTTTATTTTATATGAAGGAAAGTTTTTTAGTTTTTTTACACTATAAGTTATTCATTACAAAACTTAAAAAACTTAAATGGAGTTATCAACAAAATTATATTCACAATTTTTTTTATGGCTAGGAAAGGAATAGATAAAATGTTAAGATAATGAAATGATAATAACCTTAGTTCTTTTTTTTTGGGTGCCCGTACCGCTCCAGCGGTATGGGCACCCCAAAAAAACAGGTCTTGGTTCGTCCCTAATATATATATATATATATATATATATATATATATATATATATATATATATATATATATATGCATTTATGTATGTATATACATTTATGTATGTATATACATTTATGTATGTATATACATTTATGTATGTATATACATTTATGTATGTATATACATTTATGTATGTGTATACATTTATGTATGTATATACATTTATGTATGTATATACATTTGTGTATGTATATACATTTATGTATGTATATACATTTATGTATGTATATACATTTATGTATGTATATACATTTATGTATATACAGAATCTGTGTGGTGAAACCGATGAATGTCAGCGTATTTTGCAAAGAGTTACTCGACATACTGAGCCCTATCATCTTCATGAGTTTCTTTGTAAACAATATAAGAAAGGAAATCAAAGTAAGTAACTTTTTAAAATAAATTAAAAACTTTTCTATCTCAATGTTATGCCTTTTAATTTTTTATCTCTTTTCTTAATTTTTCATCTTTTATGTTTATATAATGATATTATCGTAACATAGCAAGCTTAACTATATTTAAAAACTTATATCGTAACATTTCATTATTTTTACTATTTTTTCACTATTTTTATAACAACTATCTTTTAATTGGGTTTGTACAAATATTTTTTGCTAATGCATAAATTAAGTTTTTTAAATCTAAATAATAACTTTGGTTAATCAAAATAGCTAGTTTTTTATTTTATGGAAATTTATTGGTTGTCGCCAATGTTTTCCAACCTTTTCCAATAACAGGTATTAGTTTCAAAGCCATGCCCTTATGGAATAAACCAGGCTTTTATGGAAAAAAAGGTTATGGCTGAAAGTTTGTTCTAGGTAGTTTATTTTCACTATTTTGTTGTGGGACTATAGTTCCTTCAGGTTTTATGGACCTCTGTTTTGTATGTATTATATTTAATCACTATATATTATTGCCGAAATTAATAGTTTTATTAGTGTCTTTTGGAGCGTATTTGACACAAAAACCTTGGCAGCCATTGTAACCGAGGTATTGGCAAGAAAGAGTCTCACCTTTGCTTTATAAGAAAACGTGAGCAAAAGTGAAACTTATATCGTACGTACGTAAACTTCATGTTATGTAATATTTAAACATACTTAAAAATATATCAAGTTTTTCAGTTTGACTTTCACTTATAAACTGCATTGCGTCAACCTCTTCTCAATTTCTCATCTTTAGCACCTATTTCCGCTAAAAACAACTTTTATATAGTTTTAAAGTTTCGATGAACAACATGCCAGCATGGCCGAGTGGTTAGCGCGCTGAGCTTCTGAACAAGAAAGCCGTGGTCTGAGTCCAACCACTGGTGACTTTTTTTTAATTTTTAAAAATTTTTAACATACTTGTGAAGTTTTATAGAGATTATATACAAACATATCTAAAGATTAACTTTAACAAACGAAAAGATTTTTAAAAAAGCTAAAAATTCAAAAAACATTTAAAAACGGGGGGATATTTATTGCGTATGTGTCATGGTTGAGATACTTATTTTAGTTTTACGTTTCAAGTTTTTTTACAACTAAGTTGAGTTTGTGCAAGAAAAATGAGTATACAAAATCTTTATATATAGAATATAAAAACTATAGAACTTTAAAGTTGTTTTGTTTGGCATTTTAAATAACAAAAATTAAAAAAATAAAGCAAGCTGATGACTTGAACTTGCCATACGGCGACCTTTACTTTTTTTAAACAGTATGGGGGTTTAAAAAGTATAATTTTTATAAAAACATAATTAAAAATTCTAATTTTATATTTAAACTAAACCATTTTATTAAACTATTTATTTTTAAAAATAATTAAAAGTTAAAGTTATTTAATATTAATATGATATGGAAATTTAGAGTAATTACAGCTATTTTACCACGCCCCCGTTAAACATTCAAAACTGAGTGCGCAACAACGACAGAATTTAGATAACCATCGAAATAGTATTTACTTCATTATTTTTTACTTCATTGTTTTTTACCTTTATTTCATTATTTTTGGCTTTATATACTTTTTGGCTAATCCTTTATCTAAACTTTAAAATAAGGGATCGTCCATAAATTACACAACGCTTAATTTCACAATTAAAGAAAACAAAAATGATCAATATTTTTCCTCGCAGAGTTGTATAAATAAAAAATCTATATAGCTCATTAAGTTTAATGAAAATCGCCATCCTGAAGAATTGAAGATCTCTTCTACTTTTTTAAAAATAAATTTAGCGTTGCGTATTGGGCAATTCCTTAGCGTTTTATAGTCTATAGTTTATAATGCTTTAAGATCTTCTTAGTTCTACTATTTTATTATAAAATAATATTGCTATTATAAAATAATTCTAAACTGCGATACTGTTATAAAATTTTTGCTATAAATATTGCTATAAATGCAGCAAGAATGAAAATTTTTCAAAATTTTTTAGGGGATGTTTTAAATCCCCCAAAACAACACTGGCGACAGTGCACTAAACTCTGCGTTTAGGAGAAAACCAAACCTAATTATAAATCTCTTATAAGGGGTCGTCCATAAATTACGTCACGCACTAGGGGGGTGGGGGGTTAGTGATTTTGTGACAATTTGTTACGAGGGGGAGGGGGGGTATCCAATTTTGTGACACAACAATTTTTTATATAAATAATGTAAGCATTAGTTGATGATTGTTGTTATAAATATGATAATTGTAAGTTGCTAAATAAATATGACAGAACTGATTTTTAAATTGTAAGAACGGCTAAGAATTAACTAAATCAAATACTTTGAATATCGGACTACTTTATTTGTCATTAGAAGCAAAAAATCTATTCAAATAAACAAAACTTTGAAAAGGGGGTTGTTAACAAATTACGTCACCCAATTTTCTACCTTTTTAACTCTTATTCTCTAGTCAAATCATTGTAACTTTTATCACAAAACTGTTTTCACAAAACCACTAATCCAATCCCCCCCCCTTCCTCCTATATCCCTAAACCGTGACGTAATTTACCTCCCGGTTCATATAACTCAAAGATTATTTACATTTAATGTTAAAATTATTATATAAAATAATGTAAAGGTTTATTATATTTTATGTAAAAAACTCAAATAAAAAAAATTAAATTTTTTTTCCGCCTATTCAAAGCAATTTTAATCCCCTAACAAGCTAATAGCTCGTTAAGGAATTAAAAATTGCTTTGAATAGGCGGAACCTTCTTATCCGGTGGCTCACAGTGTTGCGATATTTAAAACATGCGCTTTTAAAAATCAAATTCTACATATAATCTTCTCTACCTGTTGTTTTGTCAAAGTAATTTATTTGTTGTTTTGTCTTTCAAAATCGAATAAAGAATCTTTATTTTTATTTTTTATTTTTTATCGTTAACAATTTTTTATAATCAAATTAAAAAATGGATCGAGGCGTTTTATACAAAGAACTATACGAAGGATTTGTAAAAGCTTATGGCCATTCTAAGTCAAAACAAAACTGCCAAAAAGAAATAAATATCATATGGATTGAAATTAAAAAATGATGAAAAACTTCTTGAAAAAGTAAAAGAATTATTAAACACATATTCAACAAAAGCAATGAAAGTAAAAGGAAAGTTGTTTAATTACTGGTCGTCAACTGCAACAAAATCCTCAATTTCTCATGACAAAGAAAACAAATCAAATCTTGTTGAAGTTGATAAATCAAAAGCTTTATTCCACGTAGCCTCTGATGAAATTGACTTTGTAGCAGAACCATCTCAAGTAACCAAATCAAGTACTACAGATTTAATTGTGCAATGTGTTAAGACGGAGATAAAAGTTCAAGATTTACTAAAACAAGAAATTAATTTGATTAATGGAGATTTGATTGGGTTGATAAAGAGAAAAGAATGCAGACAGTTAACATCGGCACAAGAAAATGAGCTTATAGAAAAGAAGAAGAAAAAAGAACTAGAAAAGAACTTAAAGAAGAAAAAAGATTCAATGTTGAGTAGCCGGAAGTTCAGAAGTAATAGGAGGGAAGCATTAAAAAAGCTATGCAAATCATCTCCATCAGCAAAAAAGACTCTTCACCTTCAAATGACAAGTGGGGGTCCACGAATTGAAAAAGAACAACCGGATTTACTAAAAACTATTTGTGACATTGCTCTTTACGGTTCAGCAGCTCATGAAAAAAGAAGAGATGCTGTTGTTAGAAGTACAAAAACGTTAAGTGAATTAGGAAACTAAATTTTATTTTTCAGCTAGGTTTTCAAGTTAGTAGAAGCGGTTCTTATCTTCGATTGAATCCAAGAAACAGCGCAACTCAAGAAGGGAAGAGGTATATAAAAACTGCCCCAGTTAAGTTAATTAGATCCCAAAATGATAAACATGCCAAACATATTGATAGGAAATTCTGTACAGAAACAATCAGGCCTCTTGAAGAGATATCATCTCTCTTTGGTCCAAAAGAAGTTTTTTTTCTCAGTCAGGACGGCAAAGCCAGGGTAATATAAGTTTTTTTATTTATTTAACTTTTCATATCAAGAAAAATTTAATCTGCATTATTATCACATTGTTTTAGGTTCCAATTGGATTGACTGCTGCAAATAAGCAAGCACCGTTGCTTATGCATATGGAGTATAGAGTTACTCTACGAGATCATGACTGGGTTATTGCTAATAAACACAAATTGATCCCATCTGTGTACGCTGCTATTGAAGTGCACTCAGATGGTTTAGGGAAACCGAGTTTCGTAGGTTACTCCAGCCCTACATATATAGCTGTTAGATCTGGAAAACACTCGTCATCGACTGCGTTATCTCACGCTCTTGATTTTAATAAATTAATTGACTTAAAAGAATTTCAGGATTTTTCTAAAAATGGTTCTTTTGTTAAACCAGTTGTTATCTTGACTGTAGATGGAGGTCCAGATGAGAACCCTCGTTATCAAAAGGTATTCTTTTAAGTAAATAAATTATATTAGCTTAGTTAATCCCATAATAAATTAAATATTTTTTAAAGGTAATTGAGGTAGCAGTTCATCATTTTCTTGAGCATGATCTAGATTGTCTATTTTTGGCTGCAAATGCACCAGGAAGGAGCGCTTTTAATCGAGTCAAGAGAAGAATGGCACCATTAAGTCGTGAACTTTCAGGCGTGATCCTACCTCATGATCATTATGGAAATCATCTTAACAATGCTGGTTTTATGATAGATAATACTCTTGAAAAGATAAATTTCCAGTATGCTGGTGAAACTCTTGCGGAAATCTGGTCTAATGTTTCAATTGACAAGTTTCCTTTAGTTGCTGAATTTATTGTTCCAGAAAAATCAGAAATCTTATCTAGTACTTTAAAAACCAAGGACAGCTTCTGGTATGCTCGTCATGTGCAAACAAGCCAGTATTTTCTCCAAATAGTTAAGTGTGAAAATCGGAATTGCTGTAAACAACCAAGAGGAACATGTTTTACAGCCATGCCTGATCGTTTTTTTCCACCATTGATACCGCTATCACAACTCCCAGAGGGACGGCTCCAAGTTACGAACGCATTATGCCATAAGAACCACAAGTTTCCGTCCCTTTTTGTTGGAAAAACCTTAAAGATGATATTATGTCTCACCTGACAACGGTTTATAGAGTTTTACCTTATGATCTTTTTGTCCATCTGTGCAATCTCTTCTTAAGAGTCGATGTTGCAAAAAATGTTCAATGTATTTTGCATCCAATGTGTTGTTGAAAAAACACGTTACTGTCCATGTAAATTCAAAATCACCAATCGATGCTGCTTCTGACATAATCAGGCAAGTGCCTACTTGTTTTGCTGCTCGTCGTCAAACTGAGCTTATGGCAATAACTTTGTTTGAGGAAAACGGAGAGCATATCGATTGGATTGAAGAAAATGAATTAGATCTATCTAATGTTCAAATCATACCAAAATAAGATGTAGAAAAAAATCTTTCCTTGTCACTTTACACAATGGATGAACACTTCTGCTCATCTTGGACAAATGCTAAATAATATATTATATGTATGGTAATTTTAAAGATGAATTTGATAAATTTCGTTTGTAAAAAGTTGTTTTTTCTAAATTTTATTTTTATAATTATATTTAAAAAACCTTTGAATGTATTAAAACAAAGGGAAGTAAGCATGCTCACTGTTTATTTGAAAATGCAAAAAACTAAGCGCTATTCTTTAAAAGTTATTGTTTTGAGTTTTATTGTGACGATTTGCTACAAGAGGGTGGAGGTACACAATTTTGTGACGCAGCAATTGTATAGGCGTTGTCCACAAATTACGTCACGCAATTTTTGAGCGTTTTAACTACCTCCCCCTCCCGTCACAATATCGTAATTTTTTAGTAATAAGTGCCATAATTACATAAATTAGAATGGGTTGTTAATAAACATAATTTATTAACAACTCATAAATAAAGGGGCTTTAAATATATGCTAAACACTCCCAAAATTGCGCGTATGTTGCTTATTCACCATTATTAATGTACCATATAAAGGTGAGTTTCCACTCATCCGTTTTTTCACAAGAACGGGATAGGAAAGGGATAAATAATCACGTGATCATGCGTAGTTTTTCTTCAGACATATTAAAAGTTATTCTACGCATGCCCACGTGATTATTTTTCCCGTCCCTTTTCCGTTCCCGTGAAAAAACGGTTGAGTGGGGAAACTCACCTTAATCTTTTTTTTGAACTTAAAAAAACTTAAAGTCTAGGTTGGTGGGCGTAAAACTTTAAAATTGAAAAACTGTTGGAGATGTTTATTTGGCAACATTTCAAATTAAACAACCTTTTTTTTTTTTTTTTTTTTTTTTTTTGTGCCGTTTCATATATTTACAATAAAAACATATTACATTTATAAAAATTGGCCGGAGCAAGAAGAAGACAATGACTGCCTTCTCACCGAGCCCCGTTTACAAATTGCCCGTGTTTATAAACAAATATGAATAAAATATACAAATTTTTCTAAAGAGTAACGTTCTTTATTAAAGTTTTGAATAAAATTTTTCCATAAAAAGGACCTCGATATTAAATTCGATAAAAATTTATTTTTAAATTAATTCTCGGAACAATAAAGTTATCCTCTGAAAACTTTGTTGGATACTTATAAGATATTTCGCTAAAATAAGATTGAAATATAAGTCCATGTTTCATTTTAAACATGAAAAGTAATGTTTGGTAAATGTTTATTTTATAAATGTTTAAGGCCTTGAGACGATTTAATAGCGGTTCGCAATAAACAGTTCTGTTTGCCCCAAATTCAATCCTACAAGCATGCTTTTGTTTACAATAAAGTTTTTTGAGTTTTCCGTAATTCGTACTTCCCCATGCAATGTTGCAGTAAGAAAGATAGCAATATTATCAACTTTATTTGGTTTGTGGAACAGGGTGAATTTAGTTTTATTTACATTTAGTGAAAGGCGGTTACTTATAAACCATTCATTTACTTTAGATTATTCTTCATTAAAAATTTTAAAAAGAATTTTTATATCTCTGTGTGAATAAAACAGATTGGAATCGTCAGCAAATAATATAAGATATAACTTTTTAGATGCTAAAAATAAGTCATTTATCTACACTAGAAACAATAATGGTCCTAAGATAGATCCTTGAGGAACCCCGCAACTTATAAGTTTTTTTTTGGTCTCATTTGTTTGATAGGTTATGCATTATATTCTGTTAGTAAAGTAGTTTTTACCTTTCTAGGTAAAAACTACTTATGATTGTATTTGGGGCAAACAGAACTGTTTATTGCGAACCGCTATTAAATCGTCTCAAGGCCTTAAACATTTATAAAATAAACATTTACCTAGTCAAGTAGTTTTTACCTTTGTCGTGGACAGATCAACAGTTGTTGATCTGTCCACGAGACTAATTTGACGGTTTATTAAAAATGTTTTATTTTAATTTTTCGTTGAATAGTTTTTTTATTATCAATAATAAATCTGTACTCCGTAAAAATAATAATTTGTACACGCGTACGAATAATAACGTTGATTTTAAACTGTAACAATTAATTAATAAAAAACTGCTTCGTAAATTTTTATTATTATAATATAAAAAACATTTTTTAAAAATTGTATTGTTTTTTTTTTTTGGGAGGGGGAGTAGAATTTGTTGCGTAATTTAGGGGGGGGGGTCAGTTAAGCGTTACGATCTGTGACAAGGGGGGGGGAGGGATTCAAAATTGTAAAAAACTGCGTGACGTAATTTATGGACGACCCCTAAGCTCTAGGTATGCTGAAAAGGTGCGCATGTTAGCTTTTCCGCTCTTAAAGCAATTTTTTTAAATTAATTATTTTACGTAAAAATATTGAAGTAAACAAATAATAAGTATAGGTATGATCGGTGTTGAATAGATAAGTATAGAAATGGTAGATTTGGTAAAGACCCATATAATTTATGGGTCTGGAAAGCTAAGATATATATATATATATAAAGAAAAAGTATAGAAAAATTCAGTGTGGAATAGACTTACAATGACCCGTATTTTTACGGGTCAAATCAGCTAGTTTATTAATTTAATTTGATTTAAAGAGATTAATGAAACATAAAAGTTGCTGACGAAGCTGCAAAAATAATCTTAGAAGATATTTTCCTGGAAACAGCAGAGATTTATCTGACTATTCAGATGATGATGAGAATTTCGAACTAGATAAACTTCAAGCTGAACAACAGGGTAATGATAACTTATCTATCAAGCAAGTTGAAGTAAATGTTTCTGAATATGAGTCATCTGATTTTTCATATGATGGTAATATCTGTGATACTCATAATATTTTTTCAGGGGAGCAAGATTGATAAAAATGAACTTCTTTCAAGCCTCAATCAACCTGAATGTGCCTTTTTACTTATTAACTCAAAATGCTTTTTTGTTTTGTTTATTTTTCATCCATTAGAAGCTCATGGAGAATAAATAGATATATTCTCAATGAGTTTTTCTGGATGTGAATGTACATATACATTTACTAGCCAAATAACATTTATAATATGTTTCTTATTATTCTTCATTATAATTAAACACATGATTTCAATTTGTTTTACAATAATATTTTAGGAACTATCGAAGTGCATTTTGCTGACTGACAAAAACCAATTAATTACTTTTTTAAATATTTTGATAATAAAGTAATGGATTTAATCTTGTTCCAAAGTAATTTGTATATCAATCAGACACAAAAAACAGTTTTTGCGTTGTCAAAAGCTGAATTATTCGCATTTATGGGGATTAACATGGTGATGGGGTATCACATGAGTTACCATCATGGAAACATTATTGGAATGGCGAACAAGATTTGTCTGTACCGTTTATCTAGAAATAGATTTTTACAGATACTATTTACTATCCATGTCAATAACAATAACGCAGTTCCAGATACCAATACTGATAAACTTTATAAAATGCAACCACTAATTGTCAGCTTGAATAAAAAGTTTACTGAATTACACAGTGTATTACGTTCCGTTAGTATTGATGAAAGCATGATTCTTTTTAAAGGGTGCAGCTCATTAAAGCAATGCAATCTTATGAAACCAATAAAAAGAGGTTATAAATTTTGAGTTTATTAAGGAAAGGATAGTTGTAGAATTGATCCTGCTATGCCTAAATATTTTGGTTTAGGAGAAAATGTCATTTATCAAATGAGAAAATCATTGCAAGGAAAGTTTCATGAAGTTTTTATTGATAATTATTTCACATCCGTTCCGTTCATGAAATACTTACTCTCTCATCAGGTTCTAAGTTGTGGAAATTTGCGTAAAAAAAAAAAGTACCTGCCACAAGACTTGTCAAAAGACAGGTGTCTACTGCGAAGCGACTTTGATTATCGAACATCGAAAGATGGAATTGCAGTTTTTAAATGGAATGATAACAAACCTGTTCATGTCATTTCAAGCTATCATGGAACAGATACATCAGAAATAAAAAGAAAGAACAAGGATGGAACCGTATCAATGATTTGTAGTCCGAAAGCAGTAAAAGATTATAACACCTTTATGGGAGGTGTTGATAAAGCTGACATGCTTTGTTCGCTATATGGCACTTCTAGAAAATTCAAAAAGTGGTAAAGTCGCTTTTTTTTTTGGTTTTGTTGACCGAACAATATGTAGTGCTTATGTTGTTTATAAAAAAATGTCCAATGAAAATATAAATCTTCTAGACTTTCAAAGATCAGTTGCACTATCCATGGTTATAAAAGGAGAGCCACCAAATCTTGGCAGACTAATGTCATCATCTCCTTCCAACAGACTTACTACTAACAAAAGAATAAAGTCAAATTATTCAGTAGTGCCATCAATTCGTAAAGAAAATCTTGGAATTCATTGGCCACAGCACGACGGAAAACGAGGAAGGTGCGAAATCTGTTCAAAAAAGAAGATTGAAGCCAGGCCATTTTTCAAGTATAGCACTTGTAAAATTTTCTTATGTATAAACGATAAAAGAAACTGCTTTAAAGAGTTTTATGAGTGAACAATTTTATTTGTAGTTTGTAAATAGTATACAGTTTTTTGTTGGTTTAGATAATGCCTGTCAGGACCTATTTGTTCCATAGTAATTTTTAAGACAAAATAAAAAATAAAAATCTTTTTTTTTATGTAGATTCATCACAAATTAAAGAAAAAATAAATTTAAAAAAAAATCATTATCACACTTTTGGACCACAAAGGGATTTAAAAAAAGTCTTTAAAAAGCAGAATTGCATTTAAAATGCGTCATTTAAAAATTATCGGTTGCATTAATACTGTTAAAATTTTACTCCCTTACAGAATTTTTCTACATTTCTTTACTGATTTTTTTCAGCGATGCTTAGCGGGTTTTAAAATTAAATTAAAAAGAAAGCGGATGTAAAAAACAACGTTTCAATTTACGAATTTATTTACATATACATTCTAGTCGATATTCGCAAAACACAGGCATAAACTAGCTGAACATTAACTTTTCGGTCATTACCTAACCTATTTATTGCCTATTTTTTGTCTTGGTCTATTTTACAGTATGCGTGTTTTGTTATAACATGCTTGATATTTTGCACACTATTTTATTACCTAATGTTTATGTACTTTTATAATATTTTAAATTTTTTTCTAGATTCTTCTACTTTTGTATCTACGGACAATGAAAAACAAACCTTAAGTCATTCTAAAGTATTTTTGCAGTGTTTAATGTTTCGAAAAGTTGCTTATCAGCAAACAATTCATATTAAACATTAATTTTAGGTAAAAAAATCTATAAATAATTGATAAATTATTGTAATAGATTTATGAAAATAAATTTTTTTATTTTTTATTTCTAAATAACCTGAATAATCATAAATTTTGCTAATAATTTGCGATCAAAAAAATATGGTGAAAATTTATTAGAACATTTTAATATTTTTATTAACGTTCAAAAATAATGTCGTTATTTTTAAACTGTTTTGACTGTTGCTCAGGCATTTCGACGGAATCTGATGTATTCTCTTCAGGCATTGTACGAAATTCATTTTGTATCGATAATCGTGGTTAAACGCCGGTTTGCTGAATAAGTGCGAGCTAACTAAAGGTGAGTTTCCACTCATCCGTTTTTTCGCGGGAACGGGAAAGGGAAGGGAAAAACAATCACGTGGGCATGCGTATTATAAGTTTTAATTTGTCCGAAGTAAAACTGCGCATGCTCACGTGATTATTTTTTCCTTTCCTGTAAAAAAACGGAGGAATGGAAACTCACCTTTAAGTGCGAAAAGGTGAGTTTCCATTCCTCTTTAATTTTCCATTAAGGTTGCAAAAACTAGCATAAGTGCAAACTGGTATAAATGCGAAGTAGTTACAAAAACTGGCACAATTACAAACTTGCATAAGTGCGAACTGGAATAAGTGTGCCGAATAAATTAACTAACATTAGCATAAGTACGAACTGGCATAAGTGCAAACTAGTTACAAAAACTGGCTAGTGTTGAGATTCCGCTGTTTTTAACAATCCCTGGATTAAGCATTTTTTTAACAATCACGAAATCCCTGCATTTTTCTTCAAATCGTTTTCGGTTGAACATTTTTAAATTAAAATTTCTTCGGTTGAGATATGACTATTTTCATATTGAATATTCCTGAATAATTTTTTTCGTTTGATTACAATCAAATTCGAAATTCTTGCAATTATGCTTATGAGTAATTGGATTTGGTTTATTATAATAAATTAAATTGGATCGCAATTACATTCTTAAAATTTGTTGGTGCTTAGTCGCTTTTATTCAAGTTTCTTTCAATTTTTATATCGATTAAACGTTATATTGGTGACTATCAAATAGTCACCAACAAATTTTGTTGGTGACTATTTGATAGTCAGTTTTCGACAGTTTGGAAACATCTTACGAGAAGAAAAAGGGCAGACAGTGATATGTAAAATCAAAATGTTAACCAATTATTTTCCGATATTGAAGCCAGGAAAAAAATCACTTCCTGCAAAACTTGCACGATTACCAGCCCTTGATGGGATTTCGTTCAACGTTATATGCCGTTCTAGTGATATACGTGTAGATCTTATAGCTACATGGTTCAAAAGTACAACAGTCAACAAAGTGCGTAAAATGGTTGAAGATTATAGCAAAAATATTAGGAATTTTTTAATTACTGAAATATCCGAAATATCCAAAAAAAAACAACTGATGTTGGTGTAGGAGAAAGACTTTCTTCATCTTTTGATGAATAGACATCACTACGTAACTGTTGCTACATGGATATTAATTTGCATGTACGAAATTACCAGTTCTGGAACTTAGAATTACTTTCTATAATATGATCTGCAGTGTACAATATGTCTGCAGTGTATTGAGCTATTAGAGCAAAAGCTTAACATGGACTTGTTTTGCGAAAAGATATTGTTGGTATTATGACTGACGGAGCAAGTGTGATAAAAAAAGTTGGGAGAATATTACCTGTAAATCAATGTTTTGCCCATAGTGTGCAACTGGCCGTTTCTGAAGTAATATAACAAAAGCAAGATATAGAAAGAGAAGTACATCAATAATTCGGCGAAGACAAACAACCAGATATCAAGGACATTTTTTCAGAGAATAACTTTGGCTAGGTTGATGATTTTTCTAACAAAAAAATCATCATCCTTGCAAGATCTTGATGCTATTCATAATTGGCAAGACTAGATGGAACAGTCTTTTGTCAACGCTTCAACGCGTCTATTTATTGAAAAATTGTATTCAAAAGGCACTAATAGACATAAGTCTACCGGAAGGTGAATCTTTGGCTTTATATAATAATGAGATTAAAACTGTATCTATCTATTAATCCAAGTAAAAGCAACAGTTGAGGCCCTTTGCCGTCGGAATGTGATATTGTTTACAGCCAATGTTGGCATAACTTTTATGTTAAAAATATTTTAAGGTATTAACAATAATAAAGCTATATAAAAAAGCACATTTGTCCAGCACACCAGTTTTTGAAAAGAGCGTATAATTTTTTAATGACTATTAAGTGTAGATTCTGAACTTTCTGTGGTCGGTCTTTTTGCATCAAAATCAAGAAGTCATCTGAGCGATGAAACTTTGGATGTGCTCTGTTTTCTCAAAATGTATTTTAAAATAATCAAAAATAATTACATATGTATATTATATCTATAAAAACAACGAATTCTTTGTAATTTGATATTATTATATAAGTAAGTATAATATTAAATTGATATGATAATATAAGTAATAATGTAAATTGATATGATAATATAAGTAAGTATAATATTAAAAAAACAAAGAATTTTCTTGCAATTTAATAAATATTTTTTAATTTCTTATTAATTTTATTAAAACTTTACTCAAATAATATATCAAAACTTTCAAGAACAAAGTATTTAAAAATTCCGGGATTAATCCCGGAATCCCTGGATTAGGCAAATCTAATCCCGAAATCTCGGGATTGAAAATATAGCTCGGGATTACAAACCCCAGAATTGGCATATGTATAAACTGGTATAAGTGCTAAGTAGTTGCGAAAACTGGCACAAATGCAAACTGGCATATGTGCGGCACTGGCATATTGGCATAAGTAGGCCGAACAAATTTGAAAAAATTGGCATAAGTGAGAATTGGCGTAAGTGCAATCTGACATAAGTTTCACACTTATGAAATTTGCGCTTATTCAGCCTCCCAATTTTAACCTATGTGCAAATTGGTATTTTGCACTTATGCCAGTTCGCACTTATGCCAATGTTAACAAATTCTTTTGACGCACTTATGCCAGTTCGCATTTATCCCGATTCGCACATATGCCAGTTTTTGCAACTGCTTCGCACTTGTGCCAATTTGCATTTATGCCATTGTTTGCAGTTTTATTCGGCGCACTTATGTCAATTCGTACTTATTACAAACTCTCAGTTATTTTATTTACAATTTTGCTGCGTCATTATATGAATCAGGAGATTTAACACATCAATATTACATATCATATTAATTAAATACAATGGCCTTTAAAAGCTATACAAGCTAGATCGTCCTTTATATCTCTTATTTTGTCTTTTAAAAGACAGAATATCAAAGATTTGTGTGGAAAAATTAGATTTATAATTTGCTTAAATTGTTATTATTGCTTAATTTATTATCAACTTATCCTTAAACGCAATAAATGAAAAAAACGAAAGAAACACTTTTAATTACTGAAATCTATTTAAATATTCTTCCTTTCAGACAACAATTTTAAGGAAAGACTCATAATTGCTCTCGTTCTCACATAATGTTAAACAAAAAAGTTTACAAGATTGCCCTAATTATCTCTAACGGAAAAAACTTGCTTTGTGTTTGAATCCTTTCGTAAATAAACTTGGCTTTTTTGTTATAACTTCATTACTTTGAACGTTTATCTTTAACGAATCCGTGTGGTCAGTAATTTTGGCATAAAAACCTAGATTAGTAATTCAGTCAATATTTAAGTCAATAAATAACATTTATTGTTTTGGCAATTTTTGCAAATGTTGGAACACAGAAGTCTGTTCTCACAGTTTAAATTCCCTGTTGAATATCTTTTCACAGGTAATCCTGTGTACTTCGACAATGTTTGCAAGTATTTTATGTACAGTCTTTAATTACTCTAAAAGAGATTTCAGTTGACGGTTAAGGAGTGAACTCGAGAGTTTTTACTGAAATAATTGTTGATCAATAGTTGAAAAATATCAAATGTATTTAATAGTTCCTAAGCTTTCGACACAGTAAACCATGAAATACTAAACAAAAATACTTAAAAAAAACTAGAACACTACGGAATTAAAAACCAAAACTTAATATAATTTAAACAATATATGATTAACATAGGAACCAATTTATATCTAAAGAACCAATGTTTAAAAAAACCGTATAACTTGTGGGATACCTCAAAGTTCTATTTTAGAAACATTATTGTTTTTTTTATATTTTTATATAACTTTTTTTTATTTTTACGTAAGTTAATGTATTTTTATATAAATAACTTATATTTATCTAAAATATTAAATACTATCTTATTTGCAGATTTTATTCTCATAATCATGTTAAGATTTTTTTTTTTTAAAGTTTAACGAAGAATTAAATAAAATTAACGAGTGGTTTATAAGTAACCAACTTTCATTAAATCTCAACTAAATTTATCCTATTCCATAAACCTAATAAAATCTGACTAATAAAGCCGATAATCTTCCTATTAAATTACCCGATTTTTTGATCAATAAAATAATAATTGAACAAGAATCAACCATAAACTTTCTAGAAGTTATTTTGAAAAAAAAAATTGTCTTGGAATTTTCGTATTAAATATATTGAAAGTAAGGTCTGAAAAAAATTTCCATGTATATAAAACCTTTTCTTAATAATGTGTAATTAAAAAAAACTATAGTTTTTGTTTATACACAGCTAATTTTCTTACTATAGCATTGTCTTGGAAAGTACTAATCCTACTAAAATAAAATAAAAATTTATAGAAAACAAAAACTTTCTTGCAGGGTTTGGAATTAACAGAAATGCTTATTGCAAATCTCTCTTCCGTAAGCTTCAAATATTTATTACGTAAGCTAGGGCTTTAAATATTTATAAGCCTAAAGTTCACCATGTGGTACTATTTATGTTTAAAGCTTAGTGTGGCTTATTTCGAATATTTTTTAAAACTTAGTTTAACATAATTTCTCATAAATATCTGACCAAATTTTTTCTGTGACTGGGATAACGATATTTTTAAACTTGTGCGTGTTTTCAAGAAGTTCTCGATTTGGAACAACTGTATAAGCTCAAATTTTATAAGTGCGAACTGGCAAAATTGCGAACTGCGTAAGTGCGAACTTGCATAAGTGCGATCTAATATAAGTAAAAATGCATTTGCATTTTTCAAAAATGCAGTTGCAAAAACTGGTATTAGTCCAATAGTTTTCAATGAGGTGCATTATGATAAGACCGTAAAGTCTTCTGGGAGCACCTTAATAACCACACACACACACACACACACACACACACACACACACACACACACACACACATACACACACACACACACACACATACACACACACACACATACAAATACAGTATATTCTTCCTCAACAGTGGTTTTTAACCTATTTGTACATTACAGCGTAATGTACAAATTCAATGAGGTGGATTATGATAGTAATTATCATAATTATTATCATAATGATAATAATTATCATAATTATTATCGTAATAATTATCATAATTGTTATCGTATTATAAAATTATGGAAGTGTAGCATACACCACCTATTTTAACAGAATATTTATAATTGAAACAAGGGTAATAAATAAAAAGTTAAATTTCTTATTAGAAAAAAGCAAGATTTTTTTTATTCTCTATTTACACAAACTTCATTCTCTTTATACAAAAAATATTATAAACACAAAATTTGAGTTTTCTTGACAATTCAAAATAAATAACTCATCAATCTCATCATAACGTTACAATCGTTTAAGCATTAACGTAATTTACTAGTTGGCTTTTAACGCGTTTAATTAGAGGACAAATAATACATATTACAACCAAATTCTTATAAGAACAATAATTTCTTACGAAATAAAAAATCAACCACAATAAAGTCTTATGTTTTTTTAATTAGTGAGAAAAAGTTCCAAATATTATATTGGAAAATATAGAATTTTCAACAAAATGCAATTGCAATCTAAAAATGACATTTGTTAATTAAAAACCGATTAAGCAAACAAAAGTATCTAATAGTATATTTCAAAAGTGCATGTTTGGAAGTAGTGGAGTCATCAAAAAAAAGTGATCATCAAAATTATTGATATAACCATAATATTGATAAAATATTGATTATAGCCAATTAGAAAAAATTCGTTTCAATTCAATTTATTATGTATTATAAGATATACTTTCGATTACATAATAATCAACAGAAATTTGATAATAGCAGAACTATAGTTATCCCTATAATCTATAATTAATAATAGGTGACCATAACAGTCCTCTTTTAGTAATCACCTTTTAATCCATTTAAAACTCTTAGAATATCAAAATTCCTAAACTGTGTATTGTCCGACAAAGCTAATGTCCCCTAGCTAATCGACGCAATCCAAACGGTACAGCAACGCTAGAAAGGCAAGTTCGTGGCTAACTTATGTAAGTGTGAAGACTATAAAGAGTACAACAAGACTCGCCATTAAATAAGCCGCGACATGCAATGCATACATACAATATCGCAAACATACAAACGAAATATAACAAACCTTGGTGCTCAAATAATTTTAAAACACTAACAAGAAAATGAAAATAGTTTATAATTTTAATTAGTGTTTGTGGGAAAACCTATGTAATACTAATATATTTAAGAATATTTCTGAACTGCTAGGATTATATATATATATATATATATATATATATATATATATATATATATATATATATATATATATATATATATATATATATATATACATATATATATACATATATATATATATATATATATATATATATATATATATATATATATATATATATATATATACATATAAATATATATATATATATATATATACATATATTATACATATATATATATATATATATATATATATATATATATATATATATATATATATATATATATATATATATATATATATATATATATATATATGTATATATATATATATATATATATATATATATATATATATATATATATATATATATATATATATATATATATGTATATATATATATATATATATATATATATGCATGTATATATATATATACATATATATATATATACATATATATATATATATATATATATATATATATATATATATATATATATATATATATATATATATATATATATATATATATATATATTGTCTTTTTTATGTAAAAAATTGCTGATTTCTGTGACGTTGAGGAAGGGTCTAATATGAACCAATTTTGAATTTAAAAAAAGGGCCTGCGCTAGATATATTTTGCATTAAAAATCATAAGTATATTTGTTTTTGTTTTATTACCGAGCATTTATTATTCAAATTATCCATAAATTCGCAAAATTTATGACTTTTGTTGTGATGTTAAGAAAGCATATGGAGTATACAAATACATTTTTTCTTATATAAAAAGAAAAAATATATTTTGGTTTAAAATATTTGCTACTTTAATTACTTACGTATTTGCAGAGGTGGAAAGTAACGAATTACATTTACTCACGTTACTGTAATTGAGTAGTTATTTTGTGAATTTCTACTTTTTAAGTATTTTTTAAAATGTGTACTTTTACTAAAGTATTTTTTTCTAAAGTATTGTACTTCACTACATTTGAAATTATATGCGTTATTGAGTAAAATAATTTATTATGTATTGTTTAATTTCACAAATACTATGAATTAATTTTTTTGTTTTTTTGATTAATAAAACGATTAATAAATTTTTTTTTTGATAAAAATGACACTATTAAATTGTTAAAAAAAAAAAATGTTTAGCGTGCTCATAACGACTTTTAACTGCTTTAGCTTGGTTTATTTTCACTTTTTACGACCATAAAAAAAAATTTTCTGACTATAAAAAATTTCGTTTTTTTATTTGACAGCTTTGTTATCCGACACGCTGTTAAACAAGTAACGAAGTAACAAGAAACCCTAAAATCTTAGACCCGCCTGCCCCAAACATGAGAAACCCCCTCAAATTGAGGAGGTTGCAAACTTTATATGGTTATAATTTTTGAACATATTTAACAATAAAGTTTAAAATTTCTTGATGAATATAAGTCTAGTTGAAAATAGTACAAAAAATATTTTATCAACTTGTTTATAATTGGTTATTTCAAACATTTAAAAACCTTCCTACAATCAATCAATCAATCAATCATATATATTCTGAAAATTAATTTCATGGATATTTACAAATAGTAATTCTACTAATCTTAAGTAAACACCAAAAATACAGATCTTTATATATATAATTAGTAATAATTATAAGATAATAATAAAAATAATATTTATAGTAATAAACATATGAACCACAATAATAATATTAATAATAAAAACAATAACAATTATAATAGTAATTGTAATAACAATAATAATCGAAATTATAAGTCACATGTTATTCATAAACACAATAGCTAAATATATATATATGAGTTAGTTACAAACAGTTGACTGAAAAAACGTAACAACTAACAAAGACATCAAACAGTTATTTAAATTGAAAATAATAAAATAGGAATAATAATAGTAAAGTTAAAAGTAATAATAATAGTGGTTATAATAAATATTTAAAATTACTAGTAATAATACTATAACAAAAAACATAACAAAAATATGATAAAAATTTAAAAAAAAATGAAGAAAAACAAAAGAGCATTAAAAAAAAATGAGAAAGTTCAATTTTGTTACATACATACACAAACATAAATATAAAGATGCAAACACATACTTACCCACATGCATAGATACACACATATTTGCACTTAAATATACACGCGCGCGTACATACACTCACATACATATGTATACATACACATATATATGTGTATGTATAGATATGTATGTGAGTGTATCTATTTTTATAGATACATATACATATATAGCTTTAAAATATATACTTTTTATTTACAACTTTAAAAATATACATTTAAAAAAAATGTCCAACCAACGTAAAACTAAAAAAAAAAAAAAAAAAAAAAAAAAACGATGCAAACAACGCATTAAAACATACAACAATATGAACTATACACTACATTTCCCAATATACTATACACAAGAATACAAAAATAAAAAACAACAACAAAACAAACGTCCCTCAAAATAAATAAAATTAAAATTTTTTTTTTCGTATCTTCCAAAATGGAGCGATTTCTATATTTTATTTTAATTCTTTTTAATTACTTTCCATTTTCGAATGTTTTTTTCTTTAAACTTTGGTATTATTGCTTTGCCATTTTTCTTTGCTATTATAACTTTCTTTTCTCGTTTCTTTTTATGTTTTTTTTTTCTTTTGTTGATTTGTTTGATTTGGTTTTTAATTTTTTGTTTTTGTTTTTTGCTTATTCATTTCTTTCTTTTTCTTTTCTTCATTCTCTTTATTTTTATTTTATTTATTTTTCTTGTTTTATTCTTTTTCTTTCTTCTTTGTTTTTTTTTTTTTTTTTTTTTTTTTTTTTATTTATTTATAAAATCGTTATTAAAAAGCATCCGCCATTGCGGAAGTCTCTGCGCTGAACGTAACATTTTACAACTACGCCACTGTTGTTATATATATACCCTTATAGTGTAGTCGAAAGAGCGTTTTAATGTAAAAAAAGTCTCTTACGACTACAATTTTAATTACCTCGTCTCTTAAGCTGTTTTTGATTGTCATCGAAATGTCAAAGCAATTAATTTATGCGGAAGTACATTAAATTTAATTGTTTTTTAAAAATTTTTTAAAAAACCGCAATTATAACGACTAGAAAGTTTTTTTTAATTAGTGGTGTTTTTGTTATTGATTTAATAAAAAACATTTTTAAAACATGCGTAAATGTTGCTACATTGACTATCTTATAGCCTGACTCGCAACGGAGTGCTGCTACATCGACTGACAAATAGCCTGACTCGCAACGGAGTGCTGCTACATCGACTGACAAATAGCCTGACTCGCAAGGGAATGCTGCTACATCGACTGACAAATAGCCTGACTCGCAAGGGAGTGCTGCTACAACGACTGACAAATAGCCTGACTCGCAAGAGAGTGCTGCTACATCGACTGAGGGTTTGGTTTGGCCAGGCAGTCTATCAATTAAAAAAAAAAAATTTAATTTTTAAATTTTTAAAACTTTTTCTGGTCTGGTTTATTAACGCGCTCTTTAAAACTACAGTTTATGGGAAATTTTTTTTGATGCCACGCAAGAGACATGCAAGAGTATATATATATATATATATATATATATATATATATATATATATATATATATAAATATATATATTTATTGCATATATATATATATATATATATATATATATATATATATATATATATATATATATATATATATATATATATATATATATATATATATATATATGATATATATTGCATATATATATATATTTATATATATATATATATATATATATTTATATATATATATATATATATATATATTTATATATAAATATATATATATATATATATATATATTTATATATATATATATATATATATATATATATATATATATATATATATATATATATAAAATATATATATATATATATATATATATAAATATATATATATGCAATATATATCATATATATATATATATATATATATATATATATATATGCAATAAATATATATATATATATATATATATATATATATATATATTATATATGTATATATATATATATATATATATATATATATATATATATATATATATATATATATATATATATATATATATATATATATATATATATATATGTATATATATATATATACAATTTATTTATTTTCTTCTATAGCATAGGTATTACAAATCTTTGCAGAGTAGGATTTTTGTAATTCTTCTACAGTAGCTATTATATATTTATTTGCTGTGAGATAAAATATCATAGTAAAAAAGTCAGTTGACCAGAATTTAAATGTCCGCTTTAGTCTACCTAGTTTTGAGTAAGCTTTTTTAGTTATCCTTGTAATGTGGTCTTTCCATTTCAGATTATTACTTATATTGAAGCCTAGGTTTCTTTTCTGTGTTGTTTCATTCAGTTTGATGATTTTTCCCATCATGGGTTGTATATATAACTATTCAGATTATTACTTATGTTGATATCTAGGTCTTGTTACTGTGTTGTTTCAATGTGTTGATTGTTTTATTGTGGGTTGTATATATAATTATTTATATATACATAATTTATATATATATATATATATATATATATATATATATATATATATATATATATATATATATATATATATATATATATATGTATATATATATATATATGTATATATATATATATATATATATATATATATATATATATATATATATATATATATATATATATATATATATATATATATATATATGTATATATATTTATATATATATATATGTATATATATATGTATATATATATATATATATATATATATATATATATATATATATATATATATATGTATATATATATATATATATATATATATATATATATATATATATATATATATATTTATATATGTTTGTGACAAAAAACTTATAATTTTCTTGAACTTTACTTGTTTATATCTTTTTTAAGTTAAGCATGAAACTTGAGATTTTTTGCATTATTCAGTTTAAATCTACCTTTTCCAACCATTTACAGAAAGTACTATTTACTACTTTATATACTATTTATATGGCTTCACTTATATATTTTACTTTTCAGAGTTTCAGAGAAAAGTTATGTTCCTACTTGCTGAAATTAAAAAAATTTAGTAAATAAAACTGCACAGTTCTCTAATGATCCAGAAAGTTATAA
This sequence comes from Hydra vulgaris, assembly GCF_022113875.1. Lineage (NCBI taxonomy): Eukaryota > Metazoa > Cnidaria > Hydrozoa > Anthoathecata > Hydridae > Hydra > Hydra vulgaris. Next base: position 22,851,237 of record NC_061164.1, read on the forward strand.
ACAACTTATAAGTTCAGATGAACTTAATATTTTGAAAATATGGAGATATCAATGCATCACTTTTGTATGGATGAGTTTCATTTTTATAGTTTATATGTTATATTATTGCAAAATTTTTTTGAATTGTCATGAACATTTTCAATGTTTCTTTCGTATTGTTTCTTTTTAGGTAAAACAGTTATCATTAATTGACAGTAAAAATTCAGTTGATACAATTAAAAATGTTTTGCTCTTGTAAGTAATTAGCATAAGTTTGAATTTTAACATTTATGTTTGACAGCATGACATTAATCATCTTTTTTATATGTAGACTGACAACAGACACTATTTTCAGAATGCAGCATGAATGGTCTAAAGAAGAAAAAAAAGTCTAAAAAGTTGACAAGTCTATGTATTGCTATCACTGGTGTTCTCATTAGCTTATTATTGTGTTTAATTTACTTTTAAAATTAAAAACGATCTATTGATAAAAAAAAAATTTTCTCAATTTCTTTGGCTATGAAACATGACATGTATTTTATTTTATGATCTTATTGAACTATGTCTTGTTATTTTTATTAGATGCTGCTTCAAAGTCAAATAACAGCTTAACCAAAATGGATCTCATGCAACTTATTAGGAGATTAATTAGGCATTCTTCTGACCGATTCAAAAGAAAATCCACCAATATCAATATTGATCAATGATGGCTTAATTAACTTCAATCAACTGTTGTGTTTTTATTTATTTTGCATTTTTCAGTAATTTTCTTTTTACTTATTATCTACTATCGATTATACTCTACAAAATATATTAGTTTTTAATTTGGAAAGTGTAACTTAGTTTGAATAATTTTTCTAAGTTTTAGTAAAATTAATTATTTATTTTAAATATATGAAATTACACTTTCTGAACTTTGATTTCTCTTTATACCTTCACTTGCCATCTAAGGTGTGTATTGCATATCATTGCATTTTTGTTATAACTTTTAAAAGAATGTCTAGGTAAATTTACGTCTCTAGGACGTCTGATTAAGACGTCCTTAAGTCTTTCACATGAGACCTGCCAGAGACGTCTGTAGGACGGCTGAAAAGACGTCTCTAGGACATCTACAATAAACGTCCCTAGGACATCTTGAAAAGACGTCTTTAGGACGTCTCTAGGACGTCCTCAGGTTTTTCATTTGAGACCAACTAAGGACGTCTTACGGACGAGACTTGAGACGTCTTATAAACGTCCTTAGGACGTCAAAATGCCCGCTGGGTATGGATATCTTGCAACACTTTAAATATTGTCAATCAAATTTGCCAAATGGAATTACAAAAAAGCTGGATATTCTATATTGTTCTCCATAGTTAAACTTAAAGGTTAATCGGTATCAACTAGTTGAATGTGAATGTATCATGGCAAAAATAAAACATCCATGGATTAAAGTAGGGTTTCCAGTTATTAGCAACGTAAATATTCAAAAAAGTTTAAAAAATCTTGAGCAAAAATATTTTAATTTATTAAAGAATGTCAAAAGAAACTCAAAACAAAATATTAAAAATCATATAGGATTTGAAAATTTTGTTCAACGTATTTTTTGGATAGGAATTCCAAAACTAAAAGATTTCATTTAAAGTGACAAGCTAAGATCTAATGAATCTAAAATCAAAGATTTACGATTCTTAGAAGATCAAGAAGGTCCAAGTTATATCATTTGGGTCCTCATGACACTAAATATACTAATAAAGTAATTTGATTATGTTTTGGTAGTGAGAATTTGCATAGTGTAAGCTTTATTGAGTTAGTTTACTATATGGAGTGAAGCAATAGTATACAAAATATTAATTTAACTAACTTTATTTTGTTTTTGGACTTACACTGTGTTGATTCTCAACCACACATTTAGTTTTTAAATAATATACTCTTTATAGTTTGATAAACTTATTAAATATGCTTTAAGTTTGTGTTTTTGTCACTCTAACAATTTATAACTAATAAATTTATTTTTATATTAGGTAAAATCTTTAAATATAAAGAAGTGCGAAAATGTAATGAAAAATGGATCCCTGAATAAAATCTTAAAATTTTTTAAAGAAGACGTTAGCATTAATGATGAACTAAGTTCAGATAACTTTTCTGATTCTGATTTCGAGCCAGGCGAATGGATAAAAAGAAAAAATAAACCAAGCAATACAAAAATTCGGGCCAACATTCCTAAAGATATTTATTCCGGAAATGTTGTTTTAATGGCAACTGTTAATAACTCTCCTATGGTTTTGCAGAGAGTTACAACGGCGGTTGTTCAAGCTGCAAGAGTAGACATGAACGCCATCTAATCAAGTCTCTTAACTGCAGCTAGAAGAATGAAAAGAGAAAATAAAGAAATTTCAAATATTACTAAAGAAGATATTAAAACAAAATTACATTTATCTACATTTCCATGTATAATTCATTTTGATGGAAAAATTATATTTGAGACAATTAAAGGAAAGAAATTAAAATGCGAACGACTAGCTGTACTAGTAAATATTAATGGCGAATCACACTTGTTGGGTGTGCCTTCTTTACCATCCTCTTCAGGAGACGATCAATATAAAGGAATAATGCAGTAGCTAGATGAATATGGTATTGAATCAAATGTTGGTTGATTGTGCTTTGACACAACAGCAACAAATACTGGCATTACGAAAGGGACTGTTAATAAAATTACCTATGATTTAGGTAAATATATTCTCCAGCTTGCTTGCAAGTACCATTTTACAGAGCTTAGAATAAGTCATTTTTAGAAACATGTTACTCATGAAGAAAAGGTATGACAAGAAAATCTTTTTTGAAAAAGATTAAGAAATAAGTTTGATAATCCAGAGTTTTCTTTCGCTTCTAGATTATAAAGTTCATGATAAAGATAAAAGATTAATCGCCAAATCAATTTTATTTTATAAAATACCATCTTTAAAGGCATCTGATTACAAAATTGAAAATAAACCGAAAGTGGATGTCAAAGAAATAATCAACCTAGATAGCACAACATTTAGTAATCCACCAAATTTGGCGGTATTAGTTAACGAGTTTTTCTACTTTATTTTTGCAGCAAATAGGTTTACAGAAGAGAGAATACGCGATTGGTTGTCACTTCCACCATCTTTCTGGCACACTCAATCATTTTGCAACCAGATTTTAGCCTATGCAAAAACTTTGATTATAGTAAACGATCATGCAGAAAGAAATATAGGCATGATGCAGGAGTTTATCCATGAATACATTAGTGAAGAAGAAAAACAAATGAGACTGATAACCATAGACAAAGTTCGTTATGCCATGAAAAAACCTGAAAAAAGCTCCAGCAGATGACAAAAAGGAATATGGAAATAGGTTTAAATAACATTTACAATTTCAAGAAATTCAAAAGTGATTAGAAAACTTTTTTTTTTTGTAGGCTTTTTTGTAACGTAAATAGAAAATCTAGTTTTTATCATAATTGAGTAACTTAAAAATTGGTTTTGGCTTACTAACTTGAATCGATTTTTAATTAGTAAAAAAATGACGAGGGACCCGGGGGTAGATAAGTTCCCTCCTTTTTATTTCGAGGACCTTGTTTTTTATATATAAAAAATTGAAAAATACCCCCCCCCCCCTTCACTTGAAGGCCGGTTTAATGGTCGTGTTATATTAGAAAAAATGCATTTGTATACTCCAAATGCTTTCTTAGTATCACAACAAACTCACCAATTTTGTGAATTTATGGATAATTTGAACAATAAATGGTCGGAAATAAAGCCAAAACCAAAAATGATTATGATTTTAAATCCAAAATATATGTAGTCTAGGCCCTTTTTTTTTATTCTGCTAACTTGGTTTATATTAGACCCTCCCTCAACGTCACTGAAATCGCCAACCTTTGAAAAAAAACTTGACATTTTTTTCACAAAAATGAGCCTTGAGGGTCTAGAGTGGTCAGAAAATGCCCAGTATGCTTTAAAACCTACTTTTTATATATTTGCACCAAACTAAACAAAATACGTATTTTTGTTTTGAAAATTCTTTCATTCTGAATCACCCTAATATATATATATATATATATATATATATATATATATATATATATATATATATATATATATATATATATATATATATATATATATATATATATATATATATATATATATATATATATATATATATATTTATATATATATATATATATATATATATATATATATATATATATATATATATATATATATATATATATATATATATATATATATATATTAGGGTGATTCAGAATGAGAGAATTTTTAAAACAAAAATACGTATCTTGTTTAATTTGGTGCAAATATACAGAAAATGGGTTTTAAAGCATATTGGGAATTTAGACCCTCCCTCAAGGCTCTTTTTTGTGAAAAAAATGTTAATTTTTGTTAATATATATATATATATATATATATATATATATATATATATATATATATATATATATATATTATATATATATATATATCGTTTTATGTAGTGTTGTATTAAAATAATACACAACTCTTGTTCGTTGAAAAGTGCTCAATATTTAAGAAATTTATTTTGATTATATATAAATTTCATAATAGAGCGGTTTATAATTAAAAACGAAAAAATAAAAAACTTTTATTATGGCCATACCATAATAAAAGTTTTTTCTTTTTTCGTTTTTAATTATATATATATATATATATATATATATATATATATATATATATATATATATATATATATATATATATATATATATATATATATATATATATATATATATATATATATATATATATATATATATATATATATATAGTGTCGGACAAAATAAGTACAACAAAATAATGCTAATTTAGTTTCTTTATATAAAAGTACTGCATTTTTTCAATTTTGAGAAATAACTATGTAACTGTTTAGAGACAACGTTCTTCAAGTTTTATTCATCACAAAGTTCATTATTTGTACACAAAAATTAATAAATTAATCAAAAGTATTAAAGAAAGTTGATTTCTTTCTGGACAAAACAAGTGCATCTCCACAAAATGTTAACCAAGCTGTATTTCGCTATCAATATTTCATGGCAAATCCTTTGTTGTCGATCACCGCCTTGCATCTTTAAGGCGTAGATTAAATCAGGTGATCAATGAAACTTTGTGGAATTGCTGCCCAGGCCTTTTGAATTTGTTCAAACAGTTGATCCTTATTACGATCACGTTCACGATTAATTCTGCGGTTAACGATCTCCCACAGTTTCTCAATAGGGTTGAGATCCGGAGATTGAGGCAACCAATCCATCACCGATAGATGGTTGTCTTGAAACTACTGCTTGACTACTTTTGCAGTGTGTTTCGGATCGTTGTCTTGCTGAAAAACCCATTTTATTGGCATATTTCATTCAGCATGAGGTAACATAACATCTTTCAGGATATTTTTATACATGAAACGGTCCATTATTCCATCCATTCGATGTATTGGACCTAGACCGTTAGCAGAAAAACACCCCCAGACCATAAGATTGCGTCCACCATGCTTTACGGTCTTATGGCAGTAACGTAAATCAAGGCGTTTTTCGGCCGGTCGACGTACGCGGCAAAAGCCATCGCTCCCAATGACGTTGAATTTCGATTTATTACTGAACAGGACAGTTCGCCATTTCTGCACATTCCAGTCAATATGAGATGTAGCAAACAGGAGTTTTTTCTTATGGTTCTTTAGTGAAATCAGCGGTTTCTTTGCAGGGCGTCGAGAAAACAATCCGGCTTCAACAGCACGTCGTCTGATTGTTCGGTCCGATACAGGCAGCTCTAATTTCGACTGATGGTTTCCAGGAATCCTTCTTGACGGATCTGACGCTCATAGAATCCTCTCTAGAAGTGGTGGAACGTGGTCTTCCACCTTTGTTATCTGCTGCCAACTTCCCCGTAGAACGATATTTGGAACATAGTCTTGATACGGTCCATTTTTTCACGCGATATTTATCACAAATACTTTTTTTGTGACATTCCACTTACGTAATTGCCAATAATTTTCTTTCTTAGTTCCAATCCAAGACTGTCAGGAGCCATTTTTGCACTTGAAGTCTTAAAAATAATAAAAATAAATAATCACGCTTCTCAAGGTATTTCCTGTTACATTTACCTTGTGATAATGCAATAATGCCCTATGGAACACAACGTCTCGGTTGGATGTGAAATGTATTGATGTAATGAAACACTTATCGTATTTCACTTCTTGTATTGATGTTCTTCGATAAGACGCTTTGATAAAACTCACTTCGATAAACTGTCTTGAAAATACTGACTGATTGACTTCTATATACTGACTGAATTACAAATGAGACATACGCATAGTATCCTGTAATCTGCCATGTTTCTGTACTAATCTTCTTCCAATCTTCCACAAGTCTTCCAAAAGGTTTTGAAAAATATACCTTTCATTCTAAAATTTTTTAATGTAGTATTTTATATTCGTTTATATATTTAGATTTTCATATATCGTTAATACATCAGGAACAACGACAAACTTTTTTTTAACCTTTTTTAAATGAAGATATCTTTTACATTTTAAACAAACTCCAGATGGTAGAGAATTGATTTTTTTAAAATAAACTCTGGATCCACATATAGAATAATGAGTTCTTGTAGAGCTGAATTAATTTCTAATTTATAACATTTTACGTATTTATTTAAACAGCAAAAAAACTATATTCCTATTTTCTTTATGAAACCTTTGTCTTGTTAAGCTCATTTTGACCCAATACTGGGAGTTCTTTAATAAATCTTCAGCAGATTTTTCAATTTTAATACCTAAATACAAAGTAAATTTTCAAGCTACCTTTATGTGGAGACCTTTTTACATTTGAAATAAAGATTTAAGAAACTACAAAGGCATTTTTATATATTTAAGACAGGTTCGGATTTGCATTTTTTGGTGTTTGAGAAAGCTAATTTCCAGACATAAGATAAACGGAAAACATTTATATGTTTAGTTTATGCCAAATAAAGATGTTTCGCAAAGTATTGGGATGATAAGAGTCCGGGAAAATAAAAATCAAAAATTTTGCCCCCTGCCCCAAACGTTAAAACAACAAGTTAACAAATTATTTTTTTTACTATTGTTAATTTCAAATTTTCAAATTAAGAAATAGTAAAAAAGATCAAATTTTGTGCAATTATTTCTTAAGTAGTAATAAAATTGGGTAAAATTCTAAAATTTATAAAACTTTACAAATCTCGTAAAATAATAAATTCTAAAATAATAAAATTTTACTAGTCTCATAAACTGCAGACATAATTCCAATTATAGGTAATTTTTATATTGGATTTTTATTATAGATTCTAAAGTTGTTGGATTTGTTGCAGAAAACGAAAGGATCCTTTTAATAGTTTCTGGAGATTTAATCATATGACTAATTGATAGATATAACAAAAAGAAACAAAGTGTTAGAAATAAACAACGTTAGGTTATAAAAATGGCAGTTGATACAACTACACGCGGTGGATAGGATCCATTTGAGCATTTTAATATTAATAAAAATGGTGAAACAGGCAAATTTAAGTTTAAAAACTGACGCAGCAAAAGAGCATAACAACAAGCTCTTGGAAGCTACTGTAAAAGATCTTACGAGCTTAAATGAAGTTAAAAAAATAAAAGTTGACCCTACAGACACTAAACCAACATACACAAAACCAGCAGAAACAAAACCAACTGATGTATATATTGACACCAACAACCATAGAGAGCAGCTTACAGCTTTTGTTGCGGCTGGGGGTATAGGTATTGCAATTTATTATGTTCTTACCTATTAAAGGTATATATTTGTAATAAAGTGCAAAATATCTCAAACACATACATTGTGCTATTACTAAACTGTAACATATGTCATTAACAATTCTGTTAATGACGTTAATCTATTCAGAGATTTCTTTTAAACGTATGGTATGGCAATCAGGACCAGAATCTTCAAGCATTTTAATTGGTCTTTTAAAATGTGACAAATTGGCAAGCAACACTGCAACTTATCAAGGATCTCTAAATCAAATTCTTGAAACTACGCGCTCCGAAAAGGAGGGAACGAGTATTTACCAAATTTGGGAACCAAATAATTTGAGTTGGAACGCTCTTCAACCTTATCAAGTAATTGACTAACTTCAGTTCAAGTTTTATAAACCTGAAGAAACAGCATATAATTTCTCAGAAATTATTCGCTGTTCCATCAGGAATTATTTACTCTGAAATTAATCGCTGTTTCCATCAGGAACAGCAATTAATTAATCGCTGTTCACATGTTATTTACATTAGCTGTATAAGCTAAATTAAGAAGGGGTATCTCGCGCGCTTATTGACGGTGAGCTGACGAGTTTCAAGTTTTATTTTTATTTAGAAAATAAAAATTAAAAATTTCTCAGGCAAGTTGGCGCAGAAATGCAAAAAAATGAGCCAGCTGATGTACTTGATAATGGCTCAGAAAATGTACAAGGTATCCAACAATATCTAACAATGAGAAGAGCTTAACAAATACTCCATCAATCTCTTTCATAATTTTTGTTTCAATTATTTTCTTTTTTTTATTGGTGCTGAGCTAAATCCAAAAACGCTGGCATAACATGAAACCGCTTATGACGGATAATTTTGCTGTTTAGGTATGTTTGATTGTTTCTTATAGTTGGCAAACAATAAATATAATAGCTGTTGGCCTCCCCTCAACAAGACGAAGCACAAGCTATGTTTTACCTGAGTTGGTCAATACGAAGTTCTCAAAAAAATTCTCGGAGTAACGTTTACCTCCTGTTTGAATGAATAATTGATATAATATAACTATGGGTGATAATACCGATTTTAGATAAACATATATTGATGCATTGTATCAATTAACACTTTTGGGTGTAATAACTTTAAGAATATCTTCTATTTCTAAAAAGCTTCATATAACAACGTAACTGAGCTTAAAACTGACTGATATTATAAAAACTGCATTGCTTTTATAGGGTTAAACATTTAAGTTATTATCATCGTTTAAAAGTGGTTAACACTTTAACAATAAAGACAGCGATTTAGCCTCGAGGATCGCTAGCTTTTTTAAGTTAGCGAAAAACTATCGATATTTGTAAAGATAAAGACAGCAGTTTGGCTACGAGAACAGCTAGCCTAAGACCCACTGGCTATTGTAGCTAGCAACATATTGTAAAAAATCGCTGTCTAAAAAATTTTGATATGTAGCTATCAAACAGTAAATTGGTAGATATTTTGTAGCTAACGAAAAAGCTACGATATGTAGCTAGTGACACATTGCTACAATATATCAATATTTAAAGTTCAATTATTCTCATAAT
>NC_061164.1:22865547-23018047 GCF_022113875.1 Hydra vulgaris
GCAACTAGTGTAGACAAAAGCACGTTAAAGTAAGCAACAAAGGAGATCAGGCTAAAACAAACCCTGCCACAGTCGGTACGGTGGTCCTTATTTCATACTTTTGGCATTATGGCGTGGCTGGACAGCTCGGGGACATACACCAAAATTCCGGGTCATTGAGCATACCCTAAATATTATTTAATTGTAAAAATCTTTCAGGGTATTTTGTTTTTGAACAATTGGATCCCTCCTAGGGGGCGCCCGTATTAAAATTCAAAAGTTGTAAAATAAGGACCACCCTAATATATATATATTGTTATTATATATATATATATATATATATATATATATATATATATATATATATATATATATATATATATATTGTTATTATATATATACTAGCTGAGATCGGACCCACAAAAATACGGGTCTTTGTAAGTCTATTCCAAACCAAACTTTTCTTTACTTTTTCCCTATACGTCCTAGCTTTCCATATCTATAAAATAAGGGCCTTGCCCGAGCCTAACATTTCTCTCCATATCTGTTCTGCACTGATTATTTATATACCTATTCCTTATTTAATTCAATATTTTTTAGTAAAACAATTTATTCTGAAAAAAAACATTTAAGAGTAAAAAACTTAACATATGCACCTTTTCTGCATATGTAGAGCTTATAAAAGACTTATAATTAGATTTATTTTTCTACTAAATGCATTTCATTTGATAGCTCAGTAGTTAAGTGCGCTGTCATCAGTTTTGTTTTAGGGGTTTAAGACTTTTCTTCACTGTAATAAACTTTGACATTTTTTAAATAATGCTTATATACTTGTAACAAAGAAATAATAATTTAGCAAAAAAGGTTTCTAAAATTTAAAATAAAATTAAACAGTTTTTTCATTTTATAGATATATTAGCTGTCATGACCCGTAAAAGACGGGTCTTGGTAAATTTATTCCACATCGCCTTTTTCCAAAATTATTCCACATAAATTATAAATTTATTCCACATCGCCTTTTTCTATACTTATTCCTTACTTCAATATTTTGTAGTGAGCTGAAGAAAAAAAGGTATATACATGTAGAAAAACTATCATTGTTGTTTCCTTCTTAAATCAATGAAAAATAAAAATTTCTATTATAGTTAACCTTAATAAAGTTTAAATGTTACTATAATGTTACGTTGCGTAAATCGCCAATTGGATTCCTCTCTAAATACCTGCTTGAAACGCCTGACCGGACCCGTAAAAACATGGGTCTTTGTAAGTCTATTCCACACTGTCCTTTTTTATTCTTTTTCTTTATGTGTATATCCTAATTTTCCTAACCAGTAAAATACGGGTTTATACCAAAGCGACAATTTCTATACTTATATATTCCACACAAATCATCTCTTAACTTTAATATTATTTGGTAAAATAAAATAATTTAAAAATTTCTAAAAAATTTCTTTAAGCGCGGTTTCAGACAGAATTAGCAAAAAAAAATTAACATGCGCATCTTTTCCGTATATGGATCTTATAAGAGTATCTTATATATAGTTTGTTTTTCTCATAAACAGAGAGACTCCACATTAACTTTGTCTATATTTCTCCTAATTTTTTTTTAGTGAACAATAGATTATGAGCAAAAATGAAAGTTTACATACGCATCTTTTCCTTATACTTAGAGCTTATTACCATGTATATTTTTTTGGAATGAAAAATTCTGAATTTACTACTAAAAAAATTTAGAAAGAAAATCGTCTCTTAACGGTGTTAGATGCCTAGATTTACCTAATTAAATATGTAAGGTACTATTTTCATAGTTATCTAAGTTCCGTCATTTATCACTTGGTTTTGAATGTTTAGCGGGGGCGTTGTAAAATAGCTATGAAACTTTAAATTACTTTATTATCCTAAAATAAGTAATTTTAACTTTTATTATTTTTTAAAATAATTAAGTTGTTAAAAATGATTTATTTTATATAAAATCAAAATTTTAAGTCATGTTCTTAATGAAAACATTTTATTTAAACCTCCTTACTTTGTTCAAAAAAAGTTTAGAAGCCGAGTGGCAAGCTTGCTTTTTTTTTTATTTTTTAAAACGCAAAACAAAACAATTTTATAGTTCTCTTTTAAAAGTGTTTTATTCTGTATTTTAAATTAAATCAATAAAAAATTAAAAAAAAAAATAAAAAAGAATTCCAATGATAGGACTCTAACTCCGATATTCGCCTCTGTATGTTGGCATGCTAAACGCTCGACCATATTGCAGCTTACTTAACTTAAGTTTTAAATTATTTAAAAAGCAAAAGACTGTATAAAACAAAAATAAATGCTACAGATCAAAATTAAAAAGATGTTGTCGCAATGCAAGTAAAAATGTAAAATATTACATATTTTACAGTTATTATGATATGATATTACATATTTATTATTACCAAACTTGATCTTACATACATAATAAAAATACACTAAACATACAGTTTCGTTCAAAGATACACCTTCGTTCAAAGATTTTTCATTCACATTTTGCTTATAAAACAAAGCTGTTGCAACTCTCTCTCTCCCCATTACCTTGATTGCAATAGCTGCCAAGAGGTCTGTATCAAACAGGCCCGAAAGGGCACTACTACTATTAACTTTAGTATTATTAAATAGATAAAAAGAATATTCAAACCTTCTCTATTTTGATTACTCATTTCTAAAATAAAATAGAAATCTTTATTTTTTTTTTGTCAAAAACAATAGTTTTTTGTCAAAAACAATAGTTAATTCTGAATTAAGATTAAACCTTTAAAAAGAACACAATAAATAAACTTTTAATAGAAAGAAATGAAACTTACTTATTGCTTGATAAACGATATATGAAAAGAAACAGGCATATTTTCAGAGTTTTTAGAGTACAGTTGGCGCTCATACCATAATCCAAGAATTAGTTAATTTTAAAATCTTTATATAAAGATAAAGCTTTATTACCGAATTTGGTGGATTTAATTAGATGAACCGCAAAGACATTATTTTAGTCTTTTGAGAGTTGGCACAAATATCGTAATACAAAAATTCGTTGATTTTTGAATCTTAAAGTTAAACTGTTTTTACTACAGGGTTTGGCGGATATAAGAAGATGACATAATTTTAACAAATCTAAAATTGGAGTTTCAAATTTTTCACTTGGATGTCAATATGTTTTGTGTTTTTTCAATTTTGTCAATTTTTTTAAATATAATATATTTTAAATTTAATATATTTTAAATATAACAAACCTACTAATCACTTAACCTACTTAAACATCAAAACAAACTGCTTGAGCAAAAAAGACTTGTAATTATTAGAAAAGTTTACTTATGTTCCATACGATCCTGAATAAAACGTTTTATAAGTGAATTTTTTACATTTAAAAACAATATATATAAACAAATAACATTTTTTTATATAAATTATTTATATAGGGGTGGTTAGGCCCCAAACCTTTCTATTCAACAAAGTTTAATATAAGTTAGTTTTATTAAAAAATAATTTATATAATGTTTCTTCGTTTATATAATGTTTCTTTGCCAACACCAAAACTTAAAATTTTTAAGCACTGAACTGCAATTACTCACAATTCTTTTGATTTAGTGGCTTTTGTTAAGAAATTTTAAATTTTGCGTCCAATTATCTCATTTCAACATATTCGTTGTATCATCCATACTGCAGCCGTTTTTCAAAACGCCTTTAAGTAAAAAATATCATTTTTGAATTTTTTTTCAAAATTAGCTTTGTTTTTTTGGTTTTGTCTACAAATGTTATTGAATACATATTTTCAAAAAGTTCTGAAAAAATTCATTAAAATTATATTTTTAAAAAACGTTTTACAAAGTGTTTATATATACATTGTTTGCGCTTAAACATTTAATAATTTTCTTTTTAGTTGCGTTTTTCTCAAAATACTTAATTTATTGTAAAAAATGTAGCAAAAAAACCTATTTATTGTCAAAATAAATTTTCAATTTATTTTCTAACTACAGGCTTTTTTTTTTTTTTTTACTTGCAGCACTTTTAAGAGTAGCAGAACTGTTTTAAAAAGTTTTTTTTTTTTTTATTAAGTTTTAAAAAATCTTTTTTTTTCAGACCATCCGCAACTTATTAGGACTAATTACCTAAGCACGTTATTAACATAAGTATCTAAATCATGACACATACGCAACAATTTTTTTCTTTCGGTTAAAAAAAATTTAAAAAAAAAAGTTTTTAATGGTAGGACTTGAACCAGGGCTTACTTGTTCAGAAGCTAAGCGCGCTATCCACTCAGCCACGCTGGCACGTTACCAAACAAAATTTTCTAAAACTATGTAATGACATTTTTCTCAGAAAGATATGTTATACATCAAACTTAAGGAGAACTTGACGCAATGCAATTTTTAAGTGAAAATCAAACTGTAAAACTTGACAAATGTTTCAGTATGTTTTAACATTACTTAATTTAAAGTTTACATACGTTAGAAATTTGCATACACGTTTGTTCACATTTTCTTAAAAAACAAAGTGCTGCAACTCTCATTTGCCACTACCTCGGTTGCAATGGCTGCAAAGGGGTTCGTGTCAAATTTTTTATGTTTTTTATGTATGTTTGTGTTTTTTATGTATGTTTGTGTTCTGTCTGAACCTCTGGCGCGGTGTTGACTCACCCGTAAGTTGATTTATGTTTGTTTGTGTTCTGTTTATACTCTAATGCAGTGTGAGCTTAGTAACTAACTACTTACTCTAACTACAAAACCTACACTCACCTTATACTCCTGTATTTTGTTAGATGCAGTGTGTTTCCTAATGCTCTTCCAAAATGTCATGCCTGGTTTTCTCAAAGTACTGTTGCAGGAAGTAACTCCTTTTAACTACTCCAGGTCAGGTCAGGATAATCGAAATCAATCTTGCTACTGGTATCACGTAACCCAGTACCACCTGCCACAAGCCCTGCTGCCTTGCAGAGTGCGCTCTTCTTAGGCAAAGGCTAGGAGAAATAAACTCCGACTAAAAATTCCCCTGCCTTGGGGCTCTTGGTTGAGTAAAGGCTAGAGATGGTGTCTCGATAAAAACACTCATCTTGGGCAGATGTTAACTGCATCCAGCTAAACATCCCCTGCCTTGGGGCTCTTGGTTGAGTAAAGGCTAGAGATGGTGTCTTGATAAAAATACTCATCTTGGGCAGATGTTAACTGCATCCAGCTACTGTCTTGTAGAAGGCCTCCTAGGCAAAGACTTTAGGGGTAAGCAGAAAAATTCTGCTTACCAGCCTCGAACCCCTTCTTCATCTATTAGGCTGGCATAGATGTAGCCTGTGTTACATTGTTTCCTGCCTAGGATGATGAATGCTGGATCTCCTTGACTCTACTCATAGAACTTATGCCTCCTTGATAATGCTATGCAACTATTCCTGTTATCTCCATATGAGGGTACAGCTCTAAAACTCAGTTTAATGGTTCTGAGGCCGACTGGTAGTAAGGTTTCCCAAACTCTGTGGTAGCTCTCAGAGAGGCTGATTCCATCTACAGCTGCAAAATATCAGAGTATTAACAGTGCCATGTTGCGCATGGGTGGTGTCCTTGTTAATGCTTTTGGTGTGCATTGTCAAGGCCACATAAGGAGCCCTATGTCACGGCTTAGGGTTAATTAACAGGACTGAGACAACTGCATAGCTCATTGATAAGGAGGCTGTGCTCTAATTATGAATGAGTCAAGTTCTAATTAAACCCAAATCATGACCAAAGTAACCAAAAATTTAAAACCTAAAAAACCATTCCCACCACCTAAATATTTTAATGTATCTTTTACAAATATTCGCGGTCTACGAAGCAACTTTCCATCAGTTGAGTCTTACCTCCTGCAAAATTCACCAGACTTGCTTGCACTCAATGAAACAAATTTAAATTCTGCAATTCCTTCTTCAGATGTCAGTGTTGATGGGTTCTATCCTTTGATTCGTAAAGACTCAAATAGTCACATGCTAGGTTTAGGGGTATACATACGCATTAATTCCCCTATTTGTCGTGAAATCAGGTTCGAATCCTTTGACCATTCTTTTATGTGCTTTCGCCTAGCACCTCTTCACTCTATCACCTTTCTCTTTGTTCTTTATCGTTCTCCTTCTTCCCATGATTGCACTCTTTTAGATGTTATCTCTGATCAAATTGACCATGCCCTCTCTCTTTACCCCTCTGCCAATATTGTTGTTGTTGGTGATTTCAATGCCCATCACACTGAATGGCTTGGCTCTAACACCACTGATCCTGCTGGCACTAAAGCCTTTAACTTCTGTGTTTCTCAATCTTTTACTCAGATAGTTAACTTTGTGACTCGTTTTCCTGACAACCCTAATCATTTACCTTCACTCCTTGACTTATGTCTTGTCTCTGACCCTAGCTTATGTTCAGTTTCTCCCTTTTCTCCCTTAGGTGGTTCTGACCATGCAATGATCTCTATAAATCTTTCTTCTCGTACTTCTTTTTTGGGCTCACCTTATCATCGCAACACCTACTACTACCCTAAAGCTGACTGGGATTCCTTTCGTGATTTTCTTCGTGATGGTCCTTGGGCTGATGTTTTTTCTCTCTCAGCTGACAAATGCGCCTCCTACGTAACCTCCTGGATTCAGGCTGGAATAGGAGCTTTTATTCCTTCGCGTCGGTTTCAAGTGAAGCCTCATTCTACTCCATGGTTTTCTCCTTCTTGTGCGGCTGCTATATCCAATTGTAATCATTTTTTTCATCTTTTTCAAAAGAACAACTCTCTTGAGAACAAACGGCTACTTATTATTGCAAGAAATTGATGTAAAAAGGTGCTTTCTGATGCTAAACTCCATTATTCTCAGTTCACTAAATCTCGCATCTTATCGCAGAAGTTAGGCTCTAAAAACTTTTGAAAAATCTTCAACAGCATTATTAACAAGGGTAGATCTAACATTCCATCTCTCATTTATGGAACTGATCTTATTACCTCTCCCAAGGATAAGGCAGAACTATTTGCAAAGAACTTTTCTTCTAATTCCACTCTTGAATCTTATGGACATTCTCTTCCTTCCATTCCAGTCAAACAGGTTGACCCATTGTTAGACATTCAAATCACTCCGGCTTCTGTAGCTAAAGTCATATCTCAATTAAACTCGTCTACAGCTTGTGGTCCAGACAACATTCCTGTCACAGTCTTGCAGAATTGTTCTCCAGAACTTTCTTCAATTCTCTCTAAACTATTTAACAAGTGTTTGACTGAGTCTTGTTTTCCTGCTTGTTGGAAAATGGCATCTGTGGTTCCAATATTCAAAAACTCTGGAGAAAATTCTGACCCCTCCAATTATCGTCCGATCAGTCTTCTTTCTGTTATTAGCAAGGTCTTTGATCAACAAATCCCTCACATCTCATCTTGAGTCAAATAAACTACTGTCAGACAATCAATACGGTTTTCGATCCTCTCGCTCTACGGCCGACTTGCTAACTGCTGTAACTGAAAGATTTTATCGTGCATTAGATGGAGGCGGTGAGGCTAGGGCTATTGCTCTCGACATATCTAAAGCTTTCGACAAAGTTTGGCATGCTGGTCTTCTCCAGAAGCTTGCTTCATATGGTGTTTCTGGGAAAGTTTTTGAGATTATCAAATCATTTCTTTCTAACCGGTTTATTAAAGTCATCCTTGAAGGCCAACACTCTTCTTTATTTCCAGTAACTTCTGGGGTTCCCCAAGGTTCCATCCTGGACCCTGTTTTGTTTCTTATCTACATAAACAATCTTCTTGACAACCTTTTATCTAAAGTAGCTCTTTTTGCTGATGACTCAACTTTATACTCCTGTCTTGACAAAAAGTCTTCTCTTTTTGATCGCCTAGAACAAGCAGCTGATCTTGAATCTGATCTCACTTCAGTAATAGATTGGGGTTCACAGTGGCTTGTGAATTTCAACTCTAAAAAAACCCAGTTGCTTACTGCAAACAACTACCGTAATATGGTCAACATTCCTATATTAATGAATGGCAATCCTCTTACTGAGTCGTCCTCTTTACCTCTTCTTGGATTATCGCTTACTACTGACCTTTCATGGAAACCATGAAAGGTCAGTAGTACTTCTTTACAAGAAGTACTTCAGCGGTAGTACTTCTTTACAGTAGTACTTCAGCGGTACTTCTTTACAATTAAGAGAAGGAACTGTTTCTGCTCCTCATCATTTGTGTGCAACTTGTTGTATTCGTCCATTAAGGCAACTCCACGTTCTGCAATGTCATTCACAACTCTCATACTGCTGACAATGTTCTTCGCCAACTGATAGTCAGCATCTGCAGACCAGAGCTTCACATCTTTGTTGAGGAAAGTTGATGGTAGACCAGTGATGGTGAAGAATCTATGACTGCTCTCGGTGACAAAGTCTTGCAAGTTCTTGGAGCTCACCAGCGAAGGATCAACAGTTATCCTCTTCAAAGGGTGTTCTGCACCCGGTGCTTGCAAGGCACTGACCATCAGACGTTTTGTGTCATCGGAGACTTCATCATCAAAGAAAGCCAGTGCAATCAGTTCTTCTGACAAGTACCAAAAATGTCCTAAAAGTTTTTTCATTGCGATCTCAGAGACTGCTCGATTCTGTGCCTTGTATTTGTCGATCTCCTTGATGAGCTCGAGATCAACACGAGGCGATGATGGTGTCAACGGTGCTCTAAACCAGGCCTTTACATACAGAGTCACTGTGAAAAGACACACGTCTGCTATTCCATTCTCTTCTTTCTTTGTCATCTTGAATTGGCTTCTCAGCATCCATATTTTCAATGAATAAATAGCTTTGGCCATCCATCTGGCTCCATGAAGTCCTGCCGGTGCTTTGAATGAGCATCCTTGAGATGGAATGCCTCCCAGAAACATAATTGTCAGCTCTAGCAGTTCATGATAATCGTCACGAGGCTGAAACTGTTGCAGTTGGTTATCAGCAAATGAAATAATTTCAATTGCAACACCGGAAACGGCACTGGAAACGGTGTCATTCGAACTTGATGTCTGAAATTTTGACTGGTTAATAAATTCCCAACTGCTTTTGAATCTTTTAAAAATCATGATGTCTGGACCCTTTGAAGAGCCAAGAGTAAGAGTAACCGTTGCCTCTAAGACTATTTCTAAAATGTGATGGCGACAAGCAAACCAGAGCAAATTTTTGTCAAGCTTCTGCTCTAGTAGGATGCAAGCACCATTTCTTGGACCACTATTAACGGCAGTAGTATCGAAGCACACGCACTTGACTTTATCAGTTATGCCCCGCGCTACAGTTGCATCATAAACAGCTGTTGCTGAAGCTTCTCCAGTTCCAGATGGCAGTTTCGATACACAAAGAAGTTGGTCAACTCCTAGTCCAGACACGAGGATTGGGAGCCGGTCCACAATTTCTGTGCTACTGATATCTTCCAGTAATTTCCCATCCCAGTGTATTGTTAGTGGAACTGTTGGCTTGAATTCTGCTTTCAAGTTCTCTGCTATTCTTTGTCTACATTTCATCCTTTCTCTTCGAATGGACGATCGATTGATATTAAAATCTGCTGGGTCATAACCAAGGTGCTGCAGTGCTGGAGTCAGGACTAGTGCAGCATTTCTATCACTGACCTTTGCCATATCCAGACATACTGCTAACTTGTCATTCAGTATTTTTTGTGTACCACGTATACATTTAGCTCTCTTTGAAGTTGTGCTTAATGATGGCTCGCCAAATGCTTCATCGTCATTACCAGATTCTTGTTCGCTTTCAAATGTCTGAAGAATAGCTTTCTCCTCTCTGGCCACTCTGTCCTGTTCTTCTCTCTCCTTTCTCCTCTTGAAGTTTTCTTCTTTGTTGTGAACATCTCTTTCTCTTTTGGCCAAGGCTTTGTCAACACTTCCCATCTTACCACGTTGTCCCGCCTCGCGCTGAGCTAACAGGAACTCCCTGTCCTGCTGAATGCTAATCCTCTTCATGGCATCCGCATGAGCAATGTCAAAAAGACTCTCTAAGCCATCCTTCCATTCTTCTTCCTTCTTCAGTAGACTTTCAGAGTGCTTCGCTTTATTTTTCTTATTTTTCTTCAGTTTGTCATATTCATGGAACATACATTCAACTTTTTCAACATCATGTTTCTTCAATCATGTCGGGATTCGAGCTTTAGCCGATACTTCAATAATGTCATTATTTGTTGAATGTGATGCTTCACAAACAGTTTGTTTGGTGGCCTCTTTATAATAGAAGAATAGTGCCATGACTTCCTTCTTTGACGGTAACTTTGTAAAGCTGAGAATTTCAGACATTTGGCCTATCAGCCACAACTCAGTTTCTTGTCTTGTAGTTGGTTTCAAAGTCCCACGGCAAGCATTGGCCATCTCCTTCAAAATAATAAATTGTACTTGTTACCATCCAATTTAATTATACAAATTAATTATAATTTCTACCAAAACTAACAGAACTCAGTAATCCAACTGACAATGTTTATGTTATGCAATAATGCAAACAATGCAAAACCCATTCAAGCAAAAATAAACAAAGAAAACACTTACTTTTGTTCTATATATATATATATATATATATATACTAGCAGAGGTGCCCGCATAGCTGGGCACCGGCAAAATAAATCAAAGTTGCTGGTGTACAAAGAAAACTCACCCTCTAAAAATCAATTACTTGACTAAAAAACTCTCAATCCTGGGTACTATAAAATAAACAGCTGTAAAGCCTCTTGGTACACAACACTAAAAGTTCTTCCATACGGGGATTTTATATACACCATACACACATAATTTTATATATATTTATACACAATACTCATTTGAAAAGAACAATTCCCCTGTACCAAGTTGACCACCACAAAATAAAAGAACCGAAAATGAATTAGTTACCACCAAAAAACAATATTTCCCCACCCGTTCCCCGCAGCATCATGCAAAGAGCAAACTGACCCCCCGAACTGTCTCCCAGAATTGCAACCCCACAATCGATGTGTTCACCTCAGCAACCTGGTAAAAACTGAGCTATGTGCGATCTCCGGTGATCCACCTACATCCCCATGGAAGGCTCCAGATGGGGCCAAAGAGCGCCACAAAGCACTCTGGAAAACCCCTGAATGCTCTGGAAGGTGATGGAACAGCCACATTGTGCAGTATAGAACATTCTGGAAAATTCTGGCCCACTCCGGAAAAATGTGGAACATTCCAGAAAACTCTGGAAAACGACAAAACAGGCATCAGCAATTCATGGAACATAACAGAAACCAACAAAAATCACATCATAGGAAATGCTCAACCCATCCCCCAGGCCATTCCGACTTCCAGCGACCCCCAAGGTCACACTCGAGGTCATCGGCACCCCCACCCCTGGAGGCAAGGAAGAACTCTGCACTTCACAAGAAACACTCTATCTGGCCCCCCGAACTAGAAATGACCATTTGAAAGCCCCTGCAACCCCGGGTGACCTCCAGTGACCTCCGAGGTCAATTTGACAGCCTATTTCACCCCCTGGGTCATGGGGATCATCCATGCCAAATTTCAAGTTTTTAGGACCAACAATCTGGCTGTTAACTGGGAACAAACAATCAAGCAAATAATCAGAATTGACAAATATATACAAGATATTCACATTTGTACTTTTCTATTTTTTATTTAATATGTTTTAAAAAGATAAACATTTTTCATGAAAAATATATAATTATATAAATTAAAAAAAACAGTTTATTAATACTTATTTTAAAAATTAATTAGAAGTGTTTTGTTACTTCATTGAAAAGCGTTACAATATAAAAGCATTTAAGACCAAACTTATTTGTTTGTAATGGCTTTCTAAAATTTTTTTCTTTTTCAACAAAATTTAGTTTATCTTTTTAAATGTATTAACTTTAATTATTTTCTTATATTAAAATTCGTTAAAAACACTTTCGTAGTTGTAGAATGTCATCGTTTATAAAAATAAAACAATTTTATATTTTTAATATTGTTTATTATAGAAATGCACACTTAAACAATTTATATATTATAAATTAAAAAGTATATACAACTGTCAACTATATTAAAAATAAACAACCATTATCAATAAATTGTTACTTTATTTAAAAACTTTTTGCTAATATGAAAACATTTTTTAGAAGTTTTGACGTAATTAATTTCACTTTTTTAGATTATTTTTTATTTAAAACGTTTTTTGTTTTAGCCGCAGTCAAATCGTCATAGCAAAATGTAATTTGCGTGGTCATATAAAGACGTTTTTTTGCACGCCTTCCTGTGAAATCCTATATATATATATATATATATATATATATATATATATATATATATATATATATATATATATATATATATATATATATATATATATATATATATATATATATATATATATATATATATATATTAAATTTAGCTTTTCATTAACAATCAATGGGTTGACTCAATGAGTGGGAAAACATTTCCAACTATTAATCCAGCAACAGAAGAAAAAATTTGTGATGTTTCAGAAGGTGACAAGGTAATTTTTTTTCATTTAATGTATTTTTTTTACATAAGAAACTAATTTAACAAATTTAATAACATATTGTATAGTTATAAGTATGTGATTAGCTTTATTGTTTGCATTTTTCAGTTACCAATAAAAACAAAAACTTTCAGTGTAAACAGGTTTTAAAAATTGCCTAGTAAATATCATTTTGTCGAAAATGAGCTTTTGGTTTATTTTTCATCAAATTATAAAAATTTCATAAGAGTTGTTCTTTTCTAAAAGATTAAAAAGTCATTTTTTTAATCTTTTAGAAAAGAACAACTCTCTTGAGAACAAATAGCTATTTATTATTGCAAGAAATTAATGTAAAAAGGTGTTGTCTGATGCTAAGTACCATTACTCTCAGCTCACTAAATCTCGTATCTTATCTCAGAAGTTGTGCTCCAAAGAATTTTGGAAAATCTTTAACAGGGTTGTTAACAAGGGTAGGTCTAACATTCATCTCTCATTCATCGTAATGATCTTATTACCTCTCCCAAGGATAAGGCAGAACTATTTGCATAGAATTTTTCTTCAAATTCAACTCTTTAATCTTTTGGTCATTCTTTTCCTTCCATTCCAATTAAACAGGTCAACCCATTGTTAGACATTCAAATCACTCCAGCTTCCATTGCTTAAGTCATATCTCGATTAAACTCTTCTACAGCTTGTGGTTCAGACAATATTCCTATTATAGTCATACAAAATTGTTCTCTTTTCAATTCTCTCTAAACTATTTAATAAGTGCTTGACTGAGTCTTGTTTTCCTACCTGGTGGAAAACTCAAGTGAGCATTCTGACCTTTCTAATTATTGTCTGATCAGTCTTCTTTCTATTATTAGCAAGGCCTTTGAATCTTTGATCAACAAATTTTTAACATCCCATCTTGAGTCACTTATTATAACTGACTGTCAGACAATCAAAACAGTTTTTGATCTTTTTGCTCTACGGCTGACTTGTAAACTGCTGTGACTGAAAGATTTTATCAAGCGTTAGATGGAAGCAGAGAGGCTAGGGCTATTGCTCTTGACATATGTAAGGCTTTCCACTAATTTTGGCATGCTGATCTTCTTCATAAGCTTGTTTCATATGGTGTAAACTAATTAGCATTTCATCAAGTTATAAAAAACTTTGCGGAGCAACTGTGTTTCCAGGATTCAGCTCACCCAAGGTTAGAAAATGACTGAAATTTTCAGTCCTTAATTGCTGCTCTCATTAAGTTAATTTCAGCTGAAAAGCTAAGATAAAATTGTACATTTTTCCAATTAATAATTTCTTGGAGTTCTTTGTTAGGCATTGTAATATTGATTTAGGTCTTCAAGAAATGCAAACTTTTCAATGAACTTTTTTTATTTTAGCTTTGTTGGATCTTTGTTTATACATTTGAAAAAACTATTATCTTTTGTATGAAGTCAAACATTCTTGTCAACATATTATCTATAGAAAGTCATCTCACTTCAGTATAATAAAGCAAACCACCATATTCAGAGTCATTTTCATTAAGAATTGACTCAAATTGCCTACTTTGTAAACATTTTTCACCTCTATAACCTTTGCTGTTAAGTTTTGCTAATGAATAATGCGATGTAGCTTAATGACAGTTGGTTTTCTGCCATTTTGTTTTCCAGTCTGAAACTACATCAAAATTTTTTCCAATTATTGAGCTGCAACCATCTATTGTAGTTGAAATTAATGTGTTGTAAGTCAAGTTAAACTTTTTTTTTAAACTTTCTTAATGGCCATTTAAAGGTTTTCTTCTGTTGTTCTGTCTTGCTTAAGATAAATGTCAAGGACCTTTTCAGTAACAAAAAAATATTTGTTAATACCTTGGATAAAAATTGCCAGTTCAGCAGTTTATAATATATCGGTTAATTCATCTATAAATATTAAATAATACTGAAATAATTTTATTTAGCCAATGGCAAACTTAGATCATTAACAACATTACCTGTTCTTTGCATAATTGTTTTCCTTGAGAATAAAATATTATTTACAACTTTAAATTTTTCAGGGCAAATGTTATTGAACATAATTTTAAGAGATTCCTTAATAATTTTACCCATCACTAAATGGTTTACAATTCTTAGCTAAAAACAGACTCACTTCATAGATTGCATAAATTTTTTTTACATTGGTACCAAATTAAATTTACCAAAAAATATTTTGTTTGCCATTCACTGTTAAATATAGAACATTTTTTGTCAACTTTTGTTGTTTTGAATAAAGATGCTGTTTTAGCAAAACTCACATATTTTAAATAATAATTAAAAACAATTTTAAAAATCCAAAGATCAAAACTAAGATTGTAAATATTTTATAAAAAGTTTGTAAACTTTATAACTTACATTTCTTTGTAAATTAGTCTCTTTTGGTTATATTATTAACAAATATTTATGTAACTGAATGGTTGCTAAAAGCCGGATGTTTTAGGTTTTGTTTTCCTTATTAGTCATTTCGTGTAAGCTTCGTTTTTTTACGAACTTACTAAAAGGGGTGCTTGAAAAAATCTTCTGCCTTAAGCAGGCTTGTGGAGCCGAAAGTTATTTTATGGCTTGGTTTCAGCTCTGGCTCCTAAAAAATGTCCAGGCTCGGCTCAGGCTCCGTACTTTATGCATAAAAATGGCAAAATTTGGAATGTTTTTTTTTGATCACATTTGCTAACCCAAATCCTAACTAATTACAGCAATTAATTTTTAACTAATTTTCATGATTACAAGCTTAATATATTACTATCACTACTCTTACGTTTAAAAAGAAAAATGTTTTAGATAAATATACAATTTTTTCACATATTTATTTCAATGCTAGAGTTTTTAGTTCTAATTTTAGTTCTAATTCTACCCACTTACAAATTTTATAAGGCCATAATTTTCGAATGCCAGATTTTCTCATGAGTTTTCTCATAAATTTTTATTTTAATAAAGTTAATTATTATTAATAAGCCACTGTTTTTTGAAGGAGCCAGAGCTGGACCTGGAGCCGCAAAAATAGAGCGGCTCTCAGCTCTAGTGTTTTTTTAAAGGAAATGAATGTATATATTTTTTTTATTGTAGACAAATTTTATTTATTCATTTTTTAACTAATTTG
The DNA here is from genome assembly GCF_022113875.1 of Hydra vulgaris. Classification (NCBI taxonomy): domain Eukaryota; kingdom Metazoa; phylum Cnidaria; class Hydrozoa; order Anthoathecata; family Hydridae; genus Hydra; species Hydra vulgaris. The sequence continues at coordinate 22,881,087 of NC_061164.1, forward strand.
TTGAATGAATTATTTATTGAATTTCTATTTTTTTTTTTAACAGTTAAAGTTTTAACGTCAAAAACGTAATAAAAACTAATATTTTAACAATTTTGTACTCAATAAAATACTATCCTTAAATAGCACTTCTTAATATGCTTTATTAAGAAAAAAAAGCAAGTAAATCATATATGGGAACATTCTTACAGTATTACATATATTGTTTTATATTAAATTTTTATATTGATATTATACTGTTAAGTATTTGATGGGCAATTTAATGATCAAAAGTTATTCATATCTTAAAAATTATACTACCCAGTGGGTACATGTGTTTTTATATGATGAATGACATCTTTTAAACATTTTTTGAAAGTTTTGGACTAAAATAAAAAAAAAAAAATAAAAGACATTAATGTGGTTCTTGCAAAAATATGCAGTAGACTTTTTTTGCGCTAATAAATTTTTCTACCCTTCCTAACCTTTTTTTAGTAACACATCATCAGCCATGTTTCATGCAGTTTTTGTTATGTATTTAACAAAACTTTATTATAATTATTTATATACATTGTAATTCTTTTGTTATTGTAGGAAGATGTTGATTTAGCTGTTAAAGCTGCTCGTGAAGCATTTAAAAGAAATAGTATCTGGAGATCAATGGATTCATCTGTGCGTGGAGAACTTCTTAATAAACTAGCTGATTTGGTTGAAAGAGACAGAAAATATCTTGCTGTGAGTTTTATTATTCATACAAGTTCTTAACTATATGGAAGGATTGCAGTGGTTGACACTGATCACTTTTTTAAGTGTTGGCACTGCATTGTAGCAGTTGATCTATCTTTGCTTTTATTTTTGTACTGATATCATAAAATGTTTCTGCTAACATCATTAGTTGTTGGTTTCATTAGAGTTAAAAAAGTTTTTTAGTGTAGTTGTTAAAGGTTTGAACCTCTTTTTAAGTTTTAATTCAAATACTGATGCCATTAAATTCAAATACTCATGCCATTAAATTCAAATGCTCATGCCATTAAATTGAATTACTCATGCCATTAAAATCAAATACTCACGCCATTAAATTAACTTTTTAAAAAAAATTTTAATTTTTTTTTTTTTAATTTTAAATTATTTTTTATTTTAAAAGTTATTAAATAAAAATGTGAATTATTTTTTTAAATTTACGAATTTCAAAGTGTTTTTTAAAAAAAAAAAAAAATCTTATTGAATAATATTTACTTTTAAGGAACTAGAGACACTTGACAATGGAAAACCGTTTGAAATTGCATATAATGTTGATCTTCATTTGACTATTAAATGTTATCGTTACTATGCTGGATGGGCTGATAAAATTCAGGGGAAGACAATCCCTATTGGTACTTTAAAGTTTATTCAATTTAAAATATTGATTTTAAATATGAATTTTAACAACCATATTTTTATTATTGTACCAGACAACATTAAAAAGTTAAAAATTTTTTGCAATTATTGTAAACTGTAAACTAGGTTTCTAACAAATTATAGTTTTTAATTACAATTTTATATATAAAAATTTTTAAACAATTTATTTAGACGGAGATTTCTTCTGTTACACTCGACATGAACCTATTGGTGTTTGTGGTCAAATCATTCCTTGGAATTTTCCACTCTTGATGCAGGCTTGGAAGCTTGCACCATGTCTTGCTGCAGGCAACACTGTTGTTATGAAACCTGCTGAGCAAACTCCTTTAACTGCTTTATATGTGGCACAGCTTATTAAAGAAGTAGGTTACTTTTTCATAATTTCATGGGGCATTATGTCAATTTCGATAATAATCAGAAAATGTGGTTATAGAAATAAACCACACAAATGTGGAACATTGTGGATCTTAAATAGAAAACAAAACAATAAATGTTAACATTATTGTTGATATAACAGGGTGGCTAGCGGTCTGTGAAAATTTTAAAAACCTGGAAAAGTCCTGGATTTGATAAGTCCTGGGAAAGTCCCGCAAAAACACCTCTAGCAATAATTCCTGGAAATCCTTGAACTTTTTTCTGAAATAGTTTAATATTTTGTTATTGTATTTTTATTTTTACAGAGTTATTAATAATATTACATAGATTTATACTAAATTTGATAACTATGAATTATTTGTAATGTAAAAAAAAATTTGTTTATTTTACTGTAAGCATTATTACAATTTTTTTTTTAACATCTTCACTTCCAATAAGGCTGCAAGCAACCTCTTAATTGAATGATGAATAACATGAAAATGAATTTTAGTATATGGCACAAGAGTTTCTAGCTCTTTAGAGTAGTGCCCATTATAGTATTTACAGAAAAGAGAAGCAATATCATGACGATGTGATAATGGTTGGAGGTTGGCTACAAGAGCAGGTCCAACTATGTTTATTATGTGTTTTTGCGCCTTGTCTAAATAAAAAAGGGCATCATTAGAAGATTCGCCTTAGATATGGCAACAGTATTCCATACAAGGACAGATTTGAGATTTATAAAAGTAAAGAATAGAATCTGGAGTAAGAAAGTGGCGAGCACAATAAAGAGATTAATAAATAATAATAAGTTTTATAATGGTTTTATTTTACTTTTGATGGTAATAATTACCAAGATTAAGCCCAACAATAACAAAGATTTTATTAAACTCCTTTTTTTTTTTTTTTTTTTATAAAATGAATCTGTATTATTAATATAAATTTTAAAAAGCTAATAAAAAAGTATTTATATCATTATTTTCTGACTATTTTTTAAAACTTGTATTTGGTTGATTATATTAAATTTTTTTTTTTTTTTTTTTTTTGCGAGAATATTTTGATAAAAATATTTGTAATTTTTCTCGTTCTTAAAATTTTTATTGTTAGAAATTTATTATATAGATTTTTGTTTGTTTTTACAACAGTTTATAAAAACTTTATCGAACCATAATATTGTAATAAACCTTAGCAGATACTAATTTTGCAATCGGTTTGATATATGGTTTCCAAGAATTAATAACATTAATAAAATAAGTAGTTATATTATATGTTTATATAATTATTAAATATATATTATATAAATGCATAATTATAATAATAAAGTAGTTATATATTACATTTATATAATATATAATATTGTATAAATATATAATTGTATAATAAAATATATAATTATATACATTTTTGTGTATAAATATGATAAATGATAGCATAGTACATGTAAACTCTTAAGTAATTTTATTATTTTCAATTTTTGAAATTTAAATCAAAACTATTTGGAAGTTATATTTTAAAAAACTACTTTTTTACACTCTAACATCCCTAAAAACACTCTAGCAACTTTAAAAGCACTTTAATAAAAAAAAACTCTAGCATTAATAAAAGTTTTTGGATGTTTTTAAAGTCATTAAAATTATTATAAAAATGTCTGAAAACTTAAATATTGCAGTATAATGGCTTATACTACAAACACTTTGTAAGATAATGACTTTCACAAACATTTCAGTACTTCAATAGTTTTTACAAACTTCAACATATACCTATTTAGTATGATAATTCTATTAATACACCAGTTTAGTATAATGACTCATCATGACATGTTTTTTGTCAATCTGTTTATCTAGCACAACGCAGCATAAGTACAAGACTATATTATTATGCAACTTGAATTTTGAAGTAACTGGAATTTTAGTCAAAAAAAAGCAAAAAAGAAGATTTTATAGAACAGTGACCATGGAAACCATAACTAATAGTGAAAATATTTATTTAAAAAACATTATCATAGTAAGTTGATAATGGTTCAAAGATGGCTGCCAAATAAATGCAAATAAAATCAAAAACACATTTTGCCAATTGTCTAAAAGTTCAACCAAAAATAAATTTTGTTTTAAAAAAACAAAATTTTTTTTGTTTTAAAAAAACAAAATTCATTTTATTATACAGGGTGCTGGCCACCCTGTATAATAAAATGAATATGCATAAACATGTTATATTTTTATAAAATGAATATTTTTTCATAAATTAACATATTTTGTTTTTTCTGGTCAAGAAAAGATCAATCCTTGAAAATCTCAATTTTTCCTTGAAGTGTACTGGAAATATTTTAGAATTTTGAATTAGCTATTGGCTGGCCACCCTGTATAATAAAATGAATATGCATAAATATGTTATATTTTTATTTAATTAAATTTTGATTGTTTTTAAAAGTATGATAAAAAGATAATTTTTATCTTGTAATATTTATTTTAAGTTACTTATATTATTTTAAGGCAGGTTTTCCAGCAGGAGTAGTTAATATCATACCAGGTTATGGTCCAACAGCTGGAGCAGCTATCTCAGAACATATGGATATTGATAAAGTTGCATTTACAGGTTCAACTGAGGTAAACTTTTTAATAAAAAAATCATTTTTCTAGTAAAATCCCGAAATGCATAGATCAGGGGGATCACAAACACCCATAAAATCAAGTAACATAACCAAAAAAAAACTGCAATAAAACTGGCAATAAAACTGCAAAAAAACTGCAATAAAACTGTGCAATGTAATAAAATTACATTGCACACGTGTTTTGAAGAAATTAAAATTAAATGAAGAATTAAATGACTAAAATAAAATAGAAAATTAAAAGACTTTATAAATAATTATAAAAAAATGTAAAACTATTATTTAAATATTAAAAGTTATTTTTAATTAAATTACCTTGATATATAAAACTTAAATATAAAATACATCTATTTTTAATAGTTTTCGTTAATTCACTAATTGTAGTATAATAGACTAATATAAGAGTGATGCATAAATAACTTTTAAAATTTATCATCAACGTATTAATGAAAAAAAGATTAATCATAATTCTTATAGACAAATATTTAAAAAACTTGAATTTAATAATAAATTTAAAGTTAATAATAACTTTAAAATACCTAAATAAACATTTTAAAAGGTTTTTTGCATTAAGAATTTTTAATTTTTAAAGAAACTATTTTTGAAGGGATCTGCAAGTGCCGAGACAAGTTGTCTTGATATTAAAGAAAGGTTCAAAAAAAACTTTTAGGTTAAATTTTTTGATTAAAACTAAATAATAAATGCATATCAATAAAACAAAAATTGTTGTTTTGTTGAATCTCACCTTCTCCATTTTTTCTTGGTTTTCGAAGATTTTATAATATATGCTGCAATCTGCAGCATATGTAATTTTTTTTATGCACATTTAATTCATAACAGTTTCAGTATATGACGTCATTGTGGATTTTTTTTTTTGAAACATCAACGTATTTTTATTTTTTTTGCCACAATTAGCAAATCCTATTTATAATAGGATAATAATTTTTTATTAATTCCCAAAAAAAAATTTGTGAAAGAATTAAAAATAAAATAATATACTTGATTTTAAGATTTCAATAACATATTTTGTTTTTACCAATTGTAAGTATAAATCTTTATCTAGATTTTTATATTAAAAAGTTAGCTTTCACATCTTAACAAAATATATTTTTCTATTTAAGAATCAAATTTATTTTGTAAAACTTGAACTATTTAATTTATCTACTTGAAGTTTTCAAAATTATTTTTTTTTTCTTCGAAAACCAATCATATTTCGTATGATCAACAAATAAGAAAAAAAAAACATTAAATAAGCAAACATTTAAATTTCTATATTTTTATAAAAAAAAATTTTTATCTTTTATAAAATATCGTTTTATTTTTTACTGTATTACAAATATTATTTAGGATTTAATGAAAATATTAACAAATGATTTGCTGATTGTGGAAAAAAAAAACTTCAATACCTTAAAAGAAAAATTGATAATGACATCATATACTAAAACTTTTATGTATTAAATCCACATGAAATAAATTATGCAGTCTGCAGATTGCAGCATATATTATAAAGACACTGAGAACCAAGAAAAATAGAGAGGGGAAGCTTCAACTTTAACAACAATTTTAGTTTTATTGATATGCATTCAATATTTAGTTTTAATCAAAAAAATTTAACCCAAACATTTTTTTGATTAAAACTAAATACTGAACACAACTCCTTTTTCTTTTTGATAACTGAAAATTATTGTATTGCAGGCTTGGTCGGAAGCGGGTGCGATCGCACTCTATAATTGACAATGGAAATAATATTTAGTTGCGAAAAGCCGGCCAGATTTTTAAGTTGTTTTGAGAACATTTCAAAAACAAACTAAAAAGCGCAATAAGATTAACTTGACCGATGAGAGACAGTTAAAAAAGACACAAAAAAACTTTAAGCAAAATAAATATGATTATAGCAAATATTTTTGAAACGTCGCTCTTTTATAATTTTTTTTATAAAATTAAGTGACATTTTTTGTATAAAGCAACAACTTACTATTAATGATTGTTTAATTAGGAAACAAATGTTCTTCGATTTATCAAAGTGTATATATAATTTTTATTTACATACTTATGTCTTCTTTCCAGTGCTGGATTGACGAGGTGGGAGGGGAGTAGAAGGCCTATAGCCTCGAGACTCACAATGTTGGGGGCCGCGAAATAGTCAAAAGGACCATTCGGTATTTTTTTTAGTCATTTTTACGCTGTGGCACATAAAAAAGGCTGCCAAAATAATGCAGTCCTTGGTCCTGAAAAGTCCAACAAAATTCAACCAATAAAACTAACGCTAGATGATTTATTTATAAATAAAAAAGTTTTTCAATAACTGTTTTATGCTTTGCGTAGTTTGAAAAGTTTAACACATTTGAAACAATTTTTCTTAGTAAGATGAACAAATGAAATAATTAAATCATTGAGTTACTGCAGAAATTCAATTAGCTAAATAGAAATGAACTAAAAACGTTAAATTACTATGTGAGGAGGAAGCGGAGAAACGGAAAACTACTTTACAATAACGCTGAAGATGTTTAATAAGTGGGCTTTATAATTTTAATTAGTATTTAAAACAGAAAAAAGTAACTTTAAGTTTAAGTATAACGAGTTTGTAAGAATGGCTGAAGCAAAAATAATTAAAGTTAGTAAACCAATATCCAAGAACTTAAAAACTTTTCTTTCTTGGAGGAAAGAATCATTTATTGGGTACATTGAAATTGGTTAGTCGTTAAAATTATTTGTATTAACTTTGATGATTATTAATAATTTCATTAAAAATACAGTTATTATTGAAAGTATTTTTGTTTACAAAATCAATCGCACAAATTGCTTTAAAAGATTACATTTGAATAAAATACACATACATAAAATTAAATGCACAAAAAACACATTCATAAAAATACATTATATACATAAAAAATACATCCCTTATATAAAAATAAGAATATACTAATAAAACCTATAATATATTTACAAAACGTTGACAAGTTAAAAAAGATAAATTTAAAACATTTATTTTTGTAAACAAATAATGTTAGTTTAAAACATTTATAGCTTTGTAGATGTGGCTCCGAGAATTAAATAATAGTTCATTTGATAGTATATTCTTAAAGCAATTTATGCTAGAAATCTCAACGAAAACATAACAAAACTCAAATAATACAATTTTTTAAAATATTTCAACAAAATACTCTAGAAATTTTGGTGAGTATTTTTTGAACCAATAGAATTAGTTGTTCGTAGATTTGGCGGGTTTTTTGTGTTCGCAAATATTCTTTTTTTTTTCCGCACAAAGATGTTTGAGAACATTCGAGTTTGTGTATGTTTCCATGTATGTCTGTAAAACAAGATATTTTAAAATTTACGAACTTAATTAAGGAAACCAACATAAGTTTGAATGTTCAAAAATCTGGCCGGTTTTTCGGAATTAAATATTATTTCTGTAGTCAGTTATCAAGTGGGATCGCACCTGCTTCCGACCAAGCCTGGTATTGTAATGCAATTTTGTTTTTTCAATAAATAAAAATTTAATAAAAATAAAATCCTAAAAACTTTATAAATATATAGGTAGGAAAAATTATTCAAGCAGCTGCTGGTCGCACTAATTTGAAAAATGTTACACTTGAACTGGGTGGTAAAAGTCCTCATGTTGTTTTTGATGATTGCAATTTAAATGAAGCTGTTGAACTTTGTCATCATGGTTTGTTTTTTAATATGGGCCAATGCTGCATTGCTGGAAGTCGAGTGTTTGTGCAAGATACAATTTATGATGAATTTGTCAAACTATCTACTGAAAGAGCTGTTAAAAAAACTGTTGGATGTCCATGGGATAAAAGTAATGAACAGGGACCACAGGTATGAAAGTTCTTTACTTTGGTAATAATGAAAATATTGGAATTCAGATAGAAATATTAAATTACCAAATAAGCGTATTTTAGTTAGTTATTATTTTCATTAATGTTACAAACAAAATTTAGGAAAAAGTGAATATAGGATTTTAGGTATAATTATTTTTGCTATATACATGGATAATCTTTTTCCGGATATTTCTGGAATTCCAAATTGTTTTCTTAACTTTTAGTTTTTACGGATATCCAAAATGTTTTCCATATAAATATAAAAAAATGAAATTATTCAAAAGTAACCTGCTGAAAATTTTCCCGTAAAAAATACGGAATATATTTTTCTTTATTTTCCTCTTAATTTTGTTTTTAACTGAGTTATTTCAATTTTCTTCAAACTTATCTTAATTTTTGTATGAATGATGAATGGAAAAGCCTGAAAAGCAAATATATTACAAAAATATATACCTAAACTAGTATATATATACCAATATATTTACCTAAACTTGTATATATATACAAAAATATTTACCTAGACTTGTATATATATACAAAAATATATAAAATATAACTAAACTTGTATATATTTTTGTAATAAATTTGTTTTTCAAGCTTTTCCACTCATCATTCATACAAAAATCAAGAAAAGTTTGAAAAAAATTGAAATAACTCAGCTAAAAACAAAATTAAGAGGAAAATATATTCCGTATTTTTTCCGGGAAAATATTTCCCCAGATCTAATATTTATAAAAATAAATGGTTCTCTTAGTCCAGTTGAATAAGATTATTTTCGGTAAGAAATTTTTATAAAGCTGAAACTTTGCCCAGTTATTCCCTAAGGTATATGAATCGCATGAAAAAAATGCCCCGCGATTCCCAATAGGATATCCCCTTTTTTCGAACCCATATTATTATAGGATGTTATTAGGTCTTAAAATGAAAGAGCAACTAGTTATTTAATAAAAAAATGCTTAAAATTTTTTATTAATTTTTTTTGAAAGTTTTAAAAACTTTCATTAAAATGGTCATTTATCACATTTAAAAGAATCTAAATTAATTTGTTTTTTTTTTAAGTTATATTTCTGGATTAAGAAATCAATGAAACATAATATGTTTCTGTCGTCATCTTCATAATTTTCCATTTCGTTTTCTTCAACCTCATTACCCTACAGGAAATAGATAAGCAAATATATGACTGATATTTTGTAGAAATATTGATATGTGATAATAAAGATAAATGATGAGAGAACACGTCTTTTGTAATTTTCATTGTTAAAATTTACTTTGCTATTCACACATTTTGTTCAGGACATTCCCCACAAAATTGCAAGCACCGTATTTCGTATTTCTTGCACATACATGCTTTGCCACCACATGGGTTTTTTGTTATTGTCTTAATGATTAGCAAAAAAGGAAATTGTTGTAGTTAGATATAAAAAATATTTAAGTTAAAATTATATTGATAAAATTTTGTAAGATCTTTTCAAGGAGTTTAAAAAATACATTAATTTCAAAACAAACCTTGCAATTAAATCTAATGACCTTTGTTGCTACTGGCGCAATGTCTTTATCATTCATTATATGTGTGATTACTCTGTCGTGTTGCTTCCAGCCCTGTTCAGTTGCATCTATTTCAATGTCATTAATTAGCGACCATAACATTACTTGACAATGCGCGCGCAGGCCATGGAAGTAAGCAGCTTTATATTTTCAATAGTTAGAAGTTTCTCTGGCAATATTATACCCTTGCATGCTAAATCGATGTATTTATTATACCTGAAATTAATAATAAAATTAAGATAATTATTTTTGTACAATTTTTTTTTTTTTTTTTATTTGCATTCACTCCCAACAAGGCTGCAAGCAACCACTATTAAGTTGGGAGTTACTAGGAAAAAAAAAGAAAAAAGAACAGAGTTATAGAGCAAGGAAACGGTTGACAGAAGACTTGAAAAGTTGAAGGTTGTATGAGTCAGGAAAACATGAAGATGGGAGAGAGTTCCAAAGGATTGAAGTGCGGGGAAAAAAACTAGATGATTAAAAGTTTTTAGAGCATGCAGGGACAGATACAGTAAACGAATGAGACTTAGCTGAATGACGAGTAAGGGTTTTATTTTTTTATTTTTTTTTTAGGAATTAGGGTTCCTATGCTAGATAGAAAATAATTACCTCAATTTTGCAAGTGTGCTTCCCTTTGTTCCTCCATAAAACAAAATATAACCTTCAATCAAGGCGTTTCCAACTTTCTCTTGATTACTCCATGGACTTGTCATTACTTCTGATATTTTTTGTCATTTCTCATCCAAGATTTTTTCAACTAGTTTTGTTTTACTTTTTCCAAATACAGACGAAACAGTGTCACACCCCAACCATGCATGGACAAAGAGCAGGTGTTGTTTCATGGTTTTGTTTTTTAAGCAAGCATTCTTGATACTCCAAGCTTTATCCAATTTATCTTGCAAAAAGTAAATGTCAGACCTGTTGCTTTTCCAATGATGAATAAGTATCACTGCGATATCTGTGTCATCAGCCACAACAGTTACATGCTGCAAGCTTATGTTTGCGATATCAAGAGCGGTTTTAACAACGGTGCTATCAGCATCATCTGGGCAGTTTACAGTCAATTACCTCAATTGATTTGAATGCTGTGAAAAAAAATTTATAAAATTGGTTTTGTTTTGTTAATTACTATATTGCAGCTTTGTGGAATAGAATTTCTGCATAGATGCTTGTGACTCTTTGTGTCTTCATCTTGATAACCGTCAAAAATAACCATGACAAATCCCTGGTAATTTTTTTTTATAAAATTTGAATAAACATCTGCTACAGCATTGAATTTCGTTGCTTTAAACCAATTCTTTCTTGAGTGAATGAATGAATTCTTTCGCAATATTGATATAGTCAATGTACAACAGCCATATTTTAGATATTCTGGAGTTTTCCTTCAATTTCAACTTTAGCAGGTCTAATATTTGATCAATCTTTTTTATACTGTCACATGTTGCTAATTCATTAAGCATTTCTTCATCAAGTTTTCCACGGTAAGTGAGTTCATAAAACTACTGTAAGTCGTTGAATTTCACTTCACTTTCTTCTTTGATTTCTTTTATTAATAATGACGTTAATGCTGACTCAGTCAAAATGTGTACCCTTGTTGCTCTTGTAATGGCTTTTCCTGACATCATTTTAGTGACACAATCTCAGCATATATCTTGACAAAGAAATCCTCAAGATCTATTCCTTTCATGAGTGTACCAATGCTTCCTAGAAAACTCATAAGCGTATGAAAGCCACCAAGCCTGCAAACAATTGGGAGATTTTCTGCATGGATGATATTGAATGCCTTTAACCAAAGTGACTGGTCAAAAGTTATACAAGGGGTTTCGACTTTGAGCTATTTGCTTTGGGAGATAACAAGAAGCAAAGTTGAGTAAATACATGATTCATCGGAGGGATTGAGATCTATTATTGGGAGAAATGAAACAGCTGATTGAAATCCTTTTTGCGGGAGTTGCTTTGTTGAGTATTGTAAAAATCCAGACCATTGTTTGGACGAGGTTCTTCAGTTGATGACAAAAACCAACTTGCGTGCCACAAAAGATCATAAGTAGACATCATATTATTCATATCAGAAATGAGTAATCTTACTGTAACCTTGGAGATTGTTTTAAATTGAAACTTTTTTATAAGCGTAGATTTATGATACAGAACAATCTCTATACCACGATTGTTAGCAAATGCTGCTGTTGGTAGAAGTTGTCTCAATCTTGGAACTTTACCAAGATTTGATGGAAACGTTTGGAGACAATATCCAACACCATTACTGTCTTCAATCATTTTATCATATAAATCTCTAATAGAATATATTTCACTTCCAGCAGCGTTTTTGAGCCAACCGCAAATGTTTTCAAATGCATCAGTCATGATAGGATCTGCTGATCTTCCCCTACCATTTTTCTCTACTTTGTTCAGCCTGAAGTCAGCCATGCATGAGTTATGATAAACTGCTTTTTCTGCAACTAGGTGATTTATTGTTCCCAATCTTGTAAGTACTGCATCGCCCCATACATCATTACTTGATTTTGCACACTCCATAATAGTGTTGTGTAATGGTAGCGTTTGCACTCAGTGGAATCTCTCTTTATGTTACTTAATAAGCTTTGAGCAAATAAAACAACAAACTTTCCAGAGAAAAGCAGTTTGAATTAATGAACGTAACATCTTAGGTTCTGGCCCAACAGGTTTTTTTGGAAAGTCAGTGAGCCTCCGACAACATTTATGATGGACATTCATTTGCTTTTGTTTATCTCGGTGGTCTTTAAGTATTTGAGATTTGTTTCCTTCTTTGTAGAAGACGCTCTTAATAGGGTTCTCAAGCCTTTTTCACTGACCAAATACATTTGCCTTTTATCACTTCGCCAAATAGTACCTGGCATAGATGCCATTTCTAAATTAAATCATAGTGGAAAAAACAATAGAATCAAATAAAATGGTTAGTCAAGTGCTTTCATCAGGAAAAAAATACAAAAGACTCAGTTAAAAGTTTAAGATTAATAATTTCTGAAAGATCAGTTAAAATGCAATGTCTTCTTAAAATCAACTTTCAATATTTTCAAACATGTTGTTATTTTTATAGGCTAGGTTTTCAGACCATTTTTTATTACTTATTAACAATTAATTATTATTTGAATGTATTGCATTTATTTGTTAAATAACTAGTCACCCGTTCATTGTAAGACCTTAGTGTCATTTAAAAAGTTGTTCTGCATAAAATATGCTTTAAAACGGTATATCATAAGTCTATATTTGAACACAGTTTTTTTTACTTTTTAGTGCATGTGTCATTTTGAAATAGGGCCCAAAAAAGGGGGTTTTGTTGGGAATCATGTGGCATTTTTTTTACGTGATCTTAGGGAATCACTATGCAAAGTTTCAGCTTTATAAAACTTTTTTTTTCACAAACAGTAGTTTTTTGAGTTTTACTCCTGGACTATCTAGGTAGTTTCAAATTTTATATTCTGTAATGATTCATTTATTAAATTGTATAGGTTGCAAAAGTTGAAGAACTAATTTAAAAAAAGTTAATTCAAAACTAAAAAATAATTACTTTAAATTTGCGCTTACTTGGGTAATATAATAATAATTTTTAATAAGTAATAAATAGCAAGTCTTATAGATTTAAAACAAATCCAAGTATCTTGAAAAATGAGTACTGTTAACAATACTGATACTACTGCAGAGTTTAGAGTTATATATGTATGTTATATATACTATGTTAAATCATAATGCAGTTCTTCATAAAAAGCACCTTGGTGCTTTTTATGAAGAACTGTAATATTTTTGTTGTTACTGTTAATATTGATAGAAATTTATTATTGTAAATTTTTAATAAGATAAATATTAAATATTTTTGAATATTTTTTTCAAATTTAAACAATCGAAATAGTCTATTGTTTAAGAATTGGCTAATTTAAAAAATACAAATCTTCTATTTGGTTATATAAGTTAGTAAAAAGTTAATCGAAAGCAATCAAGATGTAAAAAAAAAATAAAAATAATAATAAAAATAGATTTTTATATATGATATAAACAATATAGATAATAAAAGATAGTATAAATGTTGAAACAAGTTATTTAAATGATCAAAATAATATAGTTATAAAATGATATAGTAATCAGCCCTCAGAATTAGGGTCGGTATTTGACAATACCGACCTAACTGTTGATCTAAAAGTGTTTGAGGTCAACAAAAAATTGTCTTGTTTCTATGTTTTATGGCAAAACTTTTATGTTGAATTTTTTTGTTGAACTGATGCCAACCTCTAATAGTTTAAATTCGGCAAAAAAATCCCAACCTCATTTTTCCTAATTCTGAGGGCTGAGTAATATAAATTGAATAGATTTTATAAATAATAGTAATATAGTTATAGTTAACTATGTAAAATAAAGAAATATTACCTATATAAAATATAAAAATCTTATACAAATTAATTTTTCTAGATTGATAAAGCTCAATTTGACAAAATATTAAGTTTAATTGAAAGTGGGAAAAGTGAAGGTGCACAGTTAAAATGTGGGGGCAATCGACATGGAGAAAAAGGCTTTTACGTACAACCAACAGTATTTGCCGATGTTACTGATGACATGACTATAGCTAAAGAAGAGGTTTTGTTTTTTTATTGTTTTTTTTTGTAAATAAAATTATATAAATATAAAAATAACAAACTTTTTTTATTATTTCATTTGAATATATATGTGTGCATATACATACATACATACATACATACATACATACATACATACATACATACATACATACATACATACATACATACATACATACATACTTCATAAATATTATGTCTACAAGAAATGTTTGAAATAGTTACACATCTAAACCAAGAATCTTTATTAAATGAAAAATTGAAATTGATTTCTAGATGCAGCCATGAAAAAAAGTTTCTCTTAAAAAACTATAAAAATATGTGAGCTCAAAAAATAAATCTTTGTTTAAATGGATCCCCAACCTCCAAGACATGTTGTGTTCATATTAAAGAGAATTATAAAAAAAATGTTTGGGCTAAATTTTTTTGATTATAATAAAAGAATAATTGCATACAAAGAAAAACTAACTTTTATTTTAGTCGAAGTTTGCTTTCTCCATTTTTACAAAGTTTTTATAAACTTGCTTTCTTGTGTATGTGTTTGTCTGTCCGGTTAAAATCTTTGAAGCTATATTTAACCCACTTTCCGACTAGCTGGAGCTCTGAAACTTTCAGGATAGCTCAGAACCCATGACAATGCAATTTAAAACCATTTTCAAGTTCGGCAGTCAATATTTCTCTCGATTTCAACGAAATGATTAATGAATGAGTTCAATACTTTTGCAATTCTTTTGTTACAACTAATTATATAAAATATATTGTAATGGACAAAAAATATTTCAAATAATTCAGCACGCGTATTAAACAAAAATTTAGTGAAAAAATAAATAATAAATAGTGTAAGTGTTAAAAACAAATAAATCTAAAAAGTAAAAAATAATCTTCAATAAAAAATGAATTTTTTCTAAAAACAACATTTTTCAAGCGAACTAAAAAGTAGAGATTGTTGTAGGCCAAATAGTCTTCATAATATGGCGTATATTACAATCTAAAGATCTGATAAATTTATTCAAGCGCGTTTTATTCCTGAGAGTTTTAGTACATGACATCATTGATTTTTGACTATCAACTAAAATAAAAATGTTAGTCTTTCTTGGTATGCATTTATTTTTTTGTTTTAATCAAACAAATTCAGCCCCATTGTTTTTTTTTATCATTCTCTTTAATATGAACACAGTATGTCTTGGAGATTTGGGATCCCTTTTAAAATATGTTTAATAATAGGCAGAAGTAAACATCTCTAAAGTATTCTTTTTATAATAGTGTCAACATATTCCACAAATTTGTAATATATTTTTATAATTGATACCAAAAATTAGGTTCTTAATTAAATGTCTTAACAGTAGTTAAGACATTTATGACTTCTTATAACTTAATTTTTGGTATGTGTTTAAATTTTATTAATTTGATCATTTATTTTCTGACAAGTCTTTATTGACAAAACACTGTGTAAAATGAAAGATCTTTGAAAATTGATTTTCTACTAATTCATTATTGTTCTGTTCAGTTAAGAACATTGAGCAATCAAGTTTGCAGAATACATTAAAAATTGTTTATACATAATACATACATACAATCATACATACATACATACATACATACATACATACACACATACATACATACATACATACATACATACATACATACATACATACATACATACATACATACATACATACATACATACATACATACATACATACATGTCCACTCTGTTGCAACTCTTAAATTTAATTGATGAATGTGCACTTTGCTGCTAGTAAAAACAAAAAAATAATAAACTATAAATAATAAATTAAAATAATAAATTTTGAATAAAAAATTATATTTTGCAAAAATAAAAAAAATTAGCTTATTTTTATTATTTATTCCTCCACTCTTATCATATAGGTTTTTAAACATTGTAAATATTTTCTAGAATTTGAAATTATTTGTATAGATCTTTGGTCCAGTCATGCAAATTATGAAGTTTAGTACTATGGAAGAGGTTATTGAACGAGCCAATTTAACATGTTATGGACTAGGTGCTGCTGTTAATACAACTAATATAAATCGTGCACTAGAATTTGCTCATGGTGTGCGTGCTGGTACAGTCTGGTATGTTTATAACTTATGTTTAACTCATAACAAATTTTTTTTTTGCTGCTATATCAATTTTATTCATATGTGTAAGAAAGTTTTCATTACAGACATAAGCAGGTTTTCTTATATTTTGATAACACACTACAATAAAAAAAAAAAAAAAAAAAACAGTCAAATTTTTTATATCAGAAAATTTTGTCAATGCTTTTTAAAGCATTTGTCAAAGTTTTTGTTCCAATTTTCTGCTATTTAAATTTCTAACTTTAAATTTTATTATTTTTATAGTTTTAAAGTTTTTAAATTAACTTTGTATTTAATTTATATTTAAACTTTAATACAATCTGATATTAAAGTTAAGGTTAATCGTAATCATCATCATTATCTGGCTTTGTTGTGTTAGCGGTATTAATTTTATTAGTAGGTTGTATTAAAGCTAAAGTTAGGCATCATCTTGGAATTATCATCATCTGGCTTTGTTATAATAGCTGCAGTAGCGCATACTACTGGAAGTAGTATGTACTGCTAATGGTATAACAGCACATACTACAGAATTAATAACCAAAAATTTTGTTTTGCTTTGACTGTAGCTCAATTTAAACTAGAAGGTGTCATTTTTGTATACTTTATGTATGCATAGGTGTTATTTGTGTATACTTTATGTATGCATAAAATTGTTTTAAAAATAATTAAGTTTTGAGATATATACTTATTTGAAAGAAAGAAATTATACCATCATATTTACAGAGATTTAATTATTCACCACCCTTATTAAAAAAAAACCTGTTTGTTTTAACTGGAATTTTTTATCAAATGAAATTACAAAAGCAAGATCTTTAAATGTTTTCAAAGCGTGAATTGATCAATTTTTTTGTTAACTTGTCCTTGTAAATTGCGTGGGCTGTCTACAACATTGATGCTTGTGTCATTTCATTTTCACAGTTTATTTATTTTTTAAATATTTCATTATATTTAAAAAAAAAAATTGTTACAGCAATAACAATTTTTTTTTTTTTTTTTTTTTTATTTTACTTCACCTCCTCAAGGCCGAGAAGGCCACTACAGACAAGGAGGCTACTTATTTTGTGGCTATAACCCTCTCTCAACTCTATAACTCCGAAACACGAACCTTGACGAACAAGGCCGCTGCGCGGATAAACGAGTTGAGCGCGGTACTACCAGGGACGTGGTGGGGATCGAACTCGAAACCACTCGTTTATGAAGCGAGCGCTCTACCACTACACCACTACCGCATAAGTTGCTATTGCTATTGCTATTATTCAAAAAGTAAAAATTCAAAGATGATGGCAAAATTGTCATATTTCAAAAAATTAACATTTTGTTTAACATATTGCATATCTTCCCAAGCACCTTTAAAACATAAAGCATTTTGTTTTTGACCTTTTTTTACTTTTTACTTTTGGCTAATTTAAACTTAGATTTTTAAGTTTAAATTAAATTGAATCAAACCTTGGATCTGTTGATTCTGATTTCAAGGTTTGATGTCTCTAAACATGACTCCGCTGTGATACAAGACCCGCTGTGGTACTGTGATTTTTTTATGGTGATAATTCGGCTAGTTTTATATCTTGCATGTTTTACTAGCCAAATATTGTTTTACTAGCCAAATGTTGTTTTACTAGCCAAATACTTTTAAGTGTAAAATTAGCTAAATTAGTAAATCAAGATACTTTTAATTATTTTTATGTTTATAATTAATTTAAAATGTAAATAATCATTAACAATTAATGAAAATATTTTTAAAAATAATGTTATTTAATATTGAATTAAATTTTGATTTTAGTTAAATTTATTGTGATTATTTTCCAGGGTGAACTCATATGACAACTTTTCATGTGCAGCACCTTTTGGTGGCTACAAAATGTCTGGCAGTGGAAGAGAATTGTATAGTTTAATATTTTTTTCAAGTTTTTTATTTATTTTCTTTCATATTGTAAAAGAAAGGAAAAGTTGTTTTAATATTTTACATGATATATACATATTTTTAAATATTATTATTGTTTTTTAATTTTGTTGTTTAGTTTTATAGTATTTTATGTTAATTTTGTATATGTATTAGAGTTTTGTCTCAGTTTGTAAATCTACTGGGTTGAATGTAATCAAAAGGTTTTTAAAACAATTAAGCAAAATCAACATAACAATAATTTTTTTTTTGTTGCTTTTTTTTAACATAACAGTAATTTCATTTTTTTTTTAATTTACATAATTTAATTTGTTTTGTTTTTTTTATTTACATAATTTAATTTGTTGTTTTTTTTACATAACAATAGTTAAGTTTGTTGTTGTTTTCTTATTTACAAATTAATTTGTTGTTTTTTTTACATAATAATTTAATTTTTTTTTTTTTTTTTTTTTTGACATAATTTAATTTGTTTTTGTTTTTTTTTACATAATAATTTAATTTGTTTGTTGTTTTTTTTACATAATAGTTTAATTTGTTTGTTGTTTTTTTTACATAATAATTTAATTTGTTTGTTTTGTTTTTTTACATAATTTAATTTGTTTGTTTTGTTTTTTTGCCTAAACAATATAATCACTTATAATTAATACTTAACTTAACACTGCTGCTCACTATTTGTGCGCGTTTTTGCACGGAGTTTTATGAGCATGCTTCTCCTTTTAGATATTTCTCTTTATATATTTTTAAATTTTTTAGGGGAGAATATGGTTTGCAGCAATATTCTGAAGTTAAAACTGTAAGTTTTTTTTATTCAAATTTTTTTGTTTAATATATATTTATAATGTATGGTGGGTATTTTTATTGTATAATATATATATTTATAATGTATGATAAATATAGTTAACAATGTATATATGTAATGCATATAAACATTTCCTGACAATTAATTTAAATAAAATTATTATTTATCAAATAAATAATATTTAATTTAATATTTAAATAGTTAATTTTAAAGTGTTTTTTTTATTCAATAATTTAATTATAAATATTGTATATAGTAATTTATATTTAAATTATTTAACCAAAACATTAAATTTAATTGTTTTGATAGTTTAAATCTTAATAACAAATCTTAATAACAAATCAAGACCACATTAAGAAAGAAGAATTAAAAACAATGACCTACAAGTGAATGGAAAATCTTATTTTCCCTTTCATTACTGCATTAAAAGCAAAGTTGTCAAGATATCCTATATATTGCTTACTAGTTTTGCTTATCTTTATAGCATACAGCTTTTTCAGAAAAAGAGGATAAAGATAAAGAATAATGAAAGAAAAAATTGCTGTCTCATCCCAAACCCTCAGTTGATGTAGCAGCATTCCTTTGCAGCATCAGGATATAATTTTTGATATTTCCATTGAACTTTTAATTTGTTCCTTTTTCATTTCAGGGATAATGTTCTTTTAGTGATAAAAAGACAAAAAAAAGCAGACTAGCATTTAAAAGATATCTTTACTTCATCCTAGCCTTTTTTTTAATTAATTTTTGTGTTTAATAATTTAGTTATTAACTAAGCAGTTATGTAATAATATAAAAATGTTATAACATAGTCAATCATTTTAATAAAACAACAACAACAAAAAAAATCGTTTATGTAAAATGACATATTGTATAAAAATTCTGTTATACAATATGTCATTTTACACAAACGATTAATCATACTTAGCGTATTATTATAAAAATTCATTTTTCTTTCTTCTGCTGCTTTGTGAATAAGAATCAAATACCAAAGTTTTGATAAGCACTATAAAAACATGTGGGCAAATATTTAGAAAAATATTTATGTAATTTAACTTTTTAATAAATTAGTTGGATACTTGTAAAGTTAAGATGATTGTTTTTTCCCATTCATACCTGCACTTAAACAAACTGCAACTTAATCGTGTCTTATCAAAACAACATCGCAATGTTGTTTTATTTGAATAGCTTTTGCTGAATTAAAATCAGTTCCTAATTTTTTGTGAATGAAAAAATATAAAACATGTTTAAAACTGTTTAAACTTTATTTTTGGTCTGAATGGGGTACAAGTTACACTGTACTTTTTTTTTTTTTTTTTTTTGCTATTTGTATGCGTTTCACTATGTGTTTTTTTTTCTTCTATGTTTTTTTTTTTTCGATTTGTTTCTTTACTCTCGAGTGAACTGGTTAACTTTGGACGTGTTAATTTTTTTGCAACTTATATTTTGTCTGTTTTTTAACACACTAATTATTCAACTTATAGCAATATTTCTTGTTTATTTACATGGCATGTATTTAATTTAATCTTTCTATTCAACTTAATGCAATTTCTTGGGACGGAATTATACGGAATAGTTATTGCTCTTTAAAAAAACTTTTTGATTTTTCTTTCTTATTTTTTACTTCATAATGTTACATAATTATTACATAACTACCTGTCTGGACTTGTGAACCAGCACCTATCATTTATGTTCTTATTCTTTATTTAGTCTATTTATTCCAATAGATTTAAGATAATGGAAAATAATAATGCTTCATCTTTGCTTTAAGTTAATTATTAATACTTTATAACTTTTAATTGAAGGTCTCTAATGATGATGATAAAGTTGGACTATTGATTTTTTACTTCTTTTCGGACTCCCCCTCTCTAGCTTAATATTAATGTAAATAGTTGAAAAAATATTCATGTAAAATAATGTTGCAATTACTTAAACAATAGTTTGGCATATGAATTAATATTATGTATAATTGTTTTGCAATATTTTTACTTCAAGAAAGAAAAAAAAAAGTATTACTGCAACAAAATTTATTTACAATTATTAAATAATATAAAAAATGCATTAAAGTTAAAAAAAATATATCTTTTGAATATGTCTTGCTCCTTCCCACTCTTATTCCAAATTTTCAAAATAAAGTATGAAATATAATGTATTAATATAATGAAAAAAATTTTCTGCTTTATTTCCCCCTCCTCCTCCTCCTCCTCCCTTTCTCTTCAAATAAAAATCCGTGCTGCAGTTCATAAACAAATTTGTTTTCACATTTACAAATTATACTTATTGTGCTATATTGCTAATTATATATATGTCATATACACCATATGAGAAATTTAGAATAAAAAAAATTAATGAATTATATGTAAATATTTCACTAATTCACATCGCATTTCATTAATTCACATCGCAAAATAATTTCATTAATTCACATGTTTAAAAAAGTTATCCTGATTAAGGAGTGTATAAAAATATTGGTCATAGAATGCCAGAGTCAATTTTAGTATGTAAGCCTTAATTTTTATTTAAATCTATCAATTCTATTGATTTTATTAAACTTACTGCAAAAAGAAACAATTTAATTCTTATAATAAACTTACAGAAACTTGTTGAGCTCGACATAGCGTAGGAATCGATCAGAAATGTTACAACAATCTTTTTAAAAATAATAAGATGACTTAATTGAAACTTTAACAAGGTTTCTTAACTTTATTATTTTGCCTCACGGTTTTTACTATACGAAATCTTTTATAAATGCAGTTTTTGTATTGTCCCAAATATATACATCCTAACTTAATTATTTTAGATGGTCAAGTAAATTTTTTTTACCAAAAGCTAAATTAATTTTTTTTTTTTTATTTAAAAAAGAAACAGCATTTTCTTTCCTTTACTAAAGCTTGTTTATGTAAGGTTGTTGATCCCATATGTAACATCGTTTTTCCCAGGCAATTGTAATCATATTATAAGTTTTGAATAAACCTTTTAAATTGTCACTGTAAAGATGAAAATAATTTTTAAAAGGATTTTTTTTTTTTAACATCTTCGCTTCCAACAAGGCTTGCAGCCTTGTTGGAAGCGAAGAGAAAAGATGAAGATTGTAGAGCAAGATAACGATTGGCAGACGACTTGAAAGATTGCAAATTATATGAATCAGGAAAGCAAGATGAAGGAAGCCAATTCCAAAGAACTGATGTTCGAGGAAAAAAACAAGACGAATTAGAGTTTTTGGAGCACTTAGGAACAGTAACAGAAAAAGGATGAGACTTAGTTGAATGACGAGTAACACGAGAATGAATTTTTGTAGATGGCACAAGAGACGCTAGCTCTTTAGAGCAGGGCCCATTATAGTATTTGTAGAAAAGAGAAAGAGAAGCAACATTACGACGATGTGACAGAGGTTGAAGGTTGGCTGCAAGAGTAGGTCCAACTATGTTTACAATGCGTTTTTGTACCTTGTCTAAAAGAGAAAGGGCATCATTAGAAGATCCACCCCAGATATGGCAACAGTATTCCATACAAGGCCGGATTTGAGATTTATAGAGATAGAGAATAGAATCCAGAGTAAGATGTCTAAATTATTGCGATAACGATTTGGCTGAAAAAAATTGAGTTTTATCTGAATTAAAGTTCACCAGCCACTGTGAGCCCCATGCTGTAGCAGAAGTGAGATCCTTTTCGAGCTTAAATGCCCCCTGCAAGCAATCAGAGGGAGTTGGCTTCTTATCGTGACAAGAATAAATGGTAGTATCATCAGCGAACAATGCCACCTTAGATGTGAGAAAATCTGGAAGATCGTTAATGTAAATTAAAAAGAGTATAGGGCCAAGGATTGAACCTTGAGGAACACATGAGGTTACAGAATAAGAAGAAGAGTGCTGTCCATCAAGGACAACTTTTATACTACAATTGGAAAGGAAGGATTTGATAATCTTAAAGATGTTTCCAGATACACCGTAAGAAGAAAGCTTATGGAGAAGACCAGCATGCCAAACTTTATCAAATGCCTTAGAAATATCAAGAGCGATGGCCTTAACCTCTCCACCTTTATCTAATGCGCGATAAAACCTATCGGTTATTACTGTTAGCAAATCAGCTGTAGAACGAGAAGATTGAAATCCATATTGATGATCAGAAAGTAGGTTATGAGATTCGAGATGAGAGATTAAGTGTTTGTTAATTAAAGATTCAAAAACCTTGCTTATGATAGGAAGAAGACTAATGGGACGGTAGTTAGACGAATTAGATCGCTCTCCAGAATTTTTAAAAATAGGGATAACAGATGCTGCTTTCCATCAGGCTGGAAAACAAGACTCTGATAAGCACTTGTTAAATAGTTTTGAAAGGATAGATAACAGCTCCGAAGAACACTTCTACAAGACAATAACAGGTATGTTGTCCGGGTCGCAAGCTGTAGAAGAGTCTAAGCAGGAAATCACTTTAGATACAGAAGCTGGAGTGATACGGATGTCGAGCAGTGGATCAACCTGTTTGACGGCTATATCAGGTTTTACTGGTTATTTTTTAAAAAAGAAGTGAGCTGTTCCAATTAAGGAATCAAAGTGTTCCATTTTAGAAACTGGTTGCCTTGATTGGAACAAAATGGTGTCTTGACAATATTTATTTGCAAAAACAGTGCAATCAATTAAGTCAAATTATTAGTATAGTAGTGTTGTCTCATTGTATTAGTTAAATCAAAAATCTTGTATTGAAATTTTTAATCATAAAATCATCTTTCATAATTGAATCATCTTTGGTTAAAAAATATTTATTTCTTAGTTGTTCCAATTTTGGCAACTCTCCCTTACTAAAGTTGTATAAATATGTAAGGATAATGTATGCATGAATATAAATAAATAGCAAATATATGTGTATATATATGTATATCCATATTATATGCCAGTATATGATAAATAGAAAATATATGCATAAATTTATAATAAATAAAGTAATATAAATTTTTTCTTCACTCCAGGTATTAAGCCCTTTTAAATCTTATAATTTTCCAAGGCTATGTTTGTACAAAGTTCCGTATTTATCTGGTGTCAGTAGCGCAATAACTTACTTAACTGCAGCGTAGTGGACCTCTTATCTAAAGAAAGAGCCTTTGCTTCAGATAAGAGTTCCAGGATCTGATAAAAGGAGGAGGGAAATTCCTAGATAAATGCTTTTCTGCCGTGCTTTTTGAAAAGACTGTACAGACTGCTTAGAGTATCTAAATAATCACAAAAAAATAATAGTAAAAAAAATGAAGGTTCATGATACATTTTACATTAACAGTAATTGAGCGCATAACATTTGGAGGAACTGCCCGGATCACAAGTAGGTTCTCTGCTTACTTGTGATCTCTTGCCAATCAGCTCACCTACTTAAGAAAAGATTAACTTTTATTTATTTTGTTATTTCACACACCCTAGATAACTTGAACGAAACCGCAGCTATACTAACTTTGTTATTTACTTATGAGCCATTTATGCTTGGGAAAGATTTATCCGTTTACTGAACTAACTCAATGTGGTGATACGGCCAATAATACTCACTCCTCTCTCAACAACTCCACCTCTACAGATTCTACCGACTCATTAGAACTATCTGACACTAATCCATTGAAATGGGAAAACAACCACGGCTCAACAAACAAGAACGTCAAAAACAATATGTCTCTAGAGGAAATTTTGGAATGTTTAGCAATGAAACCAATCCAGTAGATGCAACCAAAAATGTTTAAGGGTACTGAAACTAAAAACGTCAGCAAATGGTTAGCTAGCTTTTGCTGTGATCGGATGCAAGAAAGTTGTTAGCATTTCTACTATACCTGGAAAGTAGTGCCCTGGTGTATTTTGAAACACTACTAAGAATGATTTTAACCAACTCTAACAACAATTCTGCTGTCACTATGGAAATGTTGACATAGCATGGAACAGAAAAATGAAATTGTTTGGGTAGTCACAGGATGCAGGTTTTAATTCATATATTAACACCCTCGATATATTAACACCCTCGAGTCAGCAATTAGGTATCAATGACAAGATCAAGTTGAGTTTATTCATTAAAGGATTGAAGCTTCACCAATGGGATACCATTAAATTAAAGCAACCTTCTGGTTATCAAGCTGCAGTAGCATTTGCTATGCTACAAGACTCAATTGCATAAGACTCAACCATCTCTTGATTAGAAACTCAGCTAGATGCACTCCCAAATTCCCCTAAACAAACAGTGGTAGCTTCCATCTACCATGAGCACCCTAACTTGTATCAGCGCATTGTTGAATTGCAAACAGTAATAGACTCATTAAAGAAAAACAATAACCGCCGTACCCAGCACAAAAGATTTTGTTCAAAGGGTCGTAACCTGCATACCAGTGATGGACAAGTGATATGCAATCAATACTTAAAAGTAGGGCACGTCCAAAGGTTGTATCAAGTTTTCCCATTACCAAAAAAATTACTATATCACCACAACATAACCGTTGGAACCATTTTACCCAAAACTCAACTACATTTTGTAATACTTCTTTCCCAAAGGGACAATTTCAAAACAATACACCAAGAAATAATTCGCATTCAAATAACTGAATTCCTCAAAGATACACTAACACACTGGAATTTTATCCAGATGAAGAAGACTTGTGCTCTAAAATTTGGGGTAGATTTATGGTAAACCCGTTCTTACTATTATGGATACAGGAGCAATATGTAGTGTAATGGATACATCTGTTTACAAGATTATAAAGGAAAAAGTTGCCAAATTTTTACTCTATTACGGCTAACTAAAAATGGCAATTTTCATGCAATGTTAGCATAGGAAGCAGTACTTTCAAACATCAAGTTATGATTGGTAAAAATTTAACAAATTTATTCACAGATTTAAGGTTGAACTTGACTGTGGTGACACCTGGTTAATTTTGACAATAAATTCAGCATCTCAATGAATAAAGAGGCTATTCGAGATAAGTTTACTTCTTCAATTAATGACAAAAAGCCCAATATTGAGGCTTGTGTCAAAAAATAAAGCTGTAAATTATCTCCAACATTTGACTTCTCCTTACCAGAGATCCTACTTTATCAGTACTGCATATACCCTTCTTGAGAAAAGTAACAATACTCAATCACCAAAACTATTAAATGCACCTTCTCAGCTCATCTTTGTGCCTCCCATCCGTCAACAAGTTCCTAATAGTGACTACCAATTTGCACCAGAGAAAGTAAGACAACCTGAGAATTGATTGTCACAAAGACCATTTATTAATGTAAGCAAATTATAAAAGGTGTTTCATATTCTTATATTAAGTATGTTCCTCCTACCAATGATTATGATAAGCATATATATTGGCGAAGTTTTCGATTGCACAAGAGTACAACCAATAAGGGTTTATCAACTACCAACAATCACTTCTTGTAAGCTTAATATGCACTCATTGAATGAATCAGTAAGATTCATTCGAAAATTTTCAAAATATTGAGATTTACCTTTCGCTCAAAGCCAAATAATTTAGGAACAATTTGGGGGATTTTTGGGGGTATTTTGCCGCTTGAGCACAAGGTAAATGTCAATATTTTCAGAATTTTTTTTTGAAATCGTATTTTTTTTTTTATATTTGCTCCAAATTTGGCTTCTTGTGTATTTGCGTTTTGAAAATTTTATTTTTTTAAACACCCCTAATATATATATATATATATATATATATATATATATATATATATATATATATATATATATATATATATATATATATATATATATATATATATATATATATATATATATATATATATATATATATATATATATATATATATATACACACGTTGTATGTATATGAATAATTCTACAAAATAGAGTACTCAGTGTTCTTTCAAAAAGTAATTAAAAATTAGTAGATATCACTTATCAATTTTACACAGTGTTTTGTCAATGAAAGCTCTTTAAAAATCTGGCTACATTAATCTGAACGCCTTAAGATTTTTTGAAAGTTTTTATTGTCGAATAAAATATAAAAAAAAATTATAAGTGGTTCTACTTATTTATTTACATTTAATATATCTATATATGTGCATGAAGGATTGTATAATCCTGCATGCACATATATATATATATATATATATATATATATATATATATATATATATATATATATATATATATATATATATATATATATATATATTATATAATATATTATGTGCATGAAGGATTATATACACAATTTTCAATCCAATCTTTATTATATATACAATTTTTAATCAAATCTTTATATGCAGGATTTTAAATTCAATTTACATATCGTTACATGCAGCATTTATACAAACATTTATACATGCAGGATTATATATCCAGTTTACATATCTATACATAATTTACATATCTATACATAAATTTTTTATTTAGGTTATGGTCAAAATTGGCAAGAAGAATTCGTAATTAAATTTAACTTAGCATCAAAAACATAAAGCAAGAAACCCGTTTCTAAGTGTCAATTTGATTCTTAAGAAATCGATTCTTTATTTAAGCATTTTTTAAACGCTTTTTCTTTTTGCAACACTTGTTAAAAATGTAAAGAATTTATTTTATATATTGCAATTTTTTTACTACTTTGTACCTGGTTGTAATATCTAACTTTAATCTTAGATTTTGAATCTCAAGGTATATATACAACTTTAAACGCAGGTTCCGAAACAGTGGTGTATTTGTATCTTTAGGCTAATACGTTAAAAAGTTTTGTTGTATGCATTGCCTATCTTATATTTAAAAATGTACTCTCAGGTGCTTAATACACGTTGATTATATTAGGAAAATGTTCCCACCCACCCCGGGCTTAATAAGACCTTCCCTCTCCCTTTATTGATTTTGCTTATTTATCAACAAGGGCACTAAAACCACTAATTTAACACCCACTTCCCCCTTTTACGCAACTGTATGTTTTCAACAACCCTATTTCTCCGTGCGTACGCATTATTTATCAGTATTTATCGGCAAGGAACTTATTATATCTCTCTAAGATTTTAATTTGTGTTGTATTATTTTTGCTGGGTTTAAAAACAAATTGCTATATTCTAAATATAGAGATGTAAAATATATTTTTGTAAATTCGGGAAAAATACTACTAATTCTTATCTAGATATTAATTCAATTCTATTCTAGAAATTTATTATTAGTCGTTGAAAAAGCACAACATAAAAAAAATAACAATAAACTAACTCTAAATATTGCTTCCGAATTTTTTTAACTTCCATCTTTTATTTGCAATGCTTCAATTGCTTATGACTTTTGAAACAATATCATTGGATAATTTTTGTTAAAAGCGGAATGCAATTGTTTAACTTTAAATTATGATAACTACGCTGTGTTTAATAGAAAATTAGTACTATATTATACCTCTTTGGTTAAATCAACATATCAAAATATGTTACATAACAAAATGTTAATTTCTTAAACTCGTGAAATTCTGTTTTTTTTTTCGTTGTTTTTAAATCAATGTTTAGGGGAGATTAAAAACGAGAAAATAGTCATAATGCGTACGCACTCGCTGTCTACGCACAAACATACTTTATAGTGTACGCATTTGTAAGTTTTTTGACCCCTATGGACCCTCTTCCTATACTTGCCTGAGAACTTTATGGAAGACCCCAAAAAAACTCTTAAAACTTGCAGAAGTTTCTGATGATGAATAAAGAGGAAAGAAAAATCTAAAAAGGAAAAAGCTAAAGAGGAAGGAAAAATCCCCGAAGTGGATTTATCCAAAATATTTGTTAAAAATTTGACTTTGCATACATGATTAGCGGCCGTGGCGCAGTGGTTAGAGTTCTGGCTTAGAACCCAGAGGTCCAAAGATCGACGCCGGCTCTAGCCCAATAAACGACATTGGTAAGGAAGGAGGCGTGAATTTCAGTTAAATGCTCTCCCGCGGTGCTCCGTGATAAGACCGTAAGGACTTCAGGGAGCACCTAAATAACATTAAAAAAATTGATTGTACAGAGAGAAACATACGCCTTTATTAAGGACTTTGTAGTTGAATACAAATCTGACAATATGCAAAAAACTTATTGCTTGTAGCCAGGGACAATAGAAAGAACCTTAAAATGATCTTTTCAAGTCCCATTTATAAAATATACAATTTATTATTCTTGAAATACATATTTTTTGAGACACATTTTTGTATTTTTATAGGAAAATGTGTAAAATTTTGGTTTTAAACAAAATAATGGAGTTTGACATATTGCTGAAATTGTGGTCCGAAAAATGTTTTTTTATATATATTTGCAATCAGGGGACACTAAAGAGAGAATGGAGAAAAACTGTGTGCACATAGAAATTTTAAAAAAGTGTAAATTTGGGACACCCTTGTATGCAACCATCGTTTGAACGCAATCGTTTTTGTTTCGTAGCATATTGTTATGATTTATAATAATATAGTTGTTTACATAAATTCATTTAAATCTGTTATGGTGTGTACTTTATGGCATTATTGCCAAAGGTTTTATTAAAGTTGCTTTGATGGGACATCCTAGATTCGTTTCCCTTATCCCTCCAAAAGTGCTCTTGATGTTTAACTTTCTTGCAGAAAAGTTAAAGGTATACAGTAGAGCAGCAGCTGCTAATTTATGAGATGATTCTTTTATTTATTTTATTTTTTTTGCTTTTCTTTTTTTTATCCCGGATAACAGGTATCCTGGATATTACCTGTTTTGATTTACGTTTAAATGCTCGTCCTGAAAATTAATAACTGTCCTTGTAGCAGCAGTCTTCTACATTTCTCCCCAAAGCAGAAATGTATCTGGTTTTCGTTTTTTTGAAAAATCAAACCTCATTGTGA
Organism: Hydra vulgaris; assembly: GCF_022113875.1. Lineage (NCBI taxonomy): Eukaryota > Metazoa > Cnidaria > Hydrozoa > Anthoathecata > Hydridae > Hydra > Hydra vulgaris. The sequence goes on from NC_061164.1 coordinate 22,911,005, forward strand.
GTCATAGTATCTTTTGCTTACCCAAAAATAAGTTTCTTTAATTCGCTTTTTCTTCTCACCTTTAATTCTTTATCTCTTACATTTTGATTGTTTATTATTGTTGCGTCTTGACGGATCTCGTTAATAAAAATTCCGCAGCTCTTTAAATAACTGGTTTGTCAATAAAAATAAGATAAATGTTTGATTAACTGCAACTTTAATGTTTGAGTCGAAGCATTATTAAATTTTATAATCTCAAATTTAAAAAAATGGTCAAATAGTTAAAATGAATGGTTATTGTGGAAAAGGAGTTTTATATTTTTATAACCTGATACTGATAGTAAGTACTTTTTTTATGTGTTAAAAGCGACAATAACTATTGAACACCTTGTTATAATGTTAACATTTGTAACATTATAACAAGGTGTCCACTCGATGGAAAAACTGGAATAGGCTATTTTGGAAAAACATGCTGGAAAAACTGGAAGATGTAATTTTTGAGCATCATTGGCCTAATCATATACATATTTAAATTTAATACATATTTAAAAGCTATTTTGCTTTCAATGTTTTTATTACTTCTCAACAACCTCAACGTTTTTACAGAAAAATTGTTCGCTACTCAATGCAACTAAGGCCTGGTACACGTTTTTCCGAACAAAAATGTAAGTTTTTTTAATTACAATATATGTAAGTTTTTCATCAAAAAGTATGACATATTTGGTATGCATGGAAAGATTATTTTAACCACTATTATAATCTGGTAAAAGTAATGCAATTACAACAAATTGTCAAGCGTAGTTTCATTTAGAAAAGATGCAATTTTCAACATAAAGTACCTTGGAGCTTGGCTATAGATAAGTCTAAAGTTTGATTTTTTCATAAAAGTACACTTTGGTGTTTGTTTTAAATGAATGTAACTTCTAATCAGGTATTGTTTGGGAAAATTATTCATGAAGAACCATTTTTTTATGAAAATTGAAGTTACTATTTTCAATACCACACCTAAATGAGTATGTTTAACAATAATGTAATGTTAGATTTAGATAATCTATGGTAATGTTAATTTTTCTACCAAAGTCGTTTTTGCATAAATAGTATTAACTTTTAGCCTTATGTAAAAAACTGTTTTCGGTATTTATAATCATTTTTTGAAATACTTGGGACTTATTAGGCCATCTTGAAATAATAAATTGTTCCATTCAGAATGCGTAAACAATTAAATAACAGACGGTAAACTTTATAAATAAATTACTTTTAATACGAATTATTTGTTTGCAAAAATTAAATACCAAATGACTAAAAAGATTTTCGGTTTGCCACTAACAACCAATTGGCTTTGTTTTAAATTATTGGCTTTTTTTTTATGTTTTACGTTTACGTTTTTTTACGCTTTACGTTTTACAGTTTGTTTGTTCTATGCCCTAGTTGCATTGAGTATATATAGCATTTAAAAATAAAACTTGTGACTCTTGTCAACAATTAATGATCCTTATACAAAATGTTATAATAATAAAAACATGCAAAATGTGACTTTTTTCAATAATTAACAAAGCTAATTATTAACAAATTATTGACACACTTTAAATAGGCACATGTGTAAAAATGTTAAACTATTTTTATTATTGATTGTTATACATAGAGTTCCCAGACCTCCGGCTTTTACAGAGGATAACACAATAAAAAAATTTATTTTTACAGGTTTGGCGCTGTATTTTTCTCCGTAAAAGCTGGACGTCTGGCAACCCTTATTATACATCATTGGAAAGAGGCTAAAATCAGCATTAAAATAGTGAAAATTTCATAACAAAATAAAAATTCTACAAAAATATATTCTCATTTATGTAACAAAATTTGATTACAAAGATTGCTTAATAAAAAGCGACCAGTTTTAAAATGTCAGAACTGGTTAACGATTGTTTTGTTAACTAGATCTGGTTAACGATAGTTTTGGAACTTTGTTGCTAGAAGCGCAATATTTTGCTTTATTTACAATATTTCAACTTAGGTACATATTCTGCTACAAAAAATTATTGTCTTTTTTAATAAAATTTGGCATGCACATAGAAAATAAGTTTTTAAACTTTTCTTAATAGTTTCAAATATGTTTTCAACATTCTTTCAGTATAAATTTGATGTCTGAACTTTCAGTTAGAACAAACAGGTTGTAACTCTGTCTCACAATTTGTTGGATAGTTTTGATCAGCGCGGTCCATACTATTGTCAGCTTGGCCATTGTCCAGGGAATTTATTTGAGAAAATTGATCTTTGATTACAACATGTTTTAAGTTCGTTTCTTAAGAAAGAAACTGTTGTCAAAATAATGTTTTTTTCTAACGCAAATTATTTTAACTTTGTCAACTCTTATCGAAATATCTATAATTTGTTATCAAAAGATAGGTGTAAGAGTGGGCTGTATTTTTATAGCGGTGTCTAGCATTGCAGAGGGATAGAGTAGGCATAAACTATGACTTTTACCCCTAATTAATAAATTAAACAAAATATAATGTAAATTGTCATTTTTATGGAAGTTCTTATATTTTGCTCCCAGACCACCAGCAAATATGAGAGGTGTATCTTTGTGTTAGGGGTTGATTGTTTAAGATATACTATTATCAAAAATGATTCATTTTAAAAAAAATATTTTTATCCAAATAAAATGAGTAAATCTAGCATAAAAAATAAAATTTATACTTAACTACTTTACAACATAAACTATGGAGTATAATTTGGCTTTAAAAAAAAATTTAAATTAGATTTTCAACCAAGAAAAATTATATATAATAAACAGATATTTTACCATTTTACAAGATTCATCAGTTTATCCAATTATGGAAGTTAGTGTAAACAAAATTCACATTGTAATTAATGTATTGGCTTTGTAATTAGTGTATTGGCTTTTAGTAAATAATTAAATTTTTTAACAATAAACTAGGAATCACTAATATATGGTATACTAAAAATTTAGTCTGCAATTCACCGTATAGTATACAGTAAAATATACTGTGCATAGATTTTTTTTGGGGGCGAAACTGTAATACAAGTTTGTAAAAGAATTTTAGCAATTTATGTAAAACCAATGTGTTAGCTTTTAATTTGTTTTTGTTGGTGTGTTTTATTAAATTATTAACCATTGGTTACACATTCTCACTAGATAAATAAAAAAGTTGAAGCCTTTGGTCAAAATTAGCTATCACTTGATAATGTATTGTTATCTTACTACATTAATTTTAATTAAATACAAAATTTAAATAAAAACGCTTTAATCGTGATAAGTCATATAATAAATATGGTATAGCAATTTAATTCATTAAGATAATTTAATAATTCACACAAAAAAGTAAATGGGTATATATTAACTTTAAGTAAACCAAGTATACTATAAAGTATACAGAAAAGTTAGTATACCGTAAACTCTTACTGGCGATCCCTACAATAGATATCACATGAAGGTAAGCCAGGCTGTCTATCAAAAAGTTGTGAGAGTCACAACAGTTGCAAGTATCTTTTTGTAAGTCAAGTATCTTTTGTCAGGTCAGGTTATCCTGCTACTGGTAACATGTAACCCAGTACAATCTGCTTCATGTCCTGCTGCCTTTTAGGATACGCTTTTTTAGGCAAAGGCTAATCCGTCAAATCCGACATATCCGACTTAAAACACCCCCTGCCTTGAGGCTCTTGGTTGAGTAAAGGCTAGAGATGGGGATAAAAATATTCATCTTGGGTGGATCTTAAATGCATTCGGCTACTGTTTTGTAGAAGGCCTACTAGGCAAAGACTTAGGTGGTAAATAGATTCAATTTATTGACCAGCCTCGCACCCCTTCTTCATCTATTAGGCTGGCGTAGATGTATTTTTAATACAATGTTTCCAATTTAGGATGTTGAATGCTGGATCTTCTTGACTTGATGCATGGGTTTTGCTTGTGTCTCTGTTTTTATGACTAGGCAACTCATTTTATTATCTCCTAATGAAGGTAACTGCTCTAGAACTCAGTTTTAAGGTTCTGAGGCCATCTAGGAGTCAGGTTTCCCGAACTCTGTGGTAGCTCTCAGAGAGATTGATTCCATCAACAGCTGAATAATATCAAAGTATTAACAGTGCCATGTTGCGCATGGATGGTGTCCCTGTGCGTACTTTTGGTGTGCATTACCAAGGCCACATTGGAGCCCATTGTTATGGCTTAGGGTTTATTAATAGTAATGAGACAACTGCTTGGGCTATTAAGCAGTGTACTGAGTACCATCTATGCTTTGAGTCAAATTCTTTAACAAATTTAAAAATGAATGAAGTACCAAAAGCTATAAAACACAAAAAACCATCGTCATCACCAAGTTCTCTAAACGTATTATTCACTAATATTTGTGGTCTTCGAAGTAACTTTTCTTCTGTTGAGTCTTATCTCTTGCAAAGTTCACCAGACCTACTTGCTCTTTGTGAGACTAATTTGAGTTCAGCTGTCTCATCTTGTGATCTTTGTGTTAATGGTTATCTTCCTTTGATTTGTAAAGACTCCAATAGTCGTCATATGCTTGGCCTGGGCATTTACATTTGTAAGAATTCACCCATTTGCCGGGAAACTAGGTTTGAATCCACAGACTACTCGATGTGATGCAAAACCAGAATCTCACATATCCTTTAACAAATTTTCATATCTGATACTACTGTCAACTGTATTGTTTAGTGTATTCTTGTAATTTTTTTTTATAACCTTTACAGGTATGGAGTTGCTGATATTTTGAAAGTTTCATTATCAAAAATCAAATGCAAATTTTAATGATATTTTCTTTTTATCCATATCCAATTTAGCAATTTAAATTAAATCAGCGTAATCAAAAATTTTTTATAATAAAAAAGTTTAACAGTTTATCAAATATCTCAAATTAATACTTTCAGTTAATGAAAATAATTGTTAATACTTTTTTTTGACTGGAAAACAAAAAGTATTATAGTGTAAAAACGACCAGAGAAGTTAAAAAATATTTCCGATTGTTTAAATGAAAATAAGTAAGATTCAGAATATATAATACTGCGCTATCTTGCACAAAAACAAGAGACTGTATGCATAATGTTTTATATAATGTAAAACACTCATATGAAAATCATAAGATTCGTAAGTAAAGCTTTAATATTTGTTTTAATTTAAAAATGAAAGAATTATAAGTAAGATATATAAATCTAAAAATTATTAAGATATTGGTAAAAAAAAAGTTGCTCCTATGAAATAAAAATCTTTTATTATTTTTGATTTTTACAAAAATTTGTTGTAAAAGTTGTTTTGCTTTATGTTAAAAAAATACTACATCGTACTTTTTGAATTAAAGAAAAAAAAAGCAGCTTTGTTTGTACTTTTCATTTGTTAAAATTCTACCGTGACGTCAAATGCTAAAACTTTTATGAATTAAACGCGCTTTAGAGGAATCGCCAAAGTCTGTAGATTGTGACGTATAGTTTAAAGACTCTGATTTATTGAAAAAAATGGAAAAGGCAAGCTTTGGCTAAAACAACAATATTAGTTTTTCTTGGTATGCATTCATTATTTATTTTTAATCAAAAAAACTTGGTTCAAACCTTTTTTTTTAACATTATTTTTAATATGAACATAAAATGTGTTGGGAGTTTGGGATCCCTTTAAGGATTGACATTTTTTTTATTATCTCAAAAAAATATCTTATTATTTTTGTTACCATGATAAAAAAAATATCAAGACATTTTTTCGAGATATTAAAAGAAATGTGCCAATGAATGAACAACCTTTTTTATTGTACTAAAAATTACTTCTTCGTTAAATATTACTCTTTGCTTTTCTTCTTAGTTAAAGGTACCTTTACCTTCAAGTTATGCGGAGGAGGGGGGCTGGCATAGAAGAAAAAAAATTACCTGTTACTCGCAATTTTTGAATGAAGACAATTTGTTAAATTTCTTCTGCGTGCAATTCAATAACTTTTTTTTTTTTTTTTTTTTTATATCAAATTATTAAGTTAAAGAAATCACGAGTAGACTATAAGATCTACTGATGACACTAATGTTACATATATATATATATATATATATATATATATATATATATATATATATATATATATATATATATATATATATAATAAGGTATAACTGTAACAACTGTTTTAAACAGTTGCAAAGTGCAATAACATAAGATATTGCACTGTAACAGCTCATTTTGTCTTTTGTTCGTGTTTTAACAAATAGTTTCTGCAAAATCCAGCTCTGTCTAGTTTGTTTTTGAAGTTATTTATTGAAGTAGCTTCTAATATTTCAGATGGTAAGCTGTTCCACGCATTTACAACTCGATTTTGGAAAAAATGATACCTGAAGGTATTTCTGCTAAAAGGCTTCCTCATTTTGAATTTGTGTTGTCGCAGACATGGACCCTCCTCCAATCCATTTCCACAATCGTTAGCAACCCAATTTATTTTATCGTGGCCATGCTGAATTTTATATTGTTGAATCAGATCTCCACGTAGTCTACGTTCTTCCAGTGACCTTAATTGCATAATATTCAACCTAGCCTCATATGATAATTTCCTAATTGTAGGTGCTAGTTTGGTTGCTCTTTTTTGGATTTTCTCAATCTTGTCAATGTCTTGTTTTAAAAATGGAGACCATGCCTGGACCGTAAACTCAAGATGTGGACGTATGAACGTTGTATAGACCATTTTTACCATGTTTACATCTAAATATTTAAAGCTTCTCTTTATGGTACCTAACATTCTGTTTGCTTTGCTGGTTGCTGAATCAACTTGTGAGTGCCATTTTAAATTGGATTGAACCATTATGCCCAAATCACGTTTAGCTTTTGTGTTACACAATGTATAATTGTAATTGTAATCAATATCAGTCATTATAAATGTAGCATTTGGATTATATATATATATATATATATATATTATATATATATATATATATATATATATATATATATATAATAGAGGTTTCATTATGCACATGCACATTACAGACTCCGTTAAATAAATACTAAGGCACGTTTTAGTTTAACTTTACTAATGACTATGTATTTTTCTATATAAAATAAGACACACTCGTATATTTCCATTCTCTCCAAATTGTTTAAAGTTTGATTATGGATTGTATTTTGAAGAACAAAATATTTAATTTGAAAACTTTTAAATCCTGGGACTTTGCCGATGCTTTTCTAATTGAAACTATCACAAAAAAAGAGAAGACGTTATTAAAATCAAATGTAAGTTATGTGATCTTCATTAAAATAAAATATTATCCAAAACCAATAGCACCGCATGAGCAGCTGTCCTACAGTTTATAAATGACACAAGTCATGTTGAAATATTTTAACATGTTGGTATATTTTATTTAAGTTGGTATATAAATAAAAATAAAAATATTGTTCAATAAATAAATTAAATTTGTTCTTAACAAAGATTACCTCATATTTATTCTTTTTTTATTTTATTTTTCTAAACTAAATTGCTTACAAAAAAAAAAAAAAAGTTTTGTAATTATACATAGAATGAAAATACTTTTGCGTTTTGTTTATAAGTTAAGGAACTTAATTTTTAATGAACAAATTTTAACGAACATTTATTATAAACAGATACGATTCAAATTATTAAATATACTTATTTTGTTTTGAGCATTTTTTTAAGTTTGCATGATTAAAGTATTGCGTAGAAGTATTAAAAATGTTTTTTGTTTTAAAAATAGTTGACAAATGAGTTTGCATAATTAAGACTTTTATATACATTTTAAATTTTTTTTTTTTTTATTTTCAAAAAATTAAAAAAAAAAAAATTAAATCGTTAGAAAAGATTCTTCTCTAAAGCTCTGTGTTTCTTTGTGATTTGTTTACAATGTAAAACATTTTTACGATAACATAAAACATTTATAAATTAAATTCCTGGCGAACGCGTTCTAAATTACATATCAAAAATATGCTCAAAGCAGACACGATACTTTTCTATATTATACAACGCAAGTTAGAACGTTAAGCAACATAAATTTAAAAAATACTTAAAAACTTAAATTATTCTTGGCTAGTAAAAACAATATTGCTGTTTAAATAATTAACAAGAATTTTTCTTCATCAATATATTAATTTTTTAAAAATAAAAAATCATTATAACAATTTGAAAACAATAATTATTCAAAAACAAATTTCAAAAATAATTAAAATATATATATATTTTTTTTTTACAAAATAATATTGAACTAAAATTAATATTAGAATAACAATTGAAAACATAACAAACTTTTCATAATATACTTTACATTTTATTTACATTTAAAACGTTTATTGTTTTTTGAGTTAATTGTTAAATTGAATTAGTTAGCGGTTATTTATTTATTGAGGTAGTTAAACACTTAACGTCTATAAAAAAAAAATAAAGATAGTTTTATGACGTCAAATATCACGTTAAGCTAATGCATTTAGCACTTTTTATTTAAAACAAGGCCTGCATTGCGGCTTTCATTTTAAGAGTATTCTTTTAAGTATATTTCTTTTTCACTGGTGAGCATTGATGTAAATGGATTTTTTTTTTTGATACACGAGCAAATCAAGAAAACAACTAAATCATTAACACATTTCTCAAACACAAAGGAAACCATTTATGGACGAACCCTTTACCATCGTGTAATAAATTGTATAAAGAATATTGTGAGCGCTTGTGCACAATCGTTCCAACGAAGTACACCAGTAATTATTTTTTCATTCATAGTCATAAAATGTTATTAAGACAATGGTTCATTCAACCATTTAAGTTTACTTTTACTTTTTATTTCAAGTACAAATTTCATTTTATTTCAAACATTTAAATTTTACTCTTTATTTCTTTTTATTTCAATTTGCTTTTACTTTTTATTTTCAAATTCAAACAAGTGGTGAAGCAAATTTTCTTGTTTTTTAAATTTCTAGTAACAGTTTGCTGTAATAAAAAAAATATTTTTGTTATTAAACTTATTTAAATTACCATCAACCGGGGTAACTTTGGTCAATTATTGATTTTTTTTTAAATTCTTAAAATTTAGTAAAGATAACATATGTTTAGTTTTGTTACAGATACCAACAATATATATCAACAATTATATCAACAATTTTGGTATATCAACAATTTTTGTAAATAAAGCACACTTACTTCATAGACATTGACATTTTTGATGTATTTTAGTGTTTTTTGACATTTCTGATACATTTATTGAACCAATTGGATTCTTAGCCGGTGAAAATGCCAAGGAAATATAAGCAAAAGCCTGGTTCAAGAGCATATGCAACTATGAAACTATGAAAGCATGTTTAACTGGAAGAATGAGCACACGAAAGGCTAGTAGACGTCAATTTTTAGAACAAGTGTAAAAATCAACATTTATAGAACAAGTGTAAAAATCAACATTTGAAGAAGGTAGGGACACCATTTCGTCTGAGTAATGAGTAATAACTGAAACGCATTTTGTAACTTTGATCCACACCCTCTCCAATTGGAAAATTCCATTGACTTCAATAGATATCAAATTTCTAGTGAAAAATCACTTGGATTAATCCGGTGTCCATGGTTCAAAAATGGTTCAAAAACAACAATCCCAGTTACAACTGGTTCAAATCTTTTATAAAACGAAACAATTCGACCCAGAGGTTGGCAGACACTGAATCCAGAAGGTGCTGAGATCGAAGCATTGAATGTCAACCTTTACTTCCATAAATTGCAACATGTAGTTGAAGATGTGCCTGCTAGTCATATATACAATTATGATGAAACAAATGTGACGGACGATCCTGGTTCAAAAACAGTTGTATGTCAAAGAGGTTTTAAGCGTGTTGAGCAAAAAATACAATATTCCAAGTCCGCAACAAGCATCGTGTATTGTAGCAGTGCAGATGGAACATTGATCCCACCAATGGTAATTTATAAAGCACAGAACTGCTATGTCGAATGGGCAACTGGTGACCCGGCAGGCTCCAACGCTATCCATTTGCTTCAACCGCTGGACGTTGCTGTTTTCCGTCTGCTAAAGATAGAATTGTGCAGAATACTGGAAAATTGGCAAATCAAAGGGAACCGTGCATCAAAGGATCAATACCGAAAAATCAGTTCCTCGGTCTCCTTGCTCTACTGCTACGTCAATTGAAAAGTGATAATTAAAAGCGGTTAACAAAAACATTGGAGGAGGTACCGGTAGTACTGTTAAAAAAGTATTCAATGAAGCTATAACAGGTCTATTAGTGAAACATTGTGAACAGGATGGGAAAACAAAGTGCACCAGAGGAAAAAAGATCACATCTGGCAAATCGATAACACCGCAAGATCTGGTAAATAACAAAACTCCTACCACATCAAAGAATAACAATAACCAAGAATAACAAGAAAAGGGCAAGAGTTGAACAAGTGTCATCATCCTTAGATGACGATGATGACCTACTAGAAAATACAAGTGAAAATGACCAAGTAGAAAGTGACATTGACAATGAAGTAGAAGAGGACAGTAATTCAGAAAGAACAAGTTCATCAGATGGAAAAAAGATTCATGTTAGAGAATAGTATGTGGCAGCATATCCAGGGAAAAACAAAAACACAAAATTAAACTACATTGGCAAGGTTACAGAATTCCTTAGTCGAATACACCAAGTGAAGATGAAGTTTGTTAAGAAACAACCCGGCAGTGACACATTCACTTTCCCACTTAAGGATAAAGTGGATCTCATTACTGATTCGTATTTGATCTTTTTTTTTAAAAGTAACCTAAGTTTGTATGAGTGTTTTTCAAGTGTTTTTCACCAAATCTGAACTCGATCAGAAGAGTTAATAATTTAAGTTTAAAAAAAAGTAAAAAGGACTAAAAATTTAGCAATTAAAACGATGTAATCAACCATTTTTGGCTTCTTTTTTAAATATAATGTTTAACTGATAAGAAAAATAGTTGGAGAAAAACCCACAAAGCGGTAAAAATGGCGGATTCGAAGCAGTCTGTTTGTGCAGTTTGTTTGGAAAAAAAAGGTGAAAATTCAAAATCATTATCAAAAGTGCAACCATCAATGCAATTCACAAAATTTGCTGGTTACCTTTTTGCAAGTCACAACACTTGCAGTACCAATTTCGGAAGTCACTACACTTGCTGATTACCTTTTTGAAAATTGCAAAACTACCAGAACATTAAAAAAAAAAGTCACCTTCAAACTTTATTTGTAATATTAAGAAAAGTTGTATAAATAACTTTACCAGTTGTAAAATTAAGAATTAAAAATAAAATAATCAACTGTACACTTTTGGTATTTTAAAATTATTTTGTAAATTTATAATGTAATCCTTACCAGGATTGTCAGTTGAAGGTATTACTTATAAGATAATATAAAAGATTGAGAAAAAAGACATCTTTAAACAATATGTTTTAATATATAACCTTAGCAGTAATTGCAGTTAGCAAACAATCTTAAAATTAAAAAAGAAATAAAATAAACAGCAAAAAAGAAATTTTACGTGTTTCGTAATTATTTTGAAAAGTTATAATAGAAACCTTATCAGAATTTTCTGTTGTTGATGGATCTAAAAATGTAATACAAAAAAACAAGTAATAATGAAAAAAACAATTACAAACTTTGTTTTCTTTTAAAAAGTTATAATATATAAGCATACCAGTACAAGTTAGCAGCTATCAAATTTATGTTTCCAGCAAATCATTTATATTTATATTACTTATTGATATGATGCATAATTATTTCTTTTAAAAAAATGGTCTTAATAAGCACCTAACTAAAAATCTGGGATATGGAGTCCCAAAAAGACTCCGGCTTTATAACTTTATTTTTTTTTTTATGGTCTCTGGTGTCCAGAAGCTCTAAACATGTTGGCTGATTGATGATCTGCTATAAAAAAAAAAGTTATGATATTTAATGACTTGGAACTTATTGTTTTTATACCTGGAGTTTTTGCCGCCATTATACCTAAGGACTCTGGGTTCAAAAGTTGATTGTTCTTCTGACCTATAAGTCTTGATAAAATATGATAAAACATCTATAAAACATAAAATATAATTATATATAAATAAAACATCTAGGTATATACATTTATATAAAATATATTTCTAAAAAAAAATGCCTCAAAAAAACGTTCGTTCAACACAACCTCCAAACAGACTTCAAAAAACGTAGCACAGAATTTTAGGATAAAATTCAGTTTTGTAAAACACGATAAAATTCAGTTTTGTAATTATGCCAAAGTTTTAGAAAAAAAGTCTATATTGTCTGTATTGCTACAATTGTATTTCTTGTGCCAGCAGCAACATAATTTTAAGTTGCTTTTCTTTTAATAATTTTTTTGTTTTATTAAAAGATAAAAGTATTTTCAATACATTTGTTTATTTTGTATTTTTGGTTTAATAAAAAATTTAAGTTATTTGACACTTTATATAATCTCTGAATATTATCCAATATGAATTTATTTCAAAGTTTTTTCAGATTATAAGACTAAGCTTGTCTTCATCTTGCCTATATAATTCTTTATAAATTATTTTTATAAATTATGATTTTTTTATTTGCCAAAAGTAATTCTGTAATTTAAAAGTGGATGGCAATTTTCAAATAAAAAAAGATGTTTTTAGAGAACGAAAAACATGTTTTAAAATAGAATGAAATTTAAATACTTTATATTTTACTTAAAAACTTTGGCGTATAAACTCGACGAATGGTCACACACAAGCAGTGAACGCCTGAGAGAAAAATGAAGTAAATTAGAATAGAGGAAAATTATTTTTCAAACGAAGCATGTTTTGACAGTTTTCTAGTCAAAAATAAAGTTTAATAGAAGAATATTTAAAAATGTATTCATATAATGACAAGCACCCTAGTAGTACTTACAATACAAAATAGGTACAAACAATGCACCCTGATAGTAGTTACAATAATAATAATAAAAAAAAAAGTTAAAAAAAAAATTTTATAAACACTTAAAATGAAACAAAATTACACAACAAATGTGTGATATATTTGTTGTATAAACAAAAACTTATTAAAAAAAAATTGACTACAAAATAAAAAATATGCATGCAACAATTACGTTGTAAAGTCTCAGAATGGAAAAAAATATTAATGCTAATGTGTAAAGATAATTTGTGTAGTGATTAAGTAATAAACATCTCCTCAGAGTCGCGTCTATTATTATTGGCGTTTTGAAGAGGATCAGCACTAATAACTAGTTTATTCTGTCAGACAATCGTCATCGCCACTTATGCTTTGCCCCACAACTTATGCCTATTCCATACTGCAGTAAAAAAAGACTCACTACAAATAGCCAAAACCCAACCATCCCCAAATTTCTAAATCATAATATTTTTTTTTATGATATGATATTCAAAGTGTAGATCGACTATACAATATAAATAAAATTAAATAAATCACTTACCATTTCATCGGAAAAAAACATGAAAACACAATAAATTAAAGTTCTAATAGAAACACAAAAATACTAATAAATTTATTTTTAAGACATAAAACTAAATAGGTACTTTTAGCATAAATAAATCCAAAACAATAAAAAAGCAGTCACCTTATTCAAATTAAAAAAAAAAAATCAAAAAAATACAATAGAGTTTTCAATAAATTCTAATGCTGTGGTAGATACCTCATTCTAATAATGCTGACCAATCAAAACTGTAAGAAAAAATGAACAACCAGCGCAACCTAAAATCATCACAAAAATTAATCTATGATAACCTAAAATCATCACAATAATTAATCTATGATAACCTAAAATCATCACAATAATTATTCTATAAGAAATAAGCGTCGCACAAAAACGATTGAAAATGCTACCCGCATAAAGGCAAGCATGCAGCAAAGGACAACTAAGGAAATAAAATTTAGATTAAATTGTAGACAAGATAATAATGCAGATGATCCTTGTTATTGTTATTGATTTAGTATACTTATCTACTTATCTGAGTTTTAGATTAGATTCATATCTATATTTTTTATTATTGACTCAGGGAGCCTCTGGTGTATTTATCTACTTATCTGTGTTGTTTGTTTGGATATGGGGTGATTACTGTACAGTAGTTGCAAACATTTATGCTGTTGTTCCGTCTTCTTTAATTCTTTTTGCTGGAATATTAGTCCTGGTCACCGGGCTGATTGGTTTCATTGGAACATATAATGAAAGTCGTTGCTCGCTTGGTGTAGTAAGTATATATATATATATATATATTTTTTGTTATTTAGGTGCCCCAAGATGACCTAACAGCTTTGTCACAGAGCACCACGGAAGTGCCTTTTTTTTTCTGCTTATAAAGCAAGCGCTGTAACAACTGTGCCACAGCCACACAAGTTACACATATTATGTTATAACTTTTTTTTTTTTATTATTATTAAAGTTGGTGTATTATTTTTACAAAGTTAATTAAAGTTATTGATATTTTTTAAAAATTTAAATTATATTACCTCAAAAATCAAATTATTTTACTGAATGATTTTTTATTGTAAGATATTTAAGTTTGAAATTGAAATTGAAATTTTTTACATCTATGGTTAAGATACTATGTTCAGATAGAACATGAGATACTATGTTCAGATAGAACATGAAAAAGATAGGAAATAAAAACTGTAATGAGCTTAAGCATGTGGTTCATAAAAATAGAGATATAAGAGGAGGTTGTGTTAAAGGACTTGATGGAACTTTTGAGTGAAAATAAAAATAATGATTCATTTTGATTGGTTGGTTCATAATTATTAAATTAAAGGTTTAAATCAAAAGAATTTATGTACCAAGAGAAACATATTTGAGTTGTTATTTGAAATATTTAGAAAAGCCACAATTAAATCATATATCTACATCATTTTTTGCAGCCCTTGCTGGTGGATGTACTACCTTCAAATTACTTCAGATTAAGAAAGCAAGATGTAAAATCACAGTCACAAAATATCAAACTTTTTATAGTTTATAAAAGTATAATCTCTATTTATAAAAGTTATTACGAGGTCATCTTCTTCCTTTTATTTATTCATAGAGAGCTGTAAATGTAATAAAAATATTTTTTTATTACATTTTCACAGAATAATTAAATTGTATGTAATTTAAACACCTTGAAGAAAATTCAGTGCAAAAAGGTAAAAATGTAAATTATAAGGAGCAAAAAAAATTGTTAAGTGAATTAAGATTTGGAAAAATGGGATTAAAAAAGTATTAAAACAGAGTATTAAAAAATATATGAAATAAAAATATATACAGTATATAAATTATTATCTAGCATAAATATCAAGAGTTTTAAACTAATATTTTAAAGTTTAATTAAAATTTTTAACTTAAAAAATATTTAAAGCTTAAAACTCTTGATATTTTTAATACACTTTCTGATTCTTTAATTTAAGAGTTTTTAAGTTTAATGGTGAAAAATGAGTTTATGAATCAAGGATCTTCCATAAATTACATCAGGCAATTTTTTATCATTTTTTACCCTCTCTCTTTCTCTCCCCCAACCCCCTTCCCCTCATCACAACATTGCACAATGGGGCAAAATCATTATTAGCTGGACAAAAGTAATAACTTTAAAATATTAATCAGATTTTCTCCATAATTGCCAGGTTGAGTATATTTCATACTAAGAATTAATGGTATCATTAGATTGTTTATTTAGTTGATGTGGATACCTATATTCCATAGCAATAGTGCGTTTTGCATAAATTAAGGGAATTTCTTAAAATATCAAATTTATAAACTAGACTGATATTAATGCTATGATGCTATTTTATGTATTTGAATGATAACATAAACAAATAGTTACTAATTTTTGGTGTTGCTATGCAGTTTTGGACTCTTAGAAACCAGTTATTTAATTATTTTTTTTTAATAAACTTTTGCTTAATTCAAAATTTCTTTAAAAAATGAAATAAAAACTTTGTAAACTCTAAAAGTTTATAGATACAGTTAATAAAAATCAAATTAATTGTATCTATGTAGTTCAATTGTCCTTAGCAACCAAATAAAAATCATCAAGCTTTTATACAATTAGAGCTATAGAATACTTTATTAAGTATATGTAAGAATACAAGCAAATTTGTATATTTGCAAAAACATTTATTTACATAACATGCATTGTTTTATTATATAAATAATAAATATTTATTAAATAAACATCTTAAATACCAACTAAAATCAAAACTATGCAACTGCAATTTATAGTTAGTCAAAAATTGGAACTTCTTTGAGTTTATCAAGTACGCCAATTAGATAAGCATCGCTCTTAGGATAATATGATTTTCTTAAACTACTTATCAAAGGGTCAGAAGAACACATTAATTGCCTAGATAAATCTTCATTTATTTTGACTGCAAACACTTTCAGGAAAATGATTTATAAAACTTCTTAAAGTTTTTTATTTTGAGTTTTTTGTGCCTTTTCACTGAACATGCCACTAAGCAAAGTCATTTTCTCTATAACTTGCCAACCATAAGTAAGAAAATGATGCAAACAATGTTACATATGATACCACGGATATAGATTTACATATTTTTAACTGCTTTGTAGCAGTATTTTTTAAATAGTGAAGAGTCAATAAGAAAGCTAGATGATAATGTACACAAAATAATATGTAACATCTTTATTATACTGACATCAAGTTCAAAAATTTGAGCAAACTTTTCTGCATTCTTTAAAAATCTTCTAGCAGTGTTACCATTACTTGATGACCCAGAGCCACCAGATATCAGCATATTAATTACCAGTCTAACTTCATCACGAATTCAATTACATCAACAATTACAAATCTAACTTCATCACCTGTTTTTGTCCTTGGATAATTTTCTTATTAAATGGTGTCCTTGTAGACCATTTTAGTAGCAACAGTCGATGTAGCAGCGGAGTGCAGCTACATTTTATTGTCATTGAAATGTCAAAGCAATTAAATTAATGCGGAATTAAATTAAATTTTATTGTTTTTTAAAAAAATCGCAATAATAATGACTAGAAAGTTTTTTTTAATTAATGGTATTTTTGTTGTTTTATTAAAGTATGTTTTTAAAACATACACAGAGTGTTGCTACATCGACTATCTTATAGTCTGCTGCTACAAGGTAACTAATATATTTACTAGCTGATCTGACCCGTAAAAATACAGGTCTTTGTGAGTCTATTCCACACTGACCTTTTCTATTCTTTTTTTTAAGATTTTTTTTTTATTTATTAGTGAAATTTAGCGCTGTGTAGTTTATGGACAATCCCTAATCTAAAAAATCTAATGGAGGGGGGGGGGGTAAAAAAGTTGTAAAACAGGGCTTTTTAAACTTCTTTCACTCACAACCCCGTTTATTATTGTAAGTTTTTGTGGCGACCCCATATAAATATATAAGAAAGAAAAGTAAATATTTATTGATGATTTATTTATTTAGTAACAATATACAGTCTTGGAAAAAAGTTTAAGACCACCACGTATAAATGCTATACTTGCGAGCTTGTGTGTAATGTTAAAGAGCGTAATAATAATGAAAAGAGTATGTATTATAAATTAAAATTTGTCTGTTTTTTATTTTTAATTTTTGAACCAATTTTTTTGTACTGTGATAATTTTTTCATTAAATTTTCAGCTTTTCGCAAGTGGTCTTAAACTTTTTTCCAAGACTGTACATATAGCATATATGTGTATATATGTTATATACATATGAAATATATAGTTTTAGAATTCATTTAGAAACATACAAAAATTAAAAATTGTACAAAAAGTTGTAAAATTGCATTTTTATTCAAATTATTACCTATTTTTTATCAAAATAACATTTTTTGCAATAACACAAATAAAAGTGAATTCTTCCCATCTGTTCGCTCTAATATATTCAAATGCAATTGTTGAGTGGTAATTATTAAATTGAAATTTAAAGAAAAAATTTAATGAGATGGATGTGCTTGTTTTTTATTGCATAACAAATTAAATGTACGTAAGACCTCTTCAACATTTTTTAGTGATGAACGATATTGGGATTTAATATGTGTAAAGCTGAGAAAGTAACTTCACATAAATATGTGGTGTATATATATATATATATATATATATATATATATATATATATATATATATATATATATATATATATATATAAGGCTCAATTTAATTTTTTATAAAGTGGCGGACAAAATGTCCGATCCAACCTTGTTTGGGTCGGACAGTGTCCTATCAAATTTTTTTAATATAATTTTTACAGTTTTATGGAACCAAGTTATGCAATCAAATTCTTTGTCATGTTATTCAGTTTATTTAACGTTAGTCTAGTGAAGTTGTAACTACAACTTCACTAGACTAACGTTAAATAAAGTATATTCAAAGTATATGTTTTACTGATCAAAAATTGATATACAAATAAATGTTTTTTTTTTTTTTTTTTTTACTTTACTGTTACAAGTAAGTTAAAATATTTATTTACAAACTATTTTTACAAATTAATATATAGTTTCTATATTAGGCCCCATATAAAAATACTTTTTTAAAATTTAAAGTGCTGTATAGTATTATTTCATGCGTTTAGATTAAATGAGATGATTAATGAGATAACATGTTTTAGATTAAATGAGATGATTAATGAGATAACATGTTTTAGATTAAATGAGATGATTAATGAGATAACATGTTTTAGATTAAATGAGATGATTAATGAGATAACATGTTTTAGATTAAATGAGATGATTAATGAGATAACATGTTTTAGATTAAATGAGATGATTAATGAGATAACATGTTTTAGATTTTGATTTATTAATTTTGAACTTGAGTCTATGGTGTATATCAGTATATAGAGATAAATCTTTTAAAGTTATTTTAATTTATGAATTAGTTAAATTAAATCTTTCCATGATTTAATTGCTTTAATTTTATTTTTTTGTTTCTATTTTTTACAAAGAATTGTTTAAAAATTTTTCTTTGAACTTGACTTACTAATTAAATCATGAAAAGATTAAGTTAAATAAAATATTATGATTAAATGAAATTATTAAAATAAAAATAAAATGATTAGATAAAATTTTTCAATTATAATAAAATTGATTAAACATTCATTTATTAAACAATCAATAGAAGTAATTTGTAAAGTATTTTGCGTAACTTTTATTAAGCCTTTTAAAAGATCAGCTTCAAAGTAATTTTTTTCAAATGCAATTAAAATAAAAAATTAAAAGTGTATAATGTCATTACATTTAACTTGTTTAACTTCAAAAATATTTTTTAAAGATTCTAAAAGATTTTTAAAAAAAGTCGCCAGTGTTTGGACTCGAACCACGGCTTTCTTGTTCAGAAGCTTAGCACGCTAGCCACTCGGCCAGTTGATCATCAAAATTTTAAAACTAAAAAAAATTATTTTTAACAGAGATAGATGCTGAAGATCAAAAATTAAGAAGAGGTTGACGCAATGCAGTTTTTAAGTCAAAGTCAAACTGTAAAACTTGATATATGTTTAAGTATGTTTAAACATTACATCACATGAAGTTTATGTACATACGATATAAGTTTCACTTTTGCTCACGTTTTTTTATAAAGCAAAGGTGAGGCTCTTTCTCACCAATACCTCGGTTGCAATGGTTGCCAAGGGTTTTGTGTCAAACATGCTCCAAAGGACACTACTACTACTAAAACTATTAAAACTATTAAGTTCAGCAAATTTATAAAAAAATTAACTATTAAGTTTTTTGTATAATGCATGTAAATGCATTAGTCTCTCGCTAACTTTTTTTATCATTTTTGAATCAATAAATTTATATATTAACTATTATATAAATAACTCAATAGATTAACTCAATAAATTTTTTATTTTTAGCTATTCACGCTTCTATTTATGATGTTGTCTATTGAGATTGTTTCTGGTACTCTTACTTATATTGGGAAACCAAAGGTACTTTTCTTTCTAAATATTTTTTGTATGTAATTTTTTGGCGGATAAAAGTTTTTTTTTTTTACTCAGATCAATGATGGCATCAAAAAAAGTCTTTGGCTAGCATTCAATGAATACTACTCAAAAGACTCATATTTAAAAAGTTCGTTTGATAAAATGCAAAAAGAATTAAAATGTTGCGGTGTAAATGGACCCAATGATTGGTTAAATATTTCTTATGTAATACCTGACTCATGTTGTATTCATTCTGGGAAGATATGCTATCTACTGCCTGATAATTTATATAATAAGGTATTTAATAATTGATATAACATAAATATAAAAAAAAAAATGATTCAAAACACATGATAAAATAAATGTTTTTATTTTGCTTAATTCAGCAATAGGGCCTAACAAAGTAAAATGGCCCAAAAAAAAATGCTGATTGGTCTGAAATTTTGCACACATCAAAAAGAGTATTAAAAAAATTATTAATAATACTTTTTAATTTTCAAAATAGAAGCTGATAGAAGCTGATAGAAGCTGATAGAGGCTGATAGAGGCTGATAGAAGCTGATAGAGGCTGATAGAGGCTGATAGAAGCTGATAGAAGCTGATAGAAGCTGATAGAAGCTGATAGAGGGTGATAGAAGCTGATAGAGGCTGATAGAGGCTTTTTAACAAATAAATCAAAATCTTTCTAACAAATCCAAGAAAATGTCAAATACTTTTATGAAATTGCATGCAACAAATTTTCAAACCATTATAACAGAGTTGTTATCAGAGTTAATAGTTCTAGTTCTTTAAAGATTTTGATCCATTGCTTATGTAAATACAGGTTTTTATTGATGACTATCTTTTTGAGTATGGTTGATTTTATCATGGAATAGCATGCCAGCAGGACCAATTGAATTGCATATGATTTGTGCATCATTTTTGTGTAATGTGTGATTAAAGAATTTTCCATATAATTAAACATATCAAGACACTGTTGAGAAACAGCAGTCATTAAACTTGATTGGGTCAATTAAAAATCGAATCTAAAAGTAGTCCTTAATTTTTTGTTACAAAACTTTTTGAGGTGTTTTTTTTTTTCCACCTTGCTTGCACCACAGCTTAAATCAATCTATATGAATGTTAATTTTTGTCATATGAATGTTAAATTTGCTATATGAATGTTAATTTTTGTCATATGAATGTTAAATTTGCTATATGAATGTTAAATTTGTTATATGATCCTTAAATTTGTTATATGAATATTAAATTCATTATTTGTATGTTAAATTTGAGTTAATTTGTCCATAAAATTTTTCCACATCTTGTTTGCAATATTATATATTACAAACATAATATTACAAACATTATGAAATTGTTATTATTAGTTCAAGTTTAAAGCTAATTTGAAATTTGAAATTGGATGCAGTTACAAATTTGTGTTAAAAGCAATTTTTCTCATTGTTAGGTCTAACAATGAGGCCCATTATGCTTTTTTCAAAATGAATATGATTAAGTAAATTTGCTTCATTTACAGTTTTTGCAGTTACAAGTAAATTTGTTTCTTTTACAGTTTTTGGAGTAACAAATTAAATTTGCTTCTTTTATAGTTTTTGGAGTTACAAAGTAAATTTGCTTCAAAAATGTTTTAATTGATATTATATATCAAGTTATGTACAAATATAAGTTTTACAATGTAATAACATATAAACATCTATTTCTATTTATTATAAACACATTTTTACAAGGAGATTTTGAAATGGTTTTTAAACAATATAGATATTTTGATATTCAAAGTATATGTTTTACTGATCAAAAATTGATATACAAATAAATGTTTTTTTTTTTTTTTTTTTTTACTCTTACAAGTAAATTAAAATATTTATTTACAAACTATTTTTACAAATTAATATATAGTTTCTATATTAGGCTCCATATAAAAATACTTTTTTAAAATTTAAAGTGCTGTATAGTATTATTTCATGCGTTTAGATTAAATGAGATGATTAATGAGATAACATGTTTTAGATTAAATGAGATGATTAATGAGATAACATGTTTTAGATTAAATGAGATGATTAATGAGATAACATGTTTTAGATTAAATGAGATGATTAATGAGATAACATGTTTTAGATTAAATGAGATGATTAATGAGATAACATGTTTTAGATTAAATGAGATAACATGTTTTAGATTAAATGAGATGATTAATGAGATAACATGTTTTAGATTAAATGAGATGATTAATGAGATAACATGTTTTAGATTAAATGAGATGATTAATGAGATAACATGTTTTAGATTAAATGAGATGATTAATGAGATAACATGTTTTAGATTAAATGAGATTATTAATGAGATAACATGTTTTAGATTAAATGAGATGATTAATGAGATAACATGTTTTAGATTAAATGAGATGATTAATGAGATAACATGTTTTAGATTAAATGAGATGATTAATGAGATAACATGTTTTAGATTTTGATTTATTAATTTTGAACTTGAGTCTATGGTGTAAATCAGTATATAGAGACAAATCTTTTAAAAGTCTGACATTTGGAAACTGTTAAATCTTGGATATTGGTGCAAGAAGCTATCAGGAAGTTTTAACCAAGTCACTCTCCCTAATCCAATTTCTCGAAGATAAGTTGATTTTCTGTTCTGAAGATAAACTGATTTTCTGTTCTTATAAAATCAGTAAGAGATAGAGGGATTTGGTTTTAATTGTTTTAGACATATTTGACTGTAAAGACGTACAAGAAATATCTACATAAAATCCTATTTTCTTACAAGGTCTTTTGCAAATTTTGTGTTAAAGCAGAGCTTGCCTTTGCTGTAATAAACCTAAGGCCATAAAATAAAGCTGTTAATTCAGCAATTTGAATCACTTACAAGTTAAGTAGACATGGTGAAAAACAAGATGGTTTTAGCTGTAAAACAGGCTTGTTGTGATGCTATAAATACATAGAATTTAAGCCTTTTAATTTCTCTTGAAAGGTAAATTATACTGTTCAATAAAGTATCTGCAGTTATTTCTGTGCAAAACATTTTGGTTTAAGTAAGTCTGAACGTGCAGATGTGCTAATAAATCATATGCACACAGTGCATTTTACAATTTTTAAAGTGATAAAAATCTAACTTAAAATCAAAATAAAAATTTTATTTAGCTGTGATGTTTTATGAAATAATTAAAAATTTTAATTTATGTTAAACATATGATGTATATTATTAAAATCTATAAAATTAATTTATTGTATAGAAAAATACTTTTTAAATAAATTTTTTATATTGATTCTGCAACATCAAGTAAAAAAATTTCATAAAAAAAGTTCATAAATATCTCAGGTGAAAATTAATCTTGGACTTCTTCCCAGGTGAAAGTTTTTCGATTTTAACTTAGGTAGGAAGAAGAAATTTATCTAGGAAGATAAATTTAAAAATTTTGTCTGAGGAATGTAAGTATATATATATATATATATATATATATATATATATATATATATATATATATATATATATATATATATATATATATATATATATATATATATATATATATATATATATATACATATATATATATATATATATATATATATATATATATATATATATATATATATATATATATATATATATATATATATATATATATATATATATATATATATATATATATATATATATATATATATATATATACTCTTACATTCCTACAAACAAATATTATGTACAGTATCTTAAATACTCAAAGATACTGCTAGTATCTTTGTTACAATATTTTTGAAAAGTGCTTTACTATTTTTGAAAAGTGCTTTACTATTTTGCAATACTTTTGTAAAATTTTAAAATAGTAAAATTAAAAGAGTGAGAGAAAAAATCAGAGAATGCTGAAACTTTAACATAAATTTGAAAAATACATCATAACTGAGAGAACCCATCAAGGAAAAAAAATGTCGAAGTTAAAAATCAGATCCATAAAAATTGTTAAAAACATCATTTAAAAACAGATTCATAGTTGTTCAATATTTAAATTATAAAAATAAAGCTCAAATATTAAACAAGTACAATCCGGTGAATGTATATATATATATAAATATATATATATATATATATATATATATATATATATATATATATATATATATATATATATATATATATATATATATATACACACACACATATATATAATTCATAAAAGTATGATTGTATATATGTGTGTGTGTGTGTGTGTGTGTGTGTGTGTGTGTGTGTGTGTGTCTATATATATATATATATATATATATATATATATATATATATATATATATATATATATATATATATATATATATATATATATATATATATATATATATATATATATCACCATGATTGGTTGAAGTTTGGACGATTTTAAATTGAGTTTTTTCAAAAACCACTAAATCAATTATAATGATTTTTTTTTTATTATGTTTATATAATTAGCTTTTATTTCAATAAAAGTAAGTTATTCCTTAACTTTACAACTTACATTTGCCTCTTTTCCTCAACATTCTCTTTCCTCAATATTCACAATTGCCCAAAAAGATGGAAACACAAATTAAAAAAGTTTATTTTAAAAAAAACTTTGAAAATATGTATTTTTAATTTTATATAAAATGTAATATTTATATAAAATGATTATTATTTTTGAAATTTTTACAAAATTTCACTTCTTTTGAGACCCAACATGATAAACTTTTGAAGAACTTTTTTTAGGGACTCGTTTGATGTTTAAGGGTCTTGAGCAACCCCTAAAAATTTTTTCAATTTAGTGTTAATTTATTACATAGAATACATTTAGGGGGTGGCAGCAGACAATTTCAAAAAAAGTTGTTTTTGGTGGCACTCTAATATATATATGCATAAATATATGTATATATATATATATATATATATATATATATATATATATATATATATATATATATATATATATATATATATATATATAGTATTTTATTTTACACTGTAATTATTTCTTCATTACTTTTACTATATTACATTATTACTCCAATAAATTCTTCTTATCTATTTGTTCTTGAATTACTCATAACTCATTTTTGTGATTGACATTGACAGTATATATATTTAGAAAAATATTTAAATGTTTTATTTAGGATCTGATCTGATGTTTTTTGGATTTTTGTTGTTTTTTAAGATTATTTTTCATAGGGATGTTTTGATGAAGTTTTAAACTCATTTAACCTAAATCTAAAGAATATAGCAGGAATACTTATTGGATTTGCAGTGTTTCAGGTTATAATTATGCTTAAATATTAGCTTTTATATTATGTTTTAATCTTTGTAAAGCATAAAATGTTGTAATAATAATTGTTTACCCCCTAATTTAACCATAAGATTTAGTTTAACTATAAGGTTTAACCATAAGTTTTGAAAGTTAATAACCATAGATTCTCACTCATAGAAAGGATTTCCTTTCATAGAGTTATTTTATTTCTTTTTTTCTCATCAATAGTAGGTAATTCAAAGTTTTTATTGTTATTGTTATAAAATAATTATAAATTAAGAATTTTATCAAATATGTTTGAAGAATATATCTTGGTATTTTAGTTCTCCTGTATAATGGTTTTAAAAATGTTTAGGTTAACATGTAGTTAAAAACATAAATATATTATTACTCTTTAATATATTTACTCTATAACTCTTTTTTACTATCATATAAAAGGAGGGCAACAGCCTTAATGACGAAAGATTTCCTGTTGTTTCAGAGGTATTTCATTTTCTTTCCACTAACTTTTAGCTTGAATTTTTAAGTTTTCAAATTTTTTCTTCTGAAATTCAGGAAAATTTGTTGCATTTATGTAATTACATTAACATTTAATGCAAATAATATTTGAAAATAATCAAAAATTAGACTACTTAACTATTGTTAAAAATTGTAACTACTTAACTAATGGTTTTGAAACATTTGTTTAATTTAAATAAAACTGACTTGTTTTACACATTTTTATCTTGACTTCAAGATATCTCAATATAATAAGTTTCCTAAATTTTCTAAATTTTGTGAAATAAATATTTGTTCGTTGTTGTTGCAAGGAATGGATCTATTTAAAAATAGTTAAATATAGATAAAAAATGTATTCAATAACACAACACGTTTGTGAATGTAATCAAAATATAATAAAAATTATAAAAGTTTCAAAGAAAATATAAATTCTATTATATCATTTGTTAATCACAATCCTACTAACAAATTGTTAATCACAACCCTGCCAACAATTTGTTTATAAATAAGTGTTACAAATAAATAAATCAAACTTGAAAGTAAATAATGTAAATAAGTAAATCAAACTTGAAAGTAAATAATGTATATTCCTTTAATATATTTGTAGCAGTATAAGACAAACTACACCAAATGCTTTGTTAATGCAAGTTAATAATAGTTTATGTTAATAATAAATAAAATGTTAATAGGTAAAAGTTAATTCAAGTTAAGACAAAACTACACCAAATGCTTTGAACAATATAAAACCATTTTTGTTACCAAATTTTAATAATAACCTGATAATCTTTTCTAACACATTGTTAAACATTACGTGAGTGCCTTTGCCTGATAATTTGTAAACATTACGTGAGTGCCTTTGGCTGATAATTTGTAAACATTACGTGAGTGCCTTTGGCTGATAATTTGTAAACATTACGTTAGTGCCTTTGGCTGATAATTTGTAAACATTACGTGAGTGCTTTTGGCTGATAATTTGTAAACATTACGTGAGTGCCTTTGGCTGATAATTTGTAAACATTACGTGAGTGCTTTTGGCTGATAATTTGTAAACATTACGTGAGTGCTTTTGGCTGATAATTTGTAAACATTACGTGAGTGCTTTTGGCTGATAATTTGTAAACATTACGTGAGTGCTTTTGGCTGATAATTTGTAAACATTACGTGAGTGCTTTTGGCTGATAATTTGTAAACATTACGTGAGTGCTTTTGGCTGATAATTTGTAAAAATCTCATGTAAATGATTTAATGAATATTTTTTTTAATATGAAAACATAACAAAAAAAAGGAAAATTGCGACAAAAAGGTTTGCAACAGTTTATTTTTATAAAATTTAGCTGCAATAATGCTAAAATATGTTTAAAAAAATGATTTAATGCTATTATATTTATCGTTTTATTTAGATTTTCGGAATGATTATCACAACTTATGTTATAATTATCTTAAGGAAGCTTGGCTTGTCGCGTCTAATATTTTCTCCTGCTTAAACGTTTAAATAGGTTATATATATATATATATATATATATATATATATATATATATATATATATATATATATATATATATACATTCCTGAAAACGTTTTTTGTATACTTTTTATATTTATAAATGTTTTGATACAATTTCTTTTTTGCTGAATTTGAATAGTTAAATGATTTGTTATATACAAAATGTTATATTATTGCAGAATCTGAATAATAATATATAATTTATTATATACAAGTTTTCCAGAAAACAAATATTTAATAAATTTATTTTGTATTTTATATGAAAAATAATAGATTTTCAAAATACATTCAACTACCCAGCCGGCATTTGGTTCCAAAAAATCATCTTTTGAACGTTTAAAAGACGTCTTTTTAGGACTAAATGTCAGATAGGTATTTATATATTCCTTCGTATACTATTATTTTTCTTTATGCAACATTTTTCTTAGAATTTCTTGTGTTTTTGTAAATTTGTACCACAGTGGTTTGTTTAATGTTGAAATTTTTATGATGTGAGCATACAAAATATAGTTTTATTATGTTTACTTTAGGCATTTTATGTTTGAAATTTTATAAATAACATTAATTTTGATAATTTGTTTCATTTTTTAATGAATTATTTTTAATACCAGCTAAAATTGCGAATACGTGGTTGAAGAATAAGTAAAAAAATTCCTGGTAGGAAAACATAATAACTGTTTCTATTAACTAAAAAGTGAAGTCATATTTAATTAAAAAATATATTATAGTTATTCAAATATGTGCTTAAATTTTTTCTTTAATTCTGAAAGGGAAAAAAACTTGTAGCATTAGTAGGATGTAGGTGTAGACTTATAAAAAATTAAAATATTATCTACGGTGACGACTACTAGTTGATGGGTGCGGTGAAGACCGGCAAATATTTAACTGCTAAATTTAACATATAAAAAACGCATACTGGCATGTGTCAGGGTTCATACTTATTGCGGTAAGGACAAAAAAGTAAACTTTAAAATAAAATAACAGCCTCGGTTAGGATGCACAGTTATTTAAAAAGCAACCAATAAAAAATTATACTAAAGCTATTTGCGCATTGTAGGAATCATTAAAATCGATTTTTGTTTAGGGGGAAACTTTGAGGAATTAAATTGTTAAATTAAAAATTTGAATGTTTTAAATTAGAAATTAATGAATTGTGATAATAAAAATAACAATAAAAAATATATTTTAAAATAAGTTATTAGAGTTTTTTTTTATATTGTTTTAAAATAAATATAAGTTTTTTAAATTAGTTTTACATGTTTTTAAACTTGACTGCTTTTAATTTTATAAATTTGTACAGGAACCTACTCTTGAAAACAATATTCTAGACCTATTATATTTTCAGTCTCCTTAGTCTTATTTCTGTTGAATGTTCTTTCAGCATCAATGACACAATCCACTTGTCCAATAATATAAACAATCTCGATCAGTCAAAAAAAATAACTGAATCTTTTTATGACTTTGTTAACACCGGTTTCAGTCTTACTTATTAAATATTATTTGGGACTTTGATTTTTTCCTTTGTTTTCACAGTTGAAGATTATTGGAACATTTTCTCCAATCTTTTTTGCAATGGTATTAATTAATTTGTTCCAATTAAAGAGATTAATCTTTACAAAAAAATAAATCACTACTTGAGGTTTATCGGGAAAATGTTAAAAAGCATTGTTAAGGAAAAGATGGTCAAATACTAAAAGCATTACACACAAAAAAGCATCACACACAAAAAAGTATATAACAAATGTAATGAAACATTACTTACTTTCCGAGTTGGAATGGAAGTTGAGCTTAAACTAGTTAAAGAAAACAATATCAGCAAGTTTTTTAATTATGTTCAAAACAAACTAAATAACTCTAAAAATAGTCTTTCTCTAAAAGACAAAAACAATAATAACAAGATGACTTGAAGTAACGAAGAAGTTGCTGACGTGTTTAACAAACACTTTAGTAGTAACTTTACAAACGATAACAGTTATTCTCCATTTATTAATAGTTAGTGTTAATGATTTAATTGGTAATGCACGGCTGTTTCAGAGTGAGCTTTACGGCTTTTTTTTTTTTTTAATTAGGGGTTGTTGCTAAAACATTTATAACTTTTGAAATATTTGAGACAATTTTGTTTTGTAAAAAGAATAAAAACAACAATAAAACGTTTCATTATATGACATTTAATACAATAGTAATAAACTTCTTTTAGTTTATAAAAAACCCGACAAATGATGAACTTGGCTATATTTTAGTAATTTGTCGTTACTTTTTATCAAAAAAAAAAAAGCAAAAAAATATATTTCTGATAGTTATTATCAAATACACTTGTTGTTTGACTGTTATTAAAATAAAAAACCTTTTCTATTTTTAGAATAAATAATAATATAAAAATGAAGTACCATTATATATACAATTGCATTAGATCCAATAATATGTCTATACAAGATCCCACAATTTATGATCAATTAGTTGTCAAGTTAGACTTGGATGATTCTGAAATTATAAGAAACAAATTAATTGCATTCTTAAACAACTTAAAGACTTGTTGGAATGTTAGCCGCAAAGCTGCAGCTTTTGAGAAAAAGTATGCAAATTGGTTGGATACTGACTTTATATCTTCTGCATATGTTCCACCTACTACTCCAACAATTGTTACCACTCCTCTTGGAAGGCCTACTTTGAATTTTGATGAGTCCTCTTTGAGATCTAAGTATAGAAAAGTTGCTGAAATGGATCAATACTCTGCTAGCCAACTATTATTTGCAACTAAAGTCAAATTTGGAAAAGATAATCAGCCTAAAAAAGCTAAATTAGTAGGAAAATTGTTAGTGGATACTATATAATTAAACTGATTATACTGCTAGTGTTCCACTTCAAGATCTACTAGATCATACTACAACAAGACTTTTGTAGACACAGACTGGTGTTGTAAATGCAAATGAGTATAATAGAGTAACTCTAATATACAAAGCTGGTTTTGATGGCTCAAGTGGGCATAGTATTTATAAACAAACATGTAATGATAATGAGTGTACTAGGAATCTGAAGAGTGAAGAATCATTGTTTATTACATGCTTTGTACCTTTGGAACTCTCATCTATTGTTAATGATAAAAAGATTATTCTTTGGAGAAACTCTAAACCATCATCTACTTAGTATTGTCGACCTTTGCGATTTAAATTTGTAGAGGAAACTGCAGACCTTCTTCGTAGTGATGAATTGACATCAAAAAATGAGATCAAACAGCTAACTAAAACAAGCTATATCCTACTTAATGGTAAGCCTATTGATGTTGACCATAAAATTGAAATTACTATGATTGATGGCAAAGCCATCAAGCATTATCATGCATTATCATGCTGCATTATCTGATGTAACTGACTCATCACAGTGTTGCTCTCTTTGTGGTGTTAGTCCTATAGAAATGAATGATATTGACAAGGTATATAGAAAATATTGTATATATAAACTAGTAGAAAATTGCTCAACAAAATTTTTTTATTTAACACTGTTTTATCAATTTTACACTGACACTGTTTTATCAAACACTGTTTTATCAAACACTGTTTTATCAAAGACTCATCAGAAATGCATCATTTCTGATGAGTCTTTATTGATAAAACACAGTGTTAAATGAAAAATTTTTGTAAAGCGATTTTCTAATTTGAAATTTAAAATCTTGAATGAAATTTAAAAATCATTGCTCTGTTCTTTTAAGAACATTATTACATTTTAAAATTTGTTTACACACATATATATATATATATATATATATATATATATATATATATATATATATATATATATATATATATATATATATATATATATATATATATATATATATATATATATATATATATATATATTTGTATACCTTTTTATATTTGATTAGTTTAAAATGCAGTTTTTATTTATTACAGGTGTTACTGTAGTTGCACACTCAAAATGGATTACAATATGGGATTTCAATTCTACATGCATGGATACAAACATTCGAATGCTTAATCCATCTTGCTTACAAATTGCCAGTTAAGAAATGGTCAGCAAGATTACCAGCTGACAAGCAACAAATCGAAATGCAAAAGAAAAAAATTCAACTTGCTTTTCGAGAGAAGATGGGACTGATTGTTGATAGGCCTAACGCTGGCAGCTCAGGAACATATAATGATGGCAACACCTCCAGAAGAGCCTTTCAGAATGAACAACTGTTTTCTGAAATCACAGGACTCAATTTTGAATTTATAAAAATGTTCCATGTTGTTCTGACTTCTATTTCATGTGGTTTTGAGCTTGATGCAGTTTTATTCAGGGAATACTTTACACATACAGCTAGGTTTTATGTGGAGTGCTATCCATGGTATTATATGCCGCAGAGCATTCATAAAATGCTAATTCATGCTCCCAGTGTTGTTGATTACATGACATTACCAATTGGGCTCTTAAGTGAAGAAGCTATAGAGGCTCGGAATAAAGATTTTAAAAAGTATTGTGAGCATTTTACACGCAAGTGTGACCGTATTAAATGTAATGAAGATTTATTTAAGCGATTCTTTTGTTCTAGTGATCCAGTCATTTCTTCACTAAGAACAATAGTTGGTACTAAGAAGAAGGTTTTGCCAGAAGGTGTTCTGCAACTGTTAAAAAACAGTGTTTAGTTGTTCTTTTTATGGAATTTTAGAAGCTAATTTTTGGTTTCTTGCTTTAGTTATTATTAAAATTTAAATTTATGCATTGTAAATTAAAATTGTTAATATTCTATAATTAACATAAATTAAAATTTCCCACATACATTTATTTGGAACACCAGAGCATTAAAAATCCTATTTTTTTCATAATTTGCAGTAAATAAGTCAAGAATTTGTATAAATTTGACTGTCACTATAAAAATATTTAAGATGTTGCTATGCATAATAAGGTATCCATAGCAACCAAACTAAATATCATAATATAAAACGCATACCTCGTATTGGTACTCTTACCAAACTTAGTGTGAATGACACACAAAAGCAACTACAAGTAGATTTATGCTACGCCAAAATAAGTATCCATAGCAACCAAATAAAAAAAAACACCTTTATAAGAAGCGCAGACCTTACACTGGTGCTCATGCAAAATTTAGTGTATATAGAACACATAACAAATCTGCAACTACAAAAAGTAGGTTGTTGCTATGCTAAATTTCGGTATCCATAACAACCAAATAAAAAATAATCTCTTAATAAGAGGTGCAGACCTTACACTGGTGCTCATGCCAAATTTAGTGTAGTTAGCACACATAACAAATCTGCAACTACAAAAAGTAGATTATTGCTATGCAAAAAATAGGTATCCATAGCAACTAAATTAAAAATAACACCTTCATAAGAAGCTCTAACCTTATATTGGTACTCATGCCAAATATAGTGAATGTAGCACTAATATTAAATTACTTATTAATTTTGTCTCAAAATTGGCCATTCTGGCCCACTGTGCATATGTAACTACAAATTTTGTTGCTAAACCTGCCAAGGTTAAAGACGTTTTAGCTAGAAGTACAGAAAGTAATTTTTTTGATTTTCATGTGCATAAAGGGTTGTAATTTCAATAATTTGGTGAACTTATCAAAAATATAACGTTTTTCATATAAGTAATAATAAAAATATAAATGCTAAAAAATCCAACTTAAAATCTTTTTTTTATCAATGTTCACCAAAAATCTGATAAAATAGAGATTCGTTAATAAGTTTATAAAATTTCAACAATCAAGTATGCAGCCTAAAATATTAAATCTTGATTGGCCCAAGACAGGTTTTCCGTTAAAATCGCCAAAAAGCAGAAAAGTGATCCCAAATGATTTAAAATATTTTAACAATATTTATTTTTATTTCGTTTAATGTAAATATTTATTTAAAGAAGAAAGATAGTTCTTCTATATTTTATTAACTTGAAGATAAAAGCGTTTATAGAAAAAAAAATACTATTATTTTAAAGTTAGTGAATTTTTATGCTTTTTATGCGGAAATACGTTGTTTTTTTAAACACAAAAATTCTTGTGACGTCAAGCTCGCTTTTATATAGAGTGAAACAGCCGTGAATGAAATAGTAACTTTTTCACTAGATAATGTATAAATCTTTAAATGAAATTAAAGTCAGTACATCGTATGATCCTGATAGCATATCAAACATACTTCTGAAAAAGTTAGCTCATTTGTAGTGTATTTCAATTTCATTTATAATGAAATTGAAATACAATTGGAATGAGATATTAAATATGTTCTTATGGCTTATTCGTGAAATTAAAGCAAAAGTACTGAAAATTTGAAAAATCCATAATAATTTTAGCCCTAGCGTATATTACTATGACATTTATTAGATTAAATTAGCATGCCATTTATTAGATTATTAGTTTTGATGAATAGAATTTGATTGATTAAAAGTTTATGCGGGTGAAATAAAGTTGTATAGTTTATACCATGACATGGATCTAAGCCAAGATTTAGTTGTTGCTCTGAAAATGTTTGTACTCTGGGAAGAAACGTGACAATTATCAATTGTATGTGTTTTGAATTTAGAATAGCACCTCCCACATTATGCAAAGAAATAAAGGATAACTATAAATTAGGTGAGTGCTTTCTTGGCTTGGTTTTCCAACCCAAAAGTTCTAGGAGTAACAATGGACTGTAACTTAACTATGAAAAACATATTTCTAACGTCATCCACCAAGCTAACTCTAGAGGATACTTAATAGTGAAATGTTTTAAAAGTCGCGATCCTTGTACCCAAGTAAGAAGTAGTTTATATAACTTATATAACAGCAATTTTAGATTATTATTCTTCAGTTTGGTTGCCACATCAAATCAGATTGATTAAATTAGTTAAAAGTATTTTTAACATTTAAAAATAAATTTTTTTGACTTCAACAAATATTTATTCTAAAAGGAGCAATAGTTGCTCCTTTTAGAATTTCTTTAAAATTTTGTAACTGTTTTTGAGGTGATGCATTTTTAATTTATTTATGGGCACGTTGTCAGTGGCCATTTTTATATTGACCTATGTTTCCTTTAGAACATTTATTTGGTGATCTAATAAATATCAATCTATAGTATCTGTTAAAAAGGCGTAATTTTGTACATGGTTTTTGTTACATTTTCTATTTTTTCCCATAAAGTATTTTGAAATATTTACTAAACATGTTTAATATGTGTTGCATTCATTTTTTGTTT
This sequence comes from Hydra vulgaris, assembly GCF_022113875.1. NCBI lineage: Eukaryota > Metazoa > Cnidaria > Hydrozoa > Anthoathecata > Hydridae > Hydra > Hydra vulgaris. Next base: position 22,945,280 of record NC_061164.1, read on the forward strand.
TCTTTCAAATGCTATACCTAAATTATTTTTAAATTTTTGTTAAAAGGACAATTTTTTAAGATTTGCATTCAATTACTTAAAAAGTACTCTACCAATATTTTGAAACAATAACTTTTACTTTTAAGTTATTTTTCAGAATTTTTTTTATTTGGAAGTTTTGTTTATTTTTGTATTCAACAAAAACCGATTCGTTTTAGGAAAGTTTTTTATCTTTTCAAATCATTTATTATATAATTTTATATTCCAAAAAGCATACGAAAGCTTTTTTTTCCAAAAAGTTCTATGCCGTTATTTTTAATGTAACGATAGTCAAATTTTCGTCAGTTATAAAAAAAACACTTCAGGTATGATTTCTGAACTTTCCAGCAGTTTTGCTTTGCATGTTTTTTTAGTGACCAAGACTATGTCGTTTGGCAAACTGGGTGTTTTACCCTATATGGTTTAATAATTTAGATTTAAATAAGTTTTTAAAAATTTTAAAGGTTTTAGATTTCAATTCGGTTTTTTTTTAATTCTTAAATAAATTAGATTGTTTCGGTTTTCATCGAAATGAATGAAAGAATGGTTCACATTATAATTATTTTGTGTAAAAATAATTTCCATTATGTGTAAATTATTATTAAACGGATAGCATGTTTCTGACGGCGATAAAGACGTTGCAACTTACTTTTTTCTGTACTACCCCAGGCGATATTAGCATAATTTAAATAACTGTGTATAAATGAATAATAAAGTTTGATTAAAATTTTCTTATTGAGGTAGATTCGTGCTTTATATAATTAACCAGCTAATCAATAGAAAACCTTTATATAATTAACAATTAACCAGCTAATCAATAGAAAAGTTAAAATTCTGACTAAATATTCTATTTTTCCAACATAAAAAGGTGTTTGGTCTAGGGAGTATGGTTTCCTTCAATGGGGGCCCGCAGGATTTTTTGATGTTCCAGATAATACACTTTCACACATTGTGCAAACTCCAAATTTAAGTATGTTTATACCTATGCCAAATGAGGAGGTCTTGCCAAAAATTTAGAGGAGGCCTGGGAACATAAAAGCCCTTAAACATCCCCCATCCCCCTTAAAAAAAACAAAAAAGGAAGGGTATAAATTTTGTATGGTCATAACTTTTGTAATTTACAATATTTTTCTACGAAATTTAAAATCTGTCGATAAATTTAAACTTTGTTTTAGATGGTAAAGTTGAAGTTTTACTACATTAGTGCCCTCACGCTTGGACAGGTGGGGCGAGCGTTTTAGGGCTTTTTTATTTCCCAGGCCTCCGCCACTCCCTCATTTAACATAGTCATACATGTTCACATCTTTGGTATAGGCATACTTATGTTTAGAGCTTGTGCAAGCTCTAAACTGAAGTGTCCTATCTAGAACATCAAAAATCCTGTGGGTGCCTATACACACATGCCACTTCTTATATACTGGTCCTGAGTAAGGCGTATTTCAGGCAATCTATTTTTATATAAGTATATATATATATATATATATATATATATATATATATATATATATATATATATATATTTCAAATTTTTATTTAATTATATTTAAATTAGATTTGAGACCAAACATGACTTAATTTTGAAATATTTGATAATATTAGAGATTCGTTAAATGTATAGGCACCTCTAAAAATGTTTTTAATAAAAAAATAATAATTTCAGATTTAATTTAATATATGTTTACAATAACATTAATCGCATGAGTATAAATAAAATTATCTTTATTACCTTGTTATATTAAACTCAATTTATTTTCCTAAACTGTTGGCTAATAATTCATAAAGCAAACTTCAAATCATGAAAATTTCTTAAGCTTAAAACATACTTTAACATTAGGAAACCAAAAATAAAACAGTAGAAGTATTTGTATATTAATAAAGGTACAATTAAAAAAATGAAAATAATTATAATAATTAAAATTATTTATAGTAATTAAAAATAATTATATAAAAGATAAAACATTTTGTAAAATTAATTTTATTTAAACTAAGTAAAGCAAAATTTGTTAAAAAGTCACACATTTTAACACAGATTTAATAGCAAATTGCTAACAATTATAGTCAAAGAAAAATAACACTTTTGTTTAATTTCTGTCAAAGACCTGCTTTTAATCCTTGAATAAGTTCGCTGTAATATTTTTGACCATACGTTTTGAATCTAATGGTTAAAAATCTAGCAGCAATTTTTTTTATCAATTAAACAACATGTAAGTCTTCGTTACAATGATCATAGTCAAAGTGATCATCCAGCGTTGGAAAAATATTAACATAAGGTGAAAGTTTACGTAAAACCACACTCAAAATAATAACATTAATGTTCTGCTTAGCAGTAATTGTAGTTGAACTTGAGCCACATACACTAACTTTAAAAGCTTTTTCACAAATTTCAACTTTGACATCACCTGAGGATGGAAAAATCAACCCTCCTTTATTTTTATGCACAATAAAACTGTGTATGTGTCCTATTGGTAATGTATTACCATAGCTAAGATGGTCATTGACTGAATATATGACATAATTCCAGTTGTTGTTAATGCTTGGGGAAAAATTTTGCACTCAATACTGTGTAACAAATCACGAACAATAGACCCTGCAATGTAGCATAATACAGCTTGTTGAAACATGCTTATGTTTTCCTCGTCTAGTTTAAAAAACAGTGATTGAAGAAATGGCTGCTCATTGAACTCGATAGCTTGTACATCTTGTAGTGGTGTTCTTTGACGTGACCATTTCAGATTGAAAAGTTGGAGGTCAGATGTACAATCTAAAATTGAACAGTTTGCATTTCTGCTGGGAGCAATACTATTGTGTATCAGTAACTCTGTCTCATTGAAGATTTAAATTGCACAATATTAATATTATTAAATCCGTTTATAAATATTATAAAATCATAAATATTATTAAAACCATAAATATTATTAAATCCGTTTTTTCCACGTATGCAAGCAAAAGTTAGCTCAAGATGGTCCTGTGATAACTTATAAGTTAATAAATACTTTAATGGTTCAAAGGAACGGTTAAATAGATCAAGAGCTAAGCTCTGTATACTTACACATTTGTGACAAGTCCAATAACACATGTTTTACGACGATGTGAAGCCAATAAAGGTCCATTTTTGCTGTTATCTGTACGTAGAGACAGCAGATATGCAATGCTGCTACTAAATGCTTGCATCCAGTATCTACTATTGCTAAGTTTAAGGGGTTGCTTAAACTTTTTTGCAAATGCATTTTTAGAGTTCATAATGTCAAATAAACGATCAAAAACACGTATAAAATTCACAGCACCTTTTGCATCCTTAAACCCTTTCACATTAAACTTCATCAAAAATTCTATTGCATCTGCTACTGATGAGCTCAATGTTTGACTGGCAACTTTTACATTCATTTTATGTTGTTGGAAGTGTATATGTCTGTTGCCAAGTTTGTTGCTAAGTGTCAATCCTTCTGTTTTTTGTAGTTGACACAAGAGTACAATGTGTTCCCATTTAATGATATGACCATTATTATCATACAACACACCAATATCAGCAAGAGCATTTCTTGCCAATTTAAGCATATGGCATGCATCTAATATAGCATAAACAGGCCTGTTAGAAGATGTATTGTAAATCTTGGAGTAAAACTGATCTATTGTCAATCCAAATTTACAACCCAATTGTTGTAAGCAATCTATATTCACAGGACTTCTATCACCCGTCAAAGTGTGAACTCTAATGTTACTTGATTCACACTTTTGCAAGCAAGTCTGAACCAATGCTTTTAAATTATGCCCTGTCAACCTATGAATAAGTACATAACCAACTGGATATTTCCAATAACTTTGCAAACCAACAGTCAAAAATACAAGCGCTTCAGTTGCGATATTATCATCAGATTCCACACTTATTCCTCCGAAATCTACAAACCCAATAAATTTGCCAGATAGTTCATTATAGATTGTATTTGCTTTAATATGCATAGAATCCATTATTAAAGCTGCATCTCGATACATTACATCATTTTCAGCACGCACTTTCAATTCATCAAACACAGCATTATTAAAACCAGGGTCAAAACTCACAGATGATGTCCAATTGGACAATGAACTTGGTGCAGGCAACTTAAAAACTGTAGTAAGCACGAGTTGAGTAAAACTGAACAGTTAAAGCGAACTTTTTAACTTCTGAATATCGTCTGCCTGTTGAATCTCTTTTTAAATTTTTAATTTCATTTGTAAACATATTAGCTGTAAGTCCTGAAAAATTTTCATTTAAAAAATTTGCTGCGTATTTACAAATCCATTTTTTGTTTTTAGAAGATTTAATAACCTGAGATAAATTATTAATCTTCCTTGATTTGCGACGACGCAATTTTTGTTGTAAACACTTAACTTTTTTTTTCAGAAGCTGTTCGTTTTGTGATTCAATAAGCTGTTTCTTATGTTCTGGTTCATGTATATTATTGTCACCTGATGAGCAAGCATTACTTGTTGGGTAATGTTGCAGAATAGACACGTTAAATAAAATTATCTTTTAGCTTTATGCGCTCTCGTTCGTAGATACTTAAAAAATTCTATTAAATGAAAAAAAATTCTATTGAAAAAAAATTCTATTGAAAAAAAATCTATTGAATTGTATTTATATCAATAATAAAAAAATATAGTTTTGCTAATGTGTTTTTTAAAAATATGTGGCTATGAAAATAGCCGTTTATGTTATAGCTTATACAGGATTTTGACGTTATTTTTGATTTAGTATTTCTATTTCTGGAACAACATTAGTTAAACCACTTGGTCATCCGCGATTAACACGTTGTAAAGCCATCTAACTGATTTTTAAATGTAAAAATAATAGATATAAGTTATATCATATAACTACTAAATAAATAAAAAATATGAATATGTTAAAAAATATAATAATATGTTAAAAAAAATTTTTTATATTAAATGTATTTATCTTACCTTTTGATAAAAGAAATGAAAAACGCTATAACTAATTAAATCGATGAATTAGTTAAATTTTTCTTGTATTAAAACTCCATCGCAGATTTTAAAAAGCAAAATAATAAAATGATTAAACGTGTCTATTCTGCAACATTACCACTTGCGATACTGGTCTGAAATATTTCTTGAACAATTCTTTTTTTTGGTAACTTACGATGTTTCCTTTCATGAAGTAAATGCTTTGGAAAATTGAAAACAGAGGGTATGGCATTTGGACGCAATTTCTTTATCCAGGGTGTATTAGAAAATCTTCTGTAAGAAAATGTTCACTACAGACATAATGATGTTTTTTAGGAATAAACTTATATCATTTCAGTGCAACTAGCCACAACTTGCTTCTATTTTCATCTTTTAATGGAAACCTAAAAATAATATGAAGTATGTAAACATTCAGTTTAACAATTGCTAAAAAACAACTGTGTAGTACATTGTATTGTAATTATACCTCACTTCTATAGCAATTATACCTCACTTGTATTAAAACCTGTTATAGAACATGCATGAATAATTATTGTTCTATTATACAATTTATTAAGCTTTATAAAAGTTTTCTATAGAAGTGAGGTATAATTGCTGGTGCCAACTTTTTTTGTTAAATATAACTATTATTATAATAGTAATACACTAATAACAAAACAATATAAAATAATACATAATATAAAACCAATAATACACAATTATGCCTAACAATAACTTATACAACTAATGACATTAATACATTTTAAGTATAAGTGTATTATTAGTATAGTAAGTACAAGTGTTTCAACATACCTGTGAAACGACACGCCTTGTTTTAGTTTTTGCCGATTTGTGCAACCATATGCACAGCACGAAATAACCATATCTCTGCAATTTTTCAACAAGTAATAGTGGTTCTTAGAAATTAAACTGTTAAAACCTTTCTAAAAACTTAGGTTCAGTTAATATGAAGCTTATATCCCTTTTTTGCTCTTTCAGAATTCAAGTTTTTTGCCGTACTGCAAGATGGCGGACGTCGGCTTCACTTTTTAATTTAATTTTTTTTCCCCAGACTTTTTCGTTGAAAAAAAAGTTTAGGGAAAGGGTATTTCAAAATTGTACGTACCTTTAGAGGAGGGGGGGGGAGAACTTAGAAGTACGCATGGCAACAGGGGAGAGGTCATGATCCCCTGTTGCCATGCGTACAGGACGATCCCTTAGTAATTCATTAACTCTGTTTTTAAAAAAACCGGCTTGAAATTTTTATTTGAAGAATTTCACTTCCCACTGGTCATTAGTTTCAAGATTTAAAACAAAATGTCGAGATAATAAAATTTATTTTAATTATTTGTTTGACTCTAGGCAAAAAAACAATTGAAATAACTAGTGTTCATTCAAAGGATTGCATAAATGACACAACAACTTCTTTTAGCTTAGCTTCGGTAGATTCAGATATTTTTCCTTCAGATCGAATAGTATCCAACAAGCCTGAGTGAGCCGTCCGCACGTGTTTAACAAAAGATCTTTCGAAAGAAGTTACTTTTGAAGGGTCTAATTTATCAAGATGTCCTCTGACACCGGCGTATATTGTTGCAACTTGCTCTGCAATATCCATAGGTACTAAAAAAAAACATGTGTTTTAGCTATCAGAAATAGTTTCACACACACAAACACAGACACACTAAACTTACCATACTGTCCTTGCTTTAATAGCTCAGTTAATCTTACACCGCGGTTTAGCAATGCTTGTGTTGCAGCATCAAGATCAGACCCAAACTGTGCAAAAGCAGCAACTTCTCTATATTGAGCAAGCTCTAACTTCATTGAGCCTGCAACCTTAAGTAAATTATTATTTTTCTGTAATTTCTGATTAACTAATATTCATTTTTTTAAATACTGTATGCAAAAATTTTATCTCAAAATTGTTTAGACAATAGAGTTAATTTAAGATATAATTGCTAAAATTTTCATACTTGCTTCATTGCTTTTGTTTGAGCAGCTGATCCGACACGTGATACTGACAAACCAACATTGATGGCAGGTCGAATACCTTTGTAAAAAAGTTCACTTTCCAAAAATATCTGCCCATCAGTAATAGAAATAACATTAGTTGGGATATAAGCAGAAACATCACCAGCCTAAAAATAAATTATATTTCAATTAAAAAAATATTATTAAAGTAAAGTAATGCAAAAATTATTAAAAATGATATTATGAATACTTGTGTTTCAATAACAGGAAGAGCAGTAAGTGAACCACCACCAAATGCTTCACTCATTTTAGCTGCACGCTCAAGAAGACGAGAGTGTAGATAGAAAACATCTCCAGGATATGCTTCTCTACCTGGTGGACGTCTCAAAAGAAGAGACATTTGACGGTAGGCTACGGCCTAAAAAAATTAAAAAATAAAACGAAATCATAAATAATCTAAAAACAGTAGTTCTAAAAATATACTAGCTTAGATAATTTAAAACAGTAGTTCTAAAAACATACTTGTTTAGATAAATCATCATAAATAATTAAAGCGTGTTTTCCATTATCCCTAAAATATTCTCCCATGGCACAACCAGAATATGGAGCTAAATATTGAAGAGGAGCTGCATCTGATGCTGTTGCGCTAACAACTATCGTGTATTTCATTGCTCCAGCATCAGAAAGCTGTTTTACTAACTGAGCAACAGTACTTCGTTTCTGGCCAATAGCAACATATATACAGTAAAGTTTCTTTTCTAGATATTAAGTTAATAACAAAAGTAAACATAGATGAAAAAAATCTCAAAAATAAATTTAACAATTTCGAGTTTTATATAAAAAAAATTACTCACTATAAATTTACAATATTTTTAAAAAGGTTTACTTTTACCCATTAAATGCAAATTTCAAAAACAAACCTTTTATATTATAAACACCGAAACAAAACTTAAATTCTTCTAAATAAATGTAAACTTATATAATCTTTATTTTAAAAATTTTATTCAAGACCCTTAACTTGATAAAAATCTTTTTATTGTTAACATTAGAGACTGGTCTATTGTTTCAAATCTTAAGCAACCCCTAAACATTATTTTTATAAACATATTTTTATAATATAATTTTTGAAATCCAGTCATTAAACTATATAATAAAAGGGGGCAAGAAGATGCTTATCTTGAAAATGCTGCTCAAAGAACTAATTTGATACATACACACATGTACAATCTCAGCTGGGAGTGAATTAGTGCACAACCAGTAAAAAATTCATTTAAAATTGATTTGGTGAACTGCCTGCTATTTTTATTGTATGGCTTTTTTGTGCCAGTTATCAGCACTGAGACTTTTTCTATATTTTAAAAAAGGTTATGATAAACAAGTTCATAGAATTAAATTTAGCTCAGTTCTATTTGTTTTCATTGCACTCTTCTGTGATTCCACTTCATTTCAATTTCTATTTCTTTACTCACCAGTTTTATTCAATTTCATTTTTGATATGTTCTGTTTTGTTGTCTTTTTTTATAGTATTTTTGTTGACTTTTTAAAATATAATTAGTTAAATTTGCAAACATATAAACATAACACATATATTTTCAAATTCATTGTGTGTGTGTGTGTGTGTGTGTGTGTGTGTGTGTGTGTGTGTGTGACAACACACACACACACACACACACACACACACACACACACACACACACACACACACACACATTATCAAATTTAGTATATTATTATTTTACTAAACTGATGCTTAATATAGCATTTTGATCATAAAATTTTCTAGTTAAGTACAACTCTTTTTCTATTTTACTACAAAAGTTTATTTGTTTCTTTGTGAATAAAATGAAATGAAATATGAAAATCGCACTTTACATCTCCATGTGCGAAAGCAGCTTATTACAAAACTGAAACTTTAATGAATGAGAATGATCCTTATAATATTGTTTCTATGTGAGGTAACTGAAATTTTAACAAATTTTATTCAAATTACTAAGTATGAGTACCAGAGTCTTTCTATTACTTATGTTTTGATTGAGCCATATTTTATGCACATAAATTAAAAAGAAAAAAAATCAACTGTTATATTGCTTATTATAAAGTATTAGACAATAAGAATTTGCTTTGACTTAACTAAATTTTATATTTTTATAAGGTTTTTAATTAAAATTGTAAAACATATTTTTTCAAGTTAAAACATATTCTTTATATTTCTACATTTCTTTGTTTTTTTACAGTTTAAATTATTTATAATAAGTTAAATTGTAAAAAACAAAGCCATAAACAGTGACTTTATTGAATTACTTATACAGGCCTTGTTAAGAAACATTACAGAGCTTGCATTTTACATACAAAATGGTGATTTACATATGCATTCAGCAGTTTTAGGTTCAATTCTTTTTCTTTGGAATATCTAAATTATCTTTTAATATCGTTTATGTGACATTTATTCATTTAACCTCAACTGTGAATTTTTTTTTGTTAAAGAAGCTGATTATTTTAAATAATTTATTTTTTCAATTAAAAGACTCGATTAATATGATTTTAAAAATTAAAAATTTAAATTTAGCTTTGAAATAATGTAAAATAGATATTAAAATGAAGAATATAAAATTTAATTTCAAAGAAATGTAAATTGGGTATTCTAGGAAAATAATTAGCTACTGCCCAATTATATTCTTAGAATACCCAATTAATCTTTAATAACAAAGTTTTTAATACCTGAAAATAAAATATTTGTAATTACATTTTAACTACATAATTGTAGTTAAAGAATAATTTTTACATTTTTATTTTAAATACACAGTTGCATTTTATTCATTTACATACTTAAAATGTGATCCAACTTAAACATTAATATATTTACCATTGCCATTTAAATCAGTTTAAAACTTACATAGATAATAAATCAGTTTACACACTGACTTGTATGGATGTGGATGTGCAGACAGAGTCATAGTCCATCATTCCCAGTAAAGCTTTATATGTATATATTTTTACATGTATTATATTATCGAATTACAAAAAAATTTCTATAATATTTAATATTACTTATCAAAACTTACTTTCATCATTAGAATCATTAAATCTTTTTTGGTTAATAATAGTGTCAATTGCAATTGCAGTCTTTCCTGTTTGACGATCTCCAATAATCAACTCTCGCTGTCCTCTTCCAATAGGTACCAAGCTATCAACAGCTTTTATACCTGTCAACATAGGTTCCTTTACAGATGTTCTTGGAATAATGCCAGGAGCCTTTACACCAACACGCGCACGTTTAGGACAATCCACAGGCCCTAGACCATCAATAGGATTTCCTAGGGCATCTACAACACGACCCAAAAGACCTTCACCAACAGGAACATCAACAATAGCCCCAGTTCTTTTAACAATATCTCCTTCTTTAATTAGTTTATCATTACCAAAAACGACCACACCAACATTATCAGCCTCCAAATTTAAGGCCATTCCCTGAAAACCAATTTAAATACAAATACTTTAGTTAACTAAAAATAATAAAATAACTTTAAACAGGCAAAGCAATTACCTATTATATAAAGTGAACAAGCTTTACACTAAATACCATTATTAATGTCATTGGTGACAGGAATAGACTCTGACCTATGTAAACATGCATCACTTAACAGGTTAGGATGTGTACATCTAGAATATACACAACAGCGCTCAAAATAGTTTTTCAAAGCTTGCCAATCAAATGCAATTTATTCACAAAAACAGGTTATTTTCCCTTGAATTTTTTGAAAATTCCCTAAAAATAGCCAATCATTGATTGGCCGTTATTTAGAGCGCTGACACAACATATACATATATACTACATATAGTATTTACATGAGATAAAAAAAATAACAAAAAAAAAAAAAAAAAAAAGTTTTTAAGGCCATTATTTATAAAAACCACTGACAAATAACTAACATTGGGTCAAGCTTTTACAGAAGATGACTATTGTTCTTTGCATTTTTTGACAGTTTGTGTTTAAAAGTGCACTGAAAAAACCAAACTCAGGCTTGGACAGGAATGGCCTGCGATCGAGCGCTATTCCTGACCAGGAAATGATTTTATTTCTTGACAACTTGACCACAATTGTTTATATGTTTTGATTTAAACACTTCAGAAATGCGCGGAATGTTGAAACGCTAAGCTAAACTTAAACTTGGAAAAAAGTAAAAAAACAAACTAAATTCCTTACAAAAAAAAATTCTTTATGAAAAAGAAATTATATAAGCACCAAAATAAATAAAAAAATAAAACTTAAACTCAAAGCAAAACTTTTTGTTACGCTTGAAATAAATCTTTTTACACGTTTTATTAAAGTTACGCAAAAGGCTTTTAAATTAAGTAACAAATTACTACTAATGATTGTTTAATAAATGAACAAACTTTACAAATTTATTAAAGTGTTGCATTTAATATTTTAAAATTGTATAAAATTCTTTTTTTTTCAAAAAAATTGCAAAAAAAATTTTTTTGTTAAATAATGTAGTTTTTTTAAATAGTAATTTTTAATAATTTCATCTCTAATTAATGTCTAGTTAAAAAAAAGGTTTCCAACTCTTTTATTCGTAAAAATGTGCCTGCGATTTAAATAAAATAAACTGCCAACGAGCAATTCAATTTTAATTTGAGCATTACAACTTTATTAATAAGCAGTTCTTGTAACAAATTTGAAAATTATTATAAATGATATTAACTCATCCATTTCTATCGTAATTAAAAAAAAAATTTTTAAGAAAAAAAATAAATAAAATTCGCCTGCGATTTAAATAAAATAAACTGCCAACAAGCAATTTAATTTAATTTTAATTTGAGCATTACAACTTTATTACTAAGCGCTTCACATAAAGTCATTAATATAAAAATATAATATAATAAAAATAATAATATAAAAATTAACCGTATGAACATTACAAAATGTTTCAAAACTTTTCAATTAATCAACAAAATACATGCTTATATAAGTAAAAAAAAAGTTATTTTATATTCTTGTATAATTCACATAAAATGTGTAAAAGCTAGTAGTCGCAAAAGGTTATTCATAAATTAAAGTAACTTTAAAAAAAAAATCTTTCTAAAATTAATGCTTTAAAAGATTTTTAGTAAGACATAGGAAAATAGTCTCAAGTGTTTAAATTTATCACGAAAAATACATGCCTACAGAGTGCGATCGCACACCATTCCTGTCCAAGCCTGCAAACTAAGTAAAAATTTAAAAATATCAAATTTAAAAAAGTATGCTATAAAAATAACTTGTCTTTTTAATTCAAAAATTCACTTAATAGACTTAAAAAAAAAAGTATTAAAGTTATTCAATCTAAACTTAATTAGAAAAACATAATTACTTAAAAAATTTGTAATTTTAATATTTTTTAATGTTTACCTAGTGCATCAAAAAATAAAAATAAAAAAATTCTACCTAACAATTCGAGCCAGCACCCAATAATCAGTTGATAGCTCTCAAATATTGAAATTTGTTAAACCTTGTGAGCCAGCACCCAATAATCAGTTGATAGCTCTCAAATATTGAAATTTGTTAAACCTTGTGTGCTATACTAACACATTAATAAAGGGGAAAAATAAACAAATTTTTTATGTTTGTATTTAATAATATTTTAAATGCAAGCTACAATAAATGGAACCCTTATTAATTGTAAAAAATATATTTTTTCAAGTCGATTTTTTATTTATTTTCTAATTTGTAATTTTTTCTTTTTAAAGTTAAAAGTTTTCACTTTAATTTGGAATGAAAAATGCAAAAATTATTTAAGAAGCAAAGAGCGATTGCCAAGTTGTCAAAACAAAATGTTACATGCACAGTTTAGGCAAGGTGTGCAAAAGCATTATCTCCTGTGAAGGCATTTATGTAAACATATAATATCTTAAGTAAATATGTATAGATGCTTTATATCAACCATTATATACTATTATTCTAGTCGTACTAAAATAGCTAAAGCTAAGTAGACATACTAAGAGCTTGTCTCATTATTTAAAAGACATTTTATATGTAGAAAAAAACAAATTACTCTACATATAAAATTTTTTTTTATACTTTAATTTTTTTCTTCAAATTTTTTTTTCATTTCAAAATTTGGAGTAGAATATCGTAATACCTTGCAAACAGCAGGGTACCACAATATTTCTATACAAACCCTGCTTAATATGCAGAATTGTATGTATGTGTATATTTATACTACAACACATTCACACCTTTAATCCACTTGAAAACTCCACCATCTCTTCGGCTTGAACATTTTTTAATCCATAAACTCTAGCAATACCATCTCCAACAGAGAGTACTTTGCCAGCCTCTTCAAGTCCAACCTTACTTGAAGTTTTTAAAATCCTCTCTTCAAGTATAGCAGATACTTCAGCAATAGCAGGTTTATAAGCTGTTGTCTGGAAACATCTTGAAACTAAAAAACCTCCACTTCTTCTGCATTGCTAAATCAAAAAATTACATGCCAAAAATTAAATCAAAAAAACTATGTTAACATATACAGAAAACTTACCATTATAAAAAAAACATACAAAAGATAAGATTAATATAATTTTAATTAAATTAGATTAGAGCATTAACCAAAAATTGATTTTTGAGTTATGTTTCAATTTTTAGTAATGGATAATATCCTTTAAAACAATATAAATATAAAAAGAAAACATTTGCTTACTTATACATTGAATTTTATCTTTTTTAATAATAAAATAGGAACTTTTGATTAACATTTTATTAGGGCACTTGATTTTATTTTCCATCACCCATTTCACCTCTGTTTTTATGATTTATAATGATGAAATACATTATGCTGATAACCATAAAAAACGGTACTCTAATACAATGATAAAGTTTAAAAAACTATACTAAATACTCTAATATTCACCTTTTTTTTTTAAACATTCTTTAACACTGTTTTTATTGAAATTCTTTTTTTAATAATTTAACCCAGTTTTTATTGTCATCAAAATTTATTTAAATTTAATTTTTAGATGTACATACATTAACCAATAAATGGAATTGGCTTATTAAATGTTCATATATTGACTGACAAATAGCTATTGGTACAATTAAATGTACATACATAAAATGACAGGCATTGGCGTAAACAAAAGTATGGTTAGGGTCAGAGATCAATCAGAGTTATATGTTTTGCTTAACCCGTTTACAGTCCATGCCATAATATTACGCAAACAAAAAGTGGTTCCCAAATGTCCATGCCGTAATATTTATGTATCTCCCTATATTTCCTTAGTAAAAACACTTTTTTTATTTTAAAAACGCAGGACATTTAGAGACCACTTTGAAAAAATAAGCTGGATTAATAGCAACCATATTTTAAAAAATACACGAGACTGCTTAAGGGTTAAAACAGATTTGTTTTAAAGTGTCAAGAGTAAAACAGTTTTGTTTCAAAGTGTCAATAGAAACCAGGCTGTTTTAAAGTTAACTTTAGAAAAAGAATTTAGTCATAATCAAGTACAAAAATGTTGTTGAATATTAGCATTTATTAGTGTTTTACATTTTTATATGACTCTGAATCAGCATAATGTATTTTATCATAATCAATCATTGAATATGTACTTAAAATAAAATCGAAAAAAAAAAAAAAAAAAAAAAAAAAAGTCAAGAAGTCATCATTTTATTAAAATTTAACAGAGAGATGACAATTTTCAGAAAGATAATTTCAGATTAATCTCTAGTTAGTCTAAAAGATGTTAGCAAAAATCATAACAAGCAACACAACATAATTTTAACAATTACTGTTTTAAACTTTAAATGTTTTCTATTACAGTTTAACTTTGTTTTTTATTACTGTTACTAAATTACTGTTCTGACTGTAAATGTTTCAATCTGCATAAGAATCTCAAACATAATCATAATAAAAGTAGTAGCAAAGTTTAGCCTAAATCGGCAATAGATCCTGTTTAAAATATATATTAAGTATGAGCAAATCAATCTATTTATAGCAACAGTTTTGTAATCAAAATATTACTACTTTATCATAGCGTGCTTGGTGTATGTGTTGTAAAATGTATTTTGCAGTGTTTCTTTTCAAAATTTCATATAAACATAGATGTTTTATAAAAAGTACATTATTTAAACTTTCATTTTGACTTATTTGTTTTTAATTTTCCTAATAATAAATTTACTCATCTGAAAAATGTTGATGTTAATCAGATATAAAAGGTGTTGGGCTTTTTTAAAAACTACTGGACTCTGTTCAAAAGCATATTTTTTATGTTCATGCTAAATTTCATTGAAAAAGATTATGTAGCAGACAACTAATTTTTTGAATTAGAATATATACCTAAATCAAAATATTGTGAATTAAGCCAGACGTTGTGGAAATAACAATAAAGTTTCATAACAAAACTACTGTTAGCTAAACAAACTGTTGGCTAAGACTCTCCAAAATTGTTTGCAGTTTTATTAAGCAATCCTTGTAATACATAATTTTGTTACATAAATGTTTTTTTTGTAAAATAGTTATTTTTTAATGAAACTTTTACTATAGGAATAGTAATTTTAGCCGACTTCTAATTATATATAATAATCAAATTTTAGTTTGACATTTTTAAACAAGTAACTATATATTATTGTACTTATTTGAGAGATGATTTTACATGTAATGGTTGATAACATAAATGTTATTGTATATTAGATAAAATGCCAAAAGAAAATATACATTATTCAAAATTTTTTTATATTATCTATTGAATATTTACTTATACAATTATATTAATTATACAATACAACATAAAAGTGAGGTTATTTGACAGATGTTGTTTGTTAATTAACTTTATTATATTTAGATTTTTAACAGAGAAATTTAAAAAACCTAAAAAGCAACTGAACCATTAATAAAACAAATGTTTTTAAAACTAAGTTTGTTAAAACTTCGAAACAGTTTCGTTTCTTTAAGCAAAAGAAATAGCTTTAAATTTACCTTAATAAGTTACAAATTATAATAGAAAAACTTACTTATAAATGGAGCTAATTATAAACATAAAAATTGAATTACCTTTATCACAGAGACATTACGAGCTAAAGATCGGGCTACTCTTGCAGAAATCATTGTAGAGAACCAAATTTACTTCCTGCCCTTTTTAACAAGGTCTGCCTTCAGGCTTGAGCTTTGCACAAATAATATTGGATAGATGTGTCACAAGAGCATGCGTAAAGAAACAGTTTTGCTGTCATGGGCGTATTTCCTAAATTTTGACACTTATTTACACTAAAGTTGAAACTAATGTAACTACTATCTCAATTTTTACTAAAATATTTTATTTGTTTATAAAATTTAAACTTAGAGGTAGATAAAGAAAACAATGAGAATTTTGTGTTTAATTTTCATAGTATTATTCGATATTCATTTTTTCATCGGAAGTTAGACCACATAAAAACGACAGATAAAATGACGTTTTTTACATAGAAAAAAGATGCCTTTCGGTAGAAATGTTGTCGTAATCTTGGTAAAGAGTCTAGTCTATTTTTAATAAACACTTCAACTCAACAAGCGAAATTACCAGCCCGGTAGCAATAAGTTTTTTTGTGAATAATCCTTTCTCCAGTAAGAAAAATAAAAACACGGACGTACCCTAGTTGCTTTTAAAACGGTTTTTTTTAATAATTTGGTATTAAAAAAAAACCGTTTTAAAAGCATATAGATTTTATATGAACAAGAAAAAACAACTTATTGCTGTTAAACTATTTTTTTATATCTACCTGCAATAATTCTTCTTCGTCTTATAATCCACAAACGTAAAAAATAGAAAGTTTTAACACAGCCAACTTAAATAAAAGTTGACTTATACTGGAAAGAATCTGTTTTTAAAATATTATTATTTTTTCATTATTTAATTTTCATAAAGTTTATCTAAAAAATCAGTATTTGAAATTTGGAGTTACGGCTAAAGTTTTGTTGCAAGTATCATATCATATATTGCTCGACTATAACTACTTCATTTGAAAAACACATTATCAGATCATCATCACATGTGACTAAAAAGTTTTAAACTTCTTTGATAGTAAAATTCTTCTTAAACTCATTCTGTATTATTTTTTTTGACACAACTATTATTTTTGCCATTAACCTTGCGAGTATCA
Organism: Hydra vulgaris; assembly: GCF_022113875.1. Classification (NCBI taxonomy): domain Eukaryota; kingdom Metazoa; phylum Cnidaria; class Hydrozoa; order Anthoathecata; family Hydridae; genus Hydra; species Hydra vulgaris. The sequence continues at coordinate 22,962,321 of NC_061164.1, forward strand.
AGGCTGAATAGAGGAGATTTTTTTCCAAATTAAAAATAGAGAAAGCTATGACACAAGACAGACTTTAATTGATTTTAAAATATTTAAAACCCTGTTCTATAGCATTAAATTTTTTAAATTTTAAATTTATCAAATTAAAATGCTATTCTATAGCATTTTAATTAACAATTTGATTTTATATATGATAATTAAATTTCGGAGAGAGAGAAAGGCGGGTGAGTCAGCATAGCTATTAACACTTGGGGCGTTTTAAAAGTTCTTCTTAAAAAAAAAATTTCACACTTTTTTTTTATTAAGAACTTTTAAAACGGTTAAGCTAGCGTTTTTTGTTCCAAGTTTTAAATTTTTTGTTCTCCCGATTTATCACCACAATATAACATACATCAGTGTATAATAATTTTTTTTATATCTAATTCTAAACTTTAACCTGACGTCATATATTGGTATCTCAGTAGTCTCAGAACTTGAACTATCGCAGTGCAAATGTACAAGGATAAATCTATGGAGTTTACTCGAACAAATTACTAGATCTACTTCTATTTCAAATTTTTTGAAACTATCTATTATTCCTCTTTTAACAGGTTACCTACAAACTAGTTCTACTTTTCTGAACACTTCTACTAATCAGTTTTCAAACACTTCCTCATATTTGAACACCCCAAACCCAATTTTATCTGATTGATAAAGTTTTTGTACGGAAGTTTATACTAAATCAAGTACAGTTGATTCCCGATAACTCAAACCTCTAAAAGACCAAGGAAAATAGATACAACTAAAGCAGTTTCTAAATTTGGCTGATAAGAGATATTATTTTGAGTGAAGGCAATTTTTATTTATTCAATGCTAAAGTATAAACATTACACAGTTATCCTAGCCAAACCAGCTGACCCAAGAACGCCAATTATATGAAAAGAAAGCGTACACATCCAGGTACCCTGTGATGCAAATTTTGAAATCTTTCAAGTTTTCCGCGAAAAATAAGAAAAAATGCTTATTTTTTTCAAAACAGAAAAAATGTGAGAAAGCCAAATATTTTTTTTATTGATTAAAATAATTGATTTTAAAAATTTAGATAAGAAAACTAAGATGACGGCTAAAAAGTTTGGCGGACCAGTCCGAGGAAATTTAATCTTCACAGATTAGGTTTGCTTTGATGCAAAATTTGTAAAAAATTAATAAAAATAACTGTAAAGAAAACTTTACAAAAAGAGAAAACCTCTATCAAAAGAGAAAACTTTATGAAGGGGAAAATTTTGTTCCTTGAAGAGCAGTAAAAATCGTTTTTTAAACTGTGTCATCAAATAAAATCATATCTAAATTGTCATTAATTGTGATAAATAATTTAAATAATTATTTCTTTGTTAAAAAAGAATTATTTAAGAATTATTTCTTTATAATTTAAAAAAACATTTCCTTGATTTTAATAGTTTTTAATTCATAATATTTATAAGTATATTAAGTGAATTGTTATCCAATATAAATTACGTTAAATTTTATAAAAGAGTTTGATTTAGTGAAGTTAGATTTAGAAAATCACCGCAATGTCAAATTAAGCAAAGGTTCATGATGAAAATTTAAAGTTTGTCAGTTTTCTTTGTCTGAAAAAATCTTTAAGTTTTTTAACTATTAAAAGCTTACTGCTTTCCAAGTATATTGAATATGCCAACTTTATAAGACCAAGATCAATATTAGTTATTCTCGGAGACCGCATGGACTCTACGAGTCGTGCAGAAGACTTTGCACAGGAAACAAGAGGGGAATGAAGTTTCACTCAAGAGCGGATTTATAGGGGAGGCAATGGGGGCAATTGCCCCGCCCCCTTTATATAATTTTTTTGGTATTTAGTATTTGTAGCCTTTTATAAAAAAAAAGCTTATATGATTTGTTGATTATTTTAAAATCTTATATTACAAACTCTAATTTACGATTTCCCGACTTTGCAAAACGGTCAATCACGTTTTCAACATTTACTGAAACTTCTCTGTGCACATTAGGTAAGGCCAATTCGACTCGCAAGTTTAAGAAGCTACACTCAGCACTGGTGTCACTTACATGACATGACTTAATAATTTGAAACAACTTGTGAGTGATTTGAAATTGCACCTGGTCACAAAAATCAAAAACAACAGAGTTATCAGTGGGTAGTAATGTGATTCCTCCCTCATCTTTCATCTTTATACATTTGGATTCCCATAGTTCAACTTCTGAGACTACTGAGACACCAATATATGACGCCATTTCATAGTTACACTCGTTAAAGTTTAGAATTAGATATAAATTCAAATTTAGAATTAAAGATTGAAATAAAAAATTAAAGAGCAATATATGTGAGTATAAGTATAAGAGTATGACAGAAAAAATCAAACAAAAAAATTAAATATAAAATTTTTTTTTCGGGTTGCTGATAAAATGTCCCCCCCCTTCCGCATTACTTGATGATCTGGATCCGCCCCTGGTTGCACTCCCCACTTTGTTTGATTTCAATTCAATACAAGCGAGTCCTGAAATGTTAAAGATGCAAAATCAGGCGATCAAATTGCATCTCAAGGATTAAAGAAAATTGTCAGAGCTATAAACCAAGCATCAAGCCAGGCCAAATTTTTACATGATTTTTCTAAGAGCAGGTTAACACTTAAGTGATTTTTTCACCTGCAGTGACTTAAAAATTACTGACAAAAAAGGAGATTCTAGTTTGGGTTGTTGCTCACTGCAATAATTCATCAAATCTTATGAATAATGTTATTCAATCTTGCAAGATTTCTATTTGTTCAATTTTGCAATTCAATCTTGCAAGATTTCTATATTATTTCAAGATGGTTATTTTGTTAAGTAAGGAATCGATAGTGGCAAAAGTTTTCTCAAAGTTTGTCTAAACATTGTCAATAATACGTTAAGGGGTGAGACCAGCTCACTGACACAACAGCAAATTCTCACTCAAAGAATTAGCAAAGATAACTGGAGTCATTCCATTCTTGAAAAAGACTTTCATAAATGGAATGCGTTTTGATGATTCACAATGAAATTCGTTTCACAATTTTAATGATTCAGAATAGAAATATACGTCTGATAAGTTCCGGTGAGCTTTAAATGTAATCAATTAGACAATTTCAAGTATAGTCACAAGAAATATTTATTCTTATGACTGTGCTTTAAGTAGGGGGGAGGGGTCCATAATCGTCTTTTTTTTAGATTTTTTATAGTTTAACCAATTTTTCTCAATTAGTTTTTCATGCTGATCATAATCATTTTTTTTTTTCATTTTAATTATTTACCCTTCAATTTTAATAAAAGTGAATATATTAACAAAAAAAAGCATTGTTTTTTAACAATGCTTTTTTTTGTAGATAGATAGATGAAATTATTATTATCATTAAATATAAGAAAAGTAGAAAACTAGAAATCTTTTTCTGTTTAATTTATTAATAATATACCTTATCATTTATAAGTAACAAAAAAAATTAAGCATTATATATATGAAAATAATTCATACAGTTATTTACTATTGAAAATGAAAAATAACTTTAAAAGTCATATGTGATAGAGACTGCTGCGTGAACTTTCCTTATAGAACATCTAGGTTATATGCGTGTTCTCTGGTAGACATAAGATAGAGGTTTGTATTTTTATATCAACAATCATGTATTTAAACAGAATAGACCTCCGCGACAATGACCTACATTGTATCTCTAAAATAAAGAACCTCATTTTTTGAACTTTTTTTTCATTTTAACATATCTTTATCTATTTTAATAATGTCTAGTTCACAATTAAATGGGTTGCCTTGTAACTTTAATCAAGCTAAAACAGAACTCATCTTGTACATCTAATGTAAAGTTTGCTGCTCTTCAGTTGTTATCCATTTGTTTTTGTAGCTAGTTTCAAATATATTCCATAGTTTCATTTTTTTGGACAATTAACTGGACAATAATTCTCCAAAATATTTTTAAACTGCGAGAACCCTAACTTTTTATATAGTTTAAATAATTAAGTATACATCTACTCTTGAAATTAAATGGAATTTTTTCCAAAGCTTTCCAACTGCAACAACTTAAACAGAAAGTTAATACTAATCATATTCCATCATCAACCAAACAAATAATACTTTTCTCTTTTTTGTAGTTCTGAGGCTAACTTTTGCTAAAATACTCTAGCAAGAATGATACAATCATTCAACCTCTTTGAGGTATACTTATTAACTGCTTTTAGAATTTTTTTTAACTAACTATTCACTGCGTTTTAGAGTAAAGCAGAAAATTTCAAAATTTGATCACCCAAGTTTGTTTTTTATAAAGTCTTTTAGGTAGCGGTGTTCCTTTAGCCTGTTTATCTTTAGAATTGTTAAAACTTTAGAATATAACTGAACTTCTACTGACTGGCACTTTAAAAGAAGATTTATTCTTGACTTCATTAAAGAAAAGTGAAATAAAAAATGAAATCTTGAATAGCCTTCTTGATAGCTTGAATAACGATTAAAAATAAATAAAAAAAGGAAACTAAGATATTATGAAGCGATCTGTCTTTTTGATTACTTAAAACGTTTTGTTTAGAAAGAAACTTCAGATAAAACTTTTTTTTTGAAGCAATTTGTCGTTTTACTTATTTAAAACGTTTTTTTAGAAAAAGACTTAAGATAAAGCTTTTTTTTTCTAAAACGCAACGATTAAAATCAAATTTATCCAATCAAAATTTGAATAGCATTTGAAAGAAAAGTTTATACGCAAAAAAACTTTTGCAAAGACTTTTATTTTTTATATCTTTAAATTTTTATAATAGAAGTAGAAGGTCAACCATAAAAAATTAGCAAAAACTGAATTGTTTTTTAAACTTTTCTCAAAAAATTAATTAAGAATAACTGGTTAAACAAGAAATATAGAATTTTAACCCCCCCCCCCTACTTTAAGGGAAAAAAACTAAAGCTCGAGGTAACCGGTGTTCGACTTTCCGGGAATTAACTGAATAGCATTGATATCCACGTCGTTTTTGTTAATATTACACGTTCAGTTAATATGTACATGAATAACATGTTATATTATAGGGTAATTTTGTGGTAATTGTACACTCTAAGAAAAAAAAAAAATGATGAGCGCAGAAGAGGATGACAATAATATTTTAAGAGCTGAGTTTGATGCATTAAATTTAATCGAAGGGATTACTCAAGTTTTACCCGAGGAAACAATATTTGTAGAAAACAAAATAATTATTTCTAGTGAAGACACATCTTTTAGCAAGTTGATTACAAACGATAACAGTACTCCTTTATGTTCGAATCAAACTTTAATTCAAAGTGATCAACTTGTATATGGAGAAGTTGAAGCGAATAAAGAAACAAAAAATCCAGTGTTTTCAGGTAAATAAAATGATGAGGAATGTCGAAGTGGTTTCGATGACACTTTGGCCGGGGCAGAGGTGTCAACTATAACAACCGCATATTTTGTCACTACTGTCCTGTGTTTTTTTATTTAGCGACACCAAGTTGGCTATAGTGACACTTGGTGTCTAAACAATTCTTTTTAATCAAATATGATTCATTTTATTTTTAAGAAGTTTTTATTTTTACAATAGTTAATTGTTATGAAATTATTTATTATAATAAAGTTGTTTCCCGGAGAATGTGTTACTGTTGGTATCATGTTCTTATTTTTCATATCAAAGTTTGTTGACTTTTAAAGCACTCATGCTGAAGTGTGTTTGAAGTGCTTAGGAGTTAGCTGCAGAGTGAGTGAATAAGGGTTATACATTACCTTATAATTCTATGCAAGTTATCCTGATTATAATATACACAATTAAAACAGCTATTTGTATTTTATTCAGCTAAACCCTTTGGTCCAGTGTTGCAATTGTTATATGAATGTTTTGGTTCAATAATTAACAATGCTTGTTGCTATTGATAATTTATTGGAAAACTAGTTATTTCAAATAATTTGATATTTCTCCATGAAAATTATCAAAACACCTACAATCAAAAAGTAATTATTTTGTCAGCAATACTACAACTACTATATTATTCAGAAAAGAAATATTTTATGACAACTTTTAAACTCTTATTTGTTCTTAAACAAATTTGTTTTGTAAATGAAAATAGTTATTTACAACTTGATTTAAAAATATATATAGTTAATGTTCTCTGTTTATTACTTTAAAAAGGGATATTTTACAGCTTTTTTCATACTTATTGATAAGAGGTAAAAAACAAAGAGTCGGCCAAATTTCAAAATCAATGAACCAACATTAAAAGATATATACAAATATTCACAATAAAGTTGCATAAAGATTGTATTGCTTTAAAATCAATAGTTCCTGTAATGTTTTTACAACCAAAGAATTAGTGAAACTAAAGTAGGTAGACTTTTGGTTAGATTTAATGTATATAATTGCTAACTAATGATGATGTTGCCAAGGACTATTCTAGGAAAAAATTTACTGCTGTTTCATATTCCATATTATTTCCCATATTCGATAATAGTTCCGCTAAACCTTCTTGTCCCGGCAAAGTTTAGTGGAAATATTATCAAATATAGACGTTTTTAGCAAAATAAACAATATTTGCCAAATTTGGGCAGCGCCTAAATATGGTCGACAATGTCAAAAACGGTCTAGAATAGCCCCTGGCTGCAGTAATGCAAAAATATGGACAGATAATTCTTGTAAAGAGTCAACTGTGCCACACGATATATATCTGGTCATAATCAATGTTGTCTAAAAATACTAAAAATTACTAATTTTAATCTATTTTCAGAGATATTAAAAGAATTTAAGTTACATGAAGCAAATGGAGTTCGAAAATAAGACCGATGCTGCTTTTAAAACAATTCAAACCACATTATATTGATAGTAACATTTTTGATTTAAATACTACTATAACTTTTAAGTATTACTGTAAAATAAAATAAACTACATAATAAAAAAAGGATAACTGATCTGAAAAATATATTAATGTTTTAGTTAATATATAAATTTATATATAGCTTCCAGTTCCAATATATTATTCCAATAGATAGAAAAAAGTATTAGAATAAATTGTTTCTAGAACTAAACAAATGCAATATGGGATAAATGTATCTGACTATGTAGTAAATATATCTAATTACTTAAATTATGTTAAGACTACACATATTTAAAAAACCAAGTTATTCTGTTATGTTGTTAGTGTAAGAATACATGATCCTTTGAATCATCTAGGTTTGAAGTATTCTGATTATAGTAAGAAAAAACAACCCCTGACTGCTATCATAGAGCATGCCGTGAAGCTTAATTTAGATACTTTAGTTGATAAGTTCAAACTGAACAAAAGAAAAAAGCAAACACTTGTATCCATTTATCCTGTAGGAATTGTTTAAAAAATCGCTCTCGAAAAAGATCAATGAAAATCAAGGCAGCGTATTACTAGAATCAAAATGGAACTATTTGATTTTAAAAAACAGTGTTTTTATTGTGGCCGTGATTGTATCTGTGACAGAAAAAATCCAAATCACATCAAGTTCAGAGAAGTACATAGAAAAAAATCAGCCATACATTCTTCCACCATCGAAATATGCCACAATAGAGAATACTAACTTGCTAAAACTATAGCAGCATGTTTAATCAGTGTGAATGATATACTAGCAACAGAAGGCAGATATCAATTAACATGTAGAGCCAGCTTCGAGAATCCTTTACCAAATTATTTAACATCTGGATGTCCTACTTGCAATAACAAAATGACATCATTCAATACTATGTGTGAATTGTTAGAAAGAGACATAGAGTTGTACACGTTATCAGAATTTCATTCGAAAATGATGTCAATGATGACGTTTATTCAATAAAAATGACCAAAATCAAATAAAGGAAATGTACGGTGAGTCGTTATGCTTTGTCAAAAGAGAAGGCAGAAGCACTATAATTCTATTGAACAGTGTTAGAGACATTTTATGTGAAAAATGGTACCAGGAAAAAAACACAAACAAGGAGAGAAAGCGTGTTGTTTTAACAGGTGCAAAACTTTTGAAAAATGTCATAAAGAATCATGACTACAATTCCAACGCATATTCCAACGCATACTTTGCTTCATCATTGATCACTCAATGATGAAGCAAAGTAGCGAATATATTGGGGGCATTGTAGCATTCACAAAAAAGTGAATGTTACAATGCCATCCATAACATTTCAGATCAGCAAAGATCAGCAGCTTTGCATAAAAGCGTATGAAAAGCAATATGTCTTTACAAAAAACTTAGATATTTTTGTTTGTCTGAGGTTTCCATTAACTTTAAAAATATTACCTGTGATCAATCAGAAGAGGTGAAGCATCAATGCACAAAGAGTTAAATGGTAAAACCTAGATAAATTACTTTCAAACAAAAAAAAATCAAATAACAACACTCCAGAGCTTATACTCCTGCGTATCTGTTCAAAACAAAATTGTTACAATCGACCCATTAACATTTTCTAAGAATGGTTGTTGTTGTTGAAAGAAAGCCAGAGAATGAAATATGAGTTATCACCATATCCAACATTCTTATTTAAAGGAGGTGTTATGAGATCAGTACAAATATCAACATTGAAAACATTCATACTCATTAATGTATCACCAATAAAAGAACGTGTATCAATCAAGATTGCTGATGAGGGCACATTATTGTGGTGCTGCAATTGGAAAAAAAATTAGTTATTTAGTGAAATTTTTCAGAAATACATTGATTTGATTTGATTGATTTTTCAAAACTTACAACTTGACATGATGGTTATCAGTCGTCCACTAAAGATAGTATCCACCAAAAGCAATCTAGTAAGATATCACAAACAGTTGAAATCAATGGTCTCAATCCATGCCCAGCAGAAAGAAGTATTTTCTTAAGTAACTACAAAAACAAAAATGATTTTGTCAGACTCTTAGCATTGAAGTTACAAAACAGTGGTTTTAAAGTTATTTGTTGTCCCAATGATGCAAACACAAGTGTTGTTAAGCTAGCGCTTGAGATTGACAACGTTGAGTCAGTCACAATTTATTCGAATGACATACTGGAGCACAACCTCAAGGCATCTTTTTAAAATGTTGACACAAAATGAAGCTACAGATCAAAGATTATGTTATAAAATTCAGAATGTTATAAAGACAAATAATAATAAATTTTTAAATTATGTATTATTTGCACATGCATTCACTGGGTGTGACACAACATCAGCAATCCATAACTTCGGCCAAACCACAGTTTTTACAAAGTTAAAAAATTCAAATGAATTGAAATTTACTGTAGATTTATTCTATAAGGAAAATATTTCTACTAATGATATTGGCAAGGGAGCTATTCGTTTTTTTGAACTGCTTCATTCACCTTGTTTCAACCTACAGCATATCAGGAAACATAAATATGATGAAATGGTAGCATCTGATTGTGCAAGTATTGATCCTGCGCTATTACCGCCATCACCAAGACCTGGGTATTATCATGGAGAGTTAATCACCAAATAAATGTATGGAGAAACTTGAGTGGCGTTGATTTAGATCCATTGAGTTAAGGATAGGTAATACTAAATTAAATGCATGAACCAACTACGACAGATATAGAGACAGGTCCTCAAGATATTTTGAACATTATTAGATGTAGCTGCAAAGGTTCATTTGGAAATAAATGTATTTGTCAAAAAGCTGGATTAAATTGTACATCATTTTGTAAAGAGTGCCATGGTGTAACATGTACTAACAGTTTCCAGAAGAAGACATTGAAGAGGAAAAAAAGCCATTTTCTTTCCATGCTTTTGAGATATAAAAGATTAATTTTATGTTAAAAATATATTTATATAAATTTAAAAAAGTATATATGGTGTCGAATTACTTTGTATTTTCTTATAAATATTGGGTTATTTAAACGAGGGTCGCTGTAAATGGGAGGAGGAGGGATGAGGAGAACATTCTAGGAAACATTTTTTCCAAATTTTTAAAATTAGGTATAAAATGTAATATAAATTATAAATATATATAAAAGAAATATTTTTCTTCCTTCCCCAGGTAAATACTGGAGTCATAATCTGTCTTTTTTAAAACGCAGATTGCGACTGATTGTGATTTTTTTTGCTCAACACCATAAAAGTGACAAGATACACCATTAAAAAGCTGATAAAATTATCTTTCCAATGATATATAATATGTTTTTTCCATTTTAAACATAAATTCTACTATACAATAGGTTCTGATTTAATTTAACTTTAAACTGACAATTGTTTTAGTATCTTTAAAATTTGCTTTAAATATAAAAAGAAGTCCAGGTTGGAACAATATAATTTTTTATTCATTATTTTTGTTTTTTTAATTCACTATTTTGCCATTATGACATGGCTTATACACATAAAATCATTTTAAATGTGTTGTTTATTATGTGACACTTCTAATCTTGGCTCTAAAAAATTTATCTGCATAAATTGATAAAATTAGTGTTTTATTGATTTAATTCATGTCACGAGGCTTTAATGTATTTTATTTTTATAAGTTATGAGGCTCAGTGAGATAATAAAATTAATGGAAAAAGAAGATTTCAGCAAAAAAAAAAAAAAAAAAAAAATACAGATTAGATTAAATTGTAGGTATGTCAAATTGTTCTGGTTTTCACTATAATTGTAGGTATATCAAATAGTTCTGGTTTTCACCATAATTGGGCAACAAATAATAAGTTTAAAAAGCTCAACATCATCAAAATTCATTTTATCATTTAAATTACATATAAAAATAGGATATGGATGATTTTTGCTGAAAATGTTTGCTAAAAAACATTTATAAACAGACTAACAATAAATTTGATTTTTTTGATAAATTTTATGTTAATTTAGTTTTCTTTTTTAATTTAGTTCAACCTAACGAAAGTAATATATTGGAGCAACCCTACAAAAGTAACATTTTTATTCAATCTAATCAAAATAAAGATGACAACTCTGAAAATATGTTTTTAAATAATATATCTATCCAAAACAAAGATAATAAGTTTGGAAATCATAGTAATGTCTGTTCTAATTATGTAACTTCCACCTCTCAAACAACAAGTGATGAGGATTTAACCTTCAAAAAAAGCAGGGATTATGACAACAATATTTCTTCTAATTCTTCAAATCAAAGTAAGTTTTATATTAACACAAGTTTTACATTAAGTTTTACTTAAGTTCATTAATTACTTAAGTTCAGTTATGAATTACTAAATATAAAAATATTTTATGGTATTATATATTAAGATTAAAGTATTATATTTTTATAAAAAATGTTTTTTCTTTTTTGACTCACCATTACATAGTTAAGAAAATAAACATAAATAATGTAATTTTACAGTTTTTTTAAGTTGCACTATGTTACAATGTTGCAATATGAATACATATACATATTGTAACGGATAAAATTAATTTCTGGTTCAAATATCACTCTACTCAAAATAAAACAAAAATAAAAATTATTTTGAATACAATACAGCATCAAAGTAATTTTTTATTTTTATTTTTATTTTGAGTAGAGTGATATTTAAACTAGCAATTAAGTACTCTTTTTACTTAAAAATATTATGTAGTTTTTTTGCATCAAGATTTTTTTGTTTGTTTCTTTAATAAACAGTTTTACATATCATTTAAGTCTTAAGCTCACACATCATTTTTGTAGAAAGTTTTAACAGATCCTTTATCCACTTACTAAGTATTGATAAAGTTTTCAACATTTGCTAGATGCTCAGTGATCGTTGGTTTAAAAAACACAATCCAGAGATAGTAAGCTAATGGCAATAATTCTATTGAGTTGTAGTTAAGTATGGAACTCCACTTCCAGTGAATTGTGATGGAGTCTTGTTTTTAATCAAGTACACTAGATTATGCTGTTACAACAACTTAATAAGACTTTAAAACAAATGTTACAAATGGTTAATTTTAACACCTCCTTTAGCGCTAAATGTTTTTTTCTGCTTGATAAAAATTGAGCTGTGTGCCTGAAATGTTTTTCAATAAAGTTTTAATATTATATTATGGTATATATCAACCTAGTAATAGTGTGGTCAATTATCATGAAGATGATACACAGTTTCCAATTTGAAGAATGTATTGAACTCATGGAAAGATTCCAGATAACTCACTGCTTCTAACTTATTTTTGGCTGAATTGTCTAAATAATTTTCAAAATCCTTTAACCAGCTGATGATAGCAGAATAGTTGCTGGTAATTGCAAGTAAGAGATACTTTTGTTTTTCAATTTCATTATTTCTAGAGAATCGTCTGCTTGTAGTATAAGTAGCATGCAAAAGGTTGGATTGATTTTACAAATGGCCTTTTTTTTTTAAAATTCCCTTTTTTTAATAAATTACATTTAGTCATTTAGCAAGCTTGGCCAAAAAGCAGGTGCCATCACACTCTATTCCTGACCACGCATATATTATTTAGCTATGACATCTTGACTGCAGCATTTAAGATGTTTTGAAAACATGTTTGTTTCCATGTCCATTTTCAAAACATGTTTGTTTCTATGTATGTTCATTAAAAGTTATGTTTCAACATGGTAAAAAAATAAATTTTATAAATTAATCCCTTGTAATCAAATGTTTTTATATTACCAAAATACTTTTAAACAAAGTTATGACTTATTTTTATTGATTTTTTACAAAAAAAATATTTTTATTTCAAGTAATATAGGGTTTGAATAAATATATAAAGGTTAATATATATATATATATATATATATATATATATATATATATATATATATATATATATATATATATATATATATATATATATCAATATATATATCAATATATATCAATATATATATATATATATATCAGGCCTTGCAATAAAATGTCGGGCGATGTGAATTTTACGTCGTCCAAGAGCGATTTTGCGTGTAGCTAGGGCTATTTGCGTTGAGCAAAAAAATTTTTGTTTGAGTATATTTAAAGATATTTTTGAGCGGAATTTTAATGAAGTAACTTACGATTGTTTTAACATTTAATAAAGTATTTTAAAAACCACACGCAGTTGATATAAAAGTTTGAATTCCAAAAAAATTAAATATGCTCATTATTTACAAGTAGAAAAAGTTCAGATTAAAAAGCTAACATTAAGCTAACATTTTAATAAAATTATTCAACAATAGCAAAGTTGTCAATAAAATTGATCAAAATTACTTTTAGTTTTAGATTTTTAACTTAAATAATTATTTTACGGGGGCTTTGTTAGGTTTTAGAAGTATTCCATAGATTTAAAAGTATTTATTAACTGTTAAACGTTAAACATTTAAAGTATTTAAGAGTAATTTTGAGAAAACATTTCTAAAATTGGTAAGCGCAATTAAAAAAAAAATAAAAGGATTAATATTAAAACGTATTCTACTTGATTCAATAAAAAAGTACAGTTATTAAAATTTTTGTAAAAAGTAACTCAAAAAAAAATCACTTGAATAATAACAATCGCTTTTTTGTTAAAAGTTGACTTATTGACTTATTTTACTAGAAATAAAATTCATTGTAAACATTAAAAATCTATTCAAAACGTTTCTTAAAGTTTTTTATTAATACGCGTGATTGTGCTTATCAACCGCTTTACGAAAATAAATAAAAATAAATAAATAAAAAAATATTATATAAAATCGCTGGTAAAAATATTAACTATTGCACAGTTTTTAACAATATTAAAATTTCTAGTTTATTACTCGCTAACTTTTTAAAAAGAAAAAATAATTATTTGAAAAACTTTAAATTACTTATTTGAGAAAAAAAAAATCAAATATTAGCATATTTTATAATCTTTTTTAAATGTTTAGTTATAATGTTTTTTATTTGTTTAGTATAGACAAAACGTGTCAAACGTCAAGAAAATAAACATGTTTTTACATTTTAAAAAACAAAACATTTTAAAATAATAACATTTCTACAATTAATGATTTAAAGTAGTTTTGCGGTAATTAAGTAAATTTGTGCAGTTAATGTCAATAAATATGAAAAGGAAATAAAAAGAATTTAATGACGTCAAAAATCACGTCGTGCTTATGCGTCACGCAGTTTTTATTCATCTCAAGGCCTGATATATATATATATATATATATATATATATATATATATATATATATATATATATATATATATATATATATAAACAATTTTATTGAACAAATTTACAAAGATGCAATTTTATGACAATGGGAGAGAGGCTCAAGCTTGACAGGCAGGTCCAACTATGTCGGTAATGCATTTTTGAACCTTGTCTAAATGAGAAATAATATCATTAGAAAAACCAGCTCAAAGTATGTCTAAAGTATTCCATACAGGAGAAACAACCTCAGCAGATGCTAACTTAGCAATTGATTTTATATATGGATTCCTTAAAAGCTCAATGAGAGGGTTGCCATTCATCAATATAGGAACGTTGACAGTATTGCAATAGTTGTTTGCAGTAATTAACTGAGTTTAGTTTGAATTAAATTTACAAGCCACTGCAAGCTCCAATTCGTTATAGAAGTGAGATCAGATTCAAGATCAGCTACTTGTTCTAAGCGATCAAAAAGAAATGACTTTTTGTCAAGACAGGAGTATAAAGTTGAGTCATCAGCAAGTAGAGCCCTGTTAGATGTGTAAGGTTATCATTTATTGAAAACTTTAGATATGTCAAGAGCAATAGCTCTAGCCTCACTGCCTCCATCTAATGCACAATAAAATCTTTCAGTCAAAGCAGTTACCAAGTCAGCCATATGATTGAAAACTATTAGTTGTATGACTGTAAGTTATCTGACTCAAAATATTAAACATTTGTTGATCAAAAACTCAAAGACCTTGCTAATAAGATGTTTCACTTGTCTTTTATAAAATCTATTTTTTAATCTTCTTTATTAATAATAATTTACGATGACGTCTGAGCCTCAGCATATTCTATGCCTATGATTGATATTGAAATACATTCTAATTTTTTTACAATTTTAAAAATTAATTTATTTTACATTTAGACATTCTTGAACAAAATCAAGCTGGGCCTGTAGGTGAATTGTTTGTACCGTCTATATACACAGTTCCGAAAGCCAACTCTTGTCAAGCATCATATTTTGCTCCAGACATTTCTTTAAATACTGGTCTTTCATATCCGATTTTTCAGACCCCAATAAGTAATAGTGTTAGAGATCAAATTTTGGAATCCAACCCAATTTTGGAATCTAATCCAACAGATACACAGATTTTGCCTAGTGAACCGTATCCTATTAAACAGTATTCTAGTGAACAAAAAGGTATAATTTTAATATTTAGAAATGTTTAATTTTAATATTTTATATTTAAATAGTTTTAATTAAAAATTAAAAAAAAAATACTGGAAATTTTTTTGAACAAGCTGAATGATCCCAATTACATTTTTAAATGTAGCGAAAAACAATAATCAATAAGTTTGTAGAAAAACAATAATAATCAATAAGTTTGTAGAAAAACAATAATAATCAATAAGTTTGTAGAAAAACAACAATAAGTTTTATAAACAATAAGTTTTTAGAAAAACAATAATCAATAAGTAAAATTTCAACTCTTCAACTTTCATAAATCCATATTTGTAAGAAGTTCTCTAACATATTTATAACAAAAATATCAAAACTTCATAAAAAGTTTTAGATTTAATCAATCATCTGATGTAATAGTAGCAACTTTTACATTGAACAATTTTTTAATGGTTTTATTGATGCTTTTTTTTATAATTTTCTAAATCTTTTGTAATGATGAATAATTTTTTTTAAATGTCATACAAAAAAATAATTTTCTTTGTTTAACAAGTTTAGTCATGTTTCTTTATTGTTTTTTAATTATAAACATACAAGCATTAGTCAAACAAGGCAAAACAAAAAAGAAAGTCATTGAACTCTTTAAAACCATTTGGTCAAAAAATGTATAGTTAAAACTAATTTTTGTTCTAAAAATAGCATTTTTTTCCCCCCTGTAATTCCTGATTTTGCTTTTAAGTTGGTCAACTGTCCAGTCATCCCTGTACACATTTAAGATTTCCCCAAAAATCTTTTTTGGGAAATTCTTTGGGAGAGGTTATGAAATGCTTGCTTGAAATAATTTTTTTTAGTGACAACAGTACCTTTTTTTCCATCAAATTTTGTCTGGTCACCCTTTAGGTGACTAAAATGTTTCTCATCTCTCACTTGAGTCATCTGCTATGATTATCAGTAGTCCTTTGTTTTATTTTTTTTGGTAGTTTTGCTTAAATCAATATTATTTGTTTTTGCTTTATTTGTTTTTCAAAATAAATGTTTATCATCAATTGTATGACTTTCCTATAAATTTTATAGGAAACTAAACAAATACTAAAAGAATATTTTTTATTAAGTTAAGATTTTTATGATGCACTCTTAAATATATAAGTATAAAAGACATCAATCACCTTGTAATATATTCTGAATTTTTTTTCTTTTTATGTAAACAATGTAAACTTTTTTTCTAGTTTATCTAAGCTATTTATTGCTATAGCATTTTTATTCTCTGCAGCGCGCAGCCTTAAAAAACATATTATATTTAATATTTCCCAATTTTTATGTCGTATTTGGAAAGTATTTTACATTAAAACCTTCTCTTAACATTGCCAATCAAAAAACTATCAAAAATGATAATAAAAAGTTTTTCTAAACAATTTAAACGATTTCAATTTAAAAGTTCCCTATGTTACACCTTTTTGCAATCTTGACCAATAGTTGATTGCAACATATATAACCAACATATAACCGACCAATAGTTGTTCAATTTTGAAAATAAAATAAACTACATTTTTTACAGAATAAATTTCATTAAATATATTCTTGCATGATTAAATAAAAATTTCGAGAATATTTGTGCTCAATGAAAAGTTTAGTAAATAAATGCTGTTAATTAAACTTTTATAAGTTAATTAATAAAAAAAAAAATTTTTAACAGAATTTTAATAAGAATAATAATTTATATTATTTAATAACAGTTTATATCAATTAATAACAATAAATATAACACAAAAATAAATTGTGGTAGTAGAAGCCTAAAATATCTGAAATATTTTATTCATATTTTTAATGCGAACTTTCTGAAATTTAGAAAATAAAATAATTAAAGAAATTCTATAGTAATTTATGATAAAAAAAAAACTTTTATATAATAATAAGTAACTAAACAAATTTTTTAGTAATCTATAATGAAAACAAAAAAAGTTCTATAATTTAATAAAAAAAAAAGAATTTTTAGCCTTCTCATCAAAATTCTACAATGATGTCATATACTAAAACTCTTTGGAATTAAATGTGCTTGAATAAATTATAAAGTCTGTAGATTGCAGTGTGTCTTTTAAAAACTTAAAGCAACTGGCTAACATAAAGATGGCAAGCTTCAAGTAAAACAACTAAGTTCGTTTTTCTTGGTATATTTATTATTTTGTTTTACTCAAAAAAATTCAGCCCAAACATTTTTTTTTATTATTCTCTTTAATATAAACACAACTTGTCTCGGCACATACATTGGGATCCTTTTAAATACTCTTTTGTAAGTAATGATCTACAAAAGAGTAATAAAACAAAACCTTGCCAGGCAACTGACTGGTATTTTTTTCAGTTCTTCTTAGCAAAAATGAATCATACCAGTTAACCATGGCGTTACATTATAGACTTAATTACTTAATTTGTAAGTTCTTAATAACTTTATTTAACCAGTATTATGAAAACCATTTATTTTCACAAGGTATATGGAATCTTCTGTGGGATTCAAATTGGACAACGCAACTAAAAAATGCAACAAATTCTGTGCTAACTACCTTGGATCCTGGAATGGAGGAGTATTTAAGTAAGTTTATAAATATATAATAACTAATAGTTGTTTGATATACTACATAAAAAATGAAAGTAGATATCTGAAAAAGTCTTGTTTGTACTAGTGTTTGTTCTGGAATTAATTTTGAATTTTGAATAAATTCTCAAATAAAAAATGAATAAAAAAAATGTTTGCTTAGATATAATTTTTTAGTGATGTTATGTTTACCAAATTATATATACCAAAAAAATGAGATGGTATGGTAATATGAACGGTAATGTACTTAATGAGATGACTCATTAAGTACATTACCGTTCATAAATATAGGAAGATCTAAATTATTGCAATAACAATTGGTTGAAAAAAATTGAGTTTTATCTAAATTAAAGTTCGCCAGCAACTGTGAGCCCCATACTGTAGCAGAAGTGAGATCCTTTTCAAGCTCAAATGTCCCCTCCAAGCAATCAGAGAGTGTTGGCTTCTTATCATGACAAGAATAAATTGTAGTATCATCAGCGAACAATGCCACCTTTGATGTGAGAATATCTGGAAGATCGTTAATGTAAAAAGAGTATAGGGCCAAGGATTGAACCTTGAGGAACCCCTGAAGCTACAGGATATGAAGAAGATTGCTGTCCACTTTTATACTAAGATTGGAAGGATTTAATAATCTTAAAAATGTTACCAGATACACCATAAGAAGAAAGTTTATGGAGAAGACCAGCATGCCAAATTTTATCAAAAGCTTTAGAAATGTCAAGAGCAATAGCCTTAACCTCTCCTCATTATTATTAACAAACTCTAAGCCGTAACAATGGGCTCCAAATGTGGCTTTGGCAATGTACACCAAAAGTACAAACAGGGACACCATCCATGCGTAACATGGCACTGTTAATACTATGATATTTTTCAGTTAATCTGTTGATGGAATCAGCCTTTCTGAGACAGAGTTCGGGAAACCTGACTCCCAGCCGGCTTCAGAACCATAAAACTGAGTTTTAGAGCTGTACCCTCATTTGGAGATAATAGAATGATTTGCCTAGTCATAAAAACAGAGGCACAAACAAAACCCATGCATTGAGTCAAGAAGATTGAGCATTCAACATCCTTAACTGGAAACATTGTATTAAAAATACGTCTGCACCAGCCTAATAGATGAAGAAGGGGTGCGAGGCTGGTCAACAAATAGAATCTGTTTACCCCTTAAGTCTTTGCCTTGGAGGCCTTCTACAAGACATTAGCCGGATGCATTTAACATCTGCCCAAGATGAGTATTTTTATCGAGACACCATCTTTAGTCTTTACTTAACCAAGAACCCCGAGGCAGGGGGTGTTTTAAGTCGGAGTTGGCTTCTTCTAATATACATAAAGCGTACATTAATATACATAAAGCATACGAGGCAGCAGGACATGAAGCAGGTTGTACTGGTTACATGTTACCAGTAGCAGGATAACCTGACATTATTTTTATTATTTTTTATTATTATTATGATTATTTTATTATTTTTATTATTATTGTTATTATTTTTATTATTTTTATTGTTATAGTTATTATTATTATTATTATTTTTTAATATTTGCAATTAAGAAATTTTCCTTTTTTTAAGAAGTTTTTTTTACAATTAAAATATATAGATTAAGACTAACTAAATAAAAAATTATTACATTGCGTGATAAAATGTTTAATTTAATCACTGATGTTGAAAATTCTATTGATAATTAAATAACTGTGCAAATGCTAACTATGTCATGATGAATCATCATCATCATCATCACTTGGTTATGTGATTAACTGTGAGCTCATTCCCTTGAAAAAATTGATGAGAAGCTGTATCTCAAGGTGATTCATGTTCCATAACAGTTAATGCAATTATTAACAAAGAAGGAATCCAAGCAACAAAATTGATTTTTGCATTAGAAACTAATGTTAATTTGTACAACATATCATACTTGTGTGTATGATAATAAGTGTCATACATGTGTGTATGATAATAAGTGTCATACATGTGTGTGTGATAATAAGTGTCATACATGTTTGTATGATAATAAAAGTTATAAAATTATGTGCAATGTTTATACATGTGTGTATTTTAAAGTTTTAAATTTACTGCCCACAATTTTTTAATTAATTTATTAATATTGAAATTTCTTTTAATATAATAATAAAAATGAAATTTACAATAATATTAAAACACATACCTTTTAAACATTTAATTTTTGTTGCTCTTCGTTGTACTATTTTATTGATGCCTTTTTTATAATAATAATATAAAGTTATTATTATAATAATATCTTTTTTATATAATAAGGGTTCTAAATTGGTGAAGCTAGTTTCTAATAGGGATGAAATAATGAACATTACATAATTTTGCCATTTTATATCATTAGATATTAGAAAACCTAAACATTTTTCCAAAGATATTTTTAGCATAGTGTAATTATTTTTATTGTCTGAGTCTAAAGTTTAGGTCCCAAGAAGAACTCTTTGAGTTCTATTACTCAGCTTTAAACCACCAAAAAACTATGTAGAACTCAGATATGCTTTAAACTCATTAAAACTTCATTTTCACTATATGCTTGTAACTTTGTTAACAATTATTTGTGTATTACTGTATCAAAAGCTTTAGTAAAGTCTAAAAAAGTTATAACTTATTTATCTATTGAAAAAGCTGAATAATAAAATTTAAAGACTAAAAAAGTTTTTTATTCTGAAATAAAAACCATGGTTACAATAATTAAATTAAATGAAACAGTTGATGATAAGTTTAATGTAACAGTTTTATTGAAACAGTTTTAATGAAACAGTTTTAATGAAACAGTTTTAATGATAAGTTTAATGAAACAGTTTTATTGATAAGTTTAATGAAACAGTTTTATTGATAAGTTTAATGAAACAGTTTTATTGATAAGTTTAATGAAACAGATTTATTGATAAGTTTAATGAAACAGTTTTATTGATAAGTTTAATGAAACAGTTTTATTGAAACAGTTTTAATGAAACAGTTATAAAATTATATATAAAATTATAACAAAAAGACATTTTATTCAATATTTTTCATCTTGAATCTGCATAAGCTCTTTGCTGACAAATTTCAACTCAACTTACTGCTGAGGTAATAAAACAAATGTACTTTTCTTTGCATTGTAAAGAAAAGTGCAATTTTGAGTGATTTCAAAAGAGAAGGTAGAGTTATCTTGCAAGCTTGCACATATCTTTCTAATCCAGAATGTCTTTCCAATCTTGAATGCTTGTCATTCAAGAGTATAGAGCTTTCAAAGAGTTTTCAATATGCTTTCAAAGTATGTTCTTCAAAAGACTGCCAAAATTTTGCTGTCTATGTTTTTCTTAATAAATAGAGATTATTTGAAGCAATTTAACATTTAACCAAAAAATTTTTTAAAGAAATGTTGGTTTATGAAGGAACTAAAAAAAGAACGGCAAAACTTGAACTTTTGTTCAATGCACTGGAGACCATCCTTCCATAAGGTAAGTTCTTTCTGCTGTTTCCTCATTATCAAAAAATAAATCTCATAACTAACCTTGCGTTTAAAAAAAAATTGAAAATTTAAAAAATGTTCTGGAAGTTCAATTAAAAAGTTCTTTGGATCCATGTAAACAAATTCAGACACATTTTAATTTCACCCTTTTTTTAATTATGAAGAAACTTTGATTAAAATTGGTTGAGTTTTGGTAATTTTTTTTCTGTCAATATTTGCTTGTTGCAATCTTAAATATGCAAAACATTAAGTATTATTTGTAATTATGTTAAAATATATTTTGTATTATGCAATTTTAATGTTCCGTAGACTTAATTGGTCTTTGCAATTTTGCAATTTTGCAATTTTGCAAAATGCAATTTTTGCTTGATTTTTGTGCTTGAAGTCATTAGAGACTTAAATGAATTAAATGGTTTTTTTTTGTTGTCGATTCAAGTTCTAGTGACTTTGCTGTTAGTGTAGTCCTCATTAATTGAGTAAACCCAAGGAAACGCTGTATTTGTTGATGTGCATTTCCATGGTTTTCTTTCTTTGCTTTTTTTCCATGCGTTAAATAGATTTTAACTTTTAGTATGCTACTGTTTTTATATCTTTAAGCTCTAATATTCTTTCAAAAGTAATCATGATTCAATGAGAACTACATACACAAGTAAAGGTTTTCAAGAGAAAAAATATAATTTCTAAACAAATAAAGGTTATATCAGTTTATATATCTTTATTTTCTGTTATAAACATTTTTCTGTTCAAAATAAATCACATCAAAAATTTGTCTTTAAGCAGCTGCTACACATTACATCTGTCATAAACTGAATCTGTCACATATTGCAGCTGTCAATGTTGAACATGTCACATTTTTACTTTAGGTCTAGTTTTTACTTAGTTAATAAAAAGTTAATAAAGTCTTGAACAGTCATATATGTGTGTGTCGCATCATATATGTGTGTGTCACATCATATATGTGTGTGTCACATCATATATGTGTATGTCACATCATATATGTGTGTGTCACATCATATATGTGTGTGTCACTTTATTATGTGACCAATTTTCTGACTAAAAAAGAAGCAAAAATATCTCTCTTTTTTAATCAAATAATTTAAAATTCAAAAAAAAAAAAAAAAATGAAAGGGAGAGAGAGAGGTAAATTAATCATTTGAAAAATTTTCATAATTGAAATTTAATTTAAGTGCTCTTTTTAAATTTTTAATAAAATCATGCTAAAATGGTTTTTTGATCGTTGTTTCTTACTAAATGATGGTCCTTTTTTGATAGTTGTTACTTATTAAATGTGATGATTGTAAACTCATTTACTTAGGTTTTATGTTTTATTTTTATGTTTAATTTTAATTTATTTTCTTCAAAAATATGTTTTTAAAGTAATTAGTGTATTTACAAAAATCATCAACACCATTTTTGTCAATGTCATCAACATATTTTTCAAGAATTTTTTTAATAATATTTATATTATAAAAAAAATACTATATTTTATTTTTATAACATAGTAAAACTCAATTTGTTTTATAACTTTTTGAAATAAAATGTATAGATACAGTGGGGGGCAAAAAAAAAGCCACACTCAATTTTTTTATAAAAACAACAACAACAAATGTCTAAAACTCATATAATGTTACTTCTATTACAGCCAATATTGATAAAAATGTTTATAGTATAATTGAATATTACATATAATAAAAAGAAATTAGGATTTGTAAAGTATTTTTTTAGGTTAAAGCTGTTTTAGTATTTAATTGGCCATCCTTTGTTTCTTATGATTTCTGCACATCTAGAAGGCATACTATCTACAAATCTTTTTAATAAGTCATTTGGCAAAGCATTCCAAACATCAAGAAGAATTTTGAACAGATCATCTTTATTTGTTGCCTTTCGATCTTGCAATTTGTTATCCAGAATAGACCAAATGCTTCCTATTGGATTTAAATCAGGAGACTGTGCTGGCCAAGACATAACTGGAATCAATTTAGATTCTAGATATCTTTTATTCAACCGTGTTGTATGTTTGGGATCATTATCCTGTTGAAAGATATAGTCACCATTAGGAAAAAGTTCTTTTATACTTGGTCCAAGCTGGTTAACTAAGATTTTGTGATACAAATGCTGGTCCATAATGCCCTTCACCCGGTAAAGTTTTCCAACTTTGTGTGCACTAAAACAACCCCAGATACTAATCTTTTTGTCATGTTTAATAGTTGCCTTGCACGTTTGAGGATTGAATTTTTCCCCAATTAATTTCCAACAGTGAGATCAACCATTATAATACAATACAAATGGAGACTCATCGCTCCAAATAACGTTAGCCCATTGTTCACATTTCCAATCTTTGTGCTCAATGCACCACTTTACACGCTTTTTTCGATTGATTTCACTAACAAAAGGTTTTTTAATTTGCTTTCCAGAAAAAAAATCACTTGATGCTTTAATCCTGCAAGATATTGTCCACTTTGAGATATTAGTAAGGTTCAAATCTAGTTTTATCTCAGAACGAGTGATTTTACGATTTTTTTTGACAGCATTAAGAATGTAGCGATCTTCCTTTTTTGAAGTTTTTGGTTTTCTCCCAGATCCATCAGCCCTTTCAGTTTTACCAGTGTGTTTGTATTTCTTTACCAATCTACTAGTAGTTGAGTTTTCTCGTTTTCTTGTTTTCTCGCTTCCCAATGCTTCTGTGAGACTCTCCTTGGTCAGCAGCTTCAATAATTCGTCCAATTTCTACATCTGTAAGATGTTTTCTAAAATATTAAATGTGTCCATAATAATCTCTTTTTTAAAGATTTTATTTATATAAATATTAGTTTATATATAAACATACCTTTTCTGCCCTATATTTTTCACTGGCAAATCCAATTTTTTTTGTTTTGCATTATTACACATTTTAAGCTTAAAATATAAAAAAAAAATTAGTGTGGCTTTTTTTTTGCACCCCACTGTATTTTTATACTTTTGAGTCTCTTCTCAGCTCTATAACTCCAAATCAAGATTCTTCTGATGAAGATTGAACCTTGTTCCTATTGGTGAGAATACTTACCTCCAACATTTTCTCAACTCTATAACTTTGGAACTATAGCTTTTGTAAACAAACATTTAACTTTTAACAACTTTTGTAAACAAACTTTTAACTTTTAACAGCTTTTGTAAACAGACTTTCAACTTTTAACAACTTTTGTATGTAAACAAACTTTAGATTTTTACACTATGAAAAGTGGTTTTAAACTGCTTGCTAATTTTTTCTGGACGTTATTAAAATTTTTATATAAAAATTATTTTAGTAAAACTAATATTTCATAGAACCTACAATGAGTATAGGCGTTGGAACCACCAGTTTACCTGTACTTCATGGTGTTAAATCAGGTTTTAGCAAAATTCATGGAGCAGCATGTGTCAAAGGTCATCCTACTCCTATAATGAATTATTCGCTTCTTCCAGTTGGTTATGAATCTGCAATTAATTCTACCAATGAAATTTTGGAGTATTTACGCAATGTTGAATTTGGATTTTCAAGTGAATACATTTTTATTGCAAGCCAACTGTTTCTTTTTCAACTTATGCCAGAACGGTTAACTATAGTTTATTTTATATTATTTGTATGCAAATTTTCTTATTAGTCTTTTCTTATTAGGGCAAAATCTATTTTTTTTATTTAGACAACCTCTTTTATGTTATTGTGAAAAAATGTCTAAATGTAATTTTCTATGAATTTTTGAAATTTATCATATTGTTTATGCAACTATAAATTTTTTAAAATGTGAACCAGTGTCTCTGGAATTGATGTGATATTAAAAAAAAAAGATTTTCAGTTTAAAGTAATTGATGCATTATATTAACACTTATACTATAAATAATTAAACAGAATAAATTGTACAAAAATTATTTATCAACACTCATCAAACTTTTTTTCTTGCATTTCATTCCTTATTAGTTTATTCGTTATTCGTTTATTCATTTTTAGACTCATCCGGAAGTTAAAGGACAGGAAAAATAGAAAGAAAATTTTTTACTTATTTATTACCTTGTTCTTTAAAAAAATTGAGTACTCTATTTGTAAATATTTAATTATATATACATATATATATATATATATATATATATATATATATATATATATATATATATATATATATATATATATATATATATATATATATATATATATATATATATATGTTTATAACTTGAAATATGATTTTAACCAATATAAACTGAAAAAATTTTAATTTAGTTTATTTATTATCAAACCAATAAACAAACAAAAAAGAAGTTCCAATAAATCTTAAATTTATATAAAAAGTTAAATATTTGTTTTAAATTTATATTAAGATTTATAATAAAATTAAAGTTAATTTCATAATATAATTGTACAGACTTGTATGATAGTTATATGAAGTTTTTATGGAAGCTTGGCACATTCATTAGCTAATATTGTTGTTATTGATGACTTTTATGCTCATCGTTTCATCATCATTTTATAGCCGCTGGCTATAAAACTCAAAATATTTGTCTTTCTCAATATCTTATTTAGATAGTTAACTATGCGACTCATTTCCCACACAACCTTAATCACTTTTCTTCACTTCTTGATTTGTGTTTTGTCTAACTGTGCTTGTGCACAGTTTCTACTTGGTTTTTTTTAGATAGATATAAGCTAAAACTTCTATGCTGTGCTTCTTTTACATTAGACACACCTTAATTTGCATTTTTTTTTCTACATACCCCTTTTTACTATTGTCTGAAGGTTGACTGGGGTTTCTTGGGCTGTTGTTTTTCATCTCTCATAAATGCGCCTCCTTTATATTATTTACTTTATTCTTGAATTCATTTTTTTATCTTTTCCACAAAAATAACTCTCTAAAGAGCAAACATCTTTTTATCATTTCAAGAAATTGAAATCATTTCGAGACAGAAGTATAAAGTTCAGTCATCAGCAAAAAAAAGTCAGATAGGTAAAAGATTGTAAAAAAGATCATTAATGTAGATAAAAAACATTACAGGACCAAGAAGTTACTGGAAATGAAAAAGAATGTTGGCCTTTGAGGATGACTTTAATACATTGTTTAGATAAATCATGATTTGATAATTTCAAAAACTTTCCCAAATACATTATATGTACCAAGATTATGGAGGCCAAACTTTATTGAAAGCTTAGATATGTCAAGGGTAATAGCCCTTGACATATCTAAGCCCTTGCCTCACTACCTTATCTAATGCATGATAGAATCTTTCAGTCATAGCAGTTAGCAAGTCAGTCCAATAACATTAAAATTATATTGTCAGTACGTTATTAGACTCAAGTTTGGATGTAAGAAATTTGTTGATCAAAGACTCAAAGACCTTGCTAATAACAAAAAGAAGACTGATCGGAGAATAGTTAGACTTGTCAGTATGTTCTCCAGAGTTTTTAAAAATGTTACCACATTGCCATTTTCCAGCAGGCAAGAAAACAATCACTTTTACAAAAGTGTTCTTAAGAACTCTCTTCATCACTCTCTTAACTATTTAACAAATGCTGAAGTTTTCCTGTATGCTGAAAAATCTGTGGTTTTTAAAAACCTTTGAGTATGCTTTGACCCCTCTAACGCCCGACTGATTGACTTGTCCTCATTCTTCTCTATTAGTTCCTTACTTTTATTAGCAGAATCTTTGAATTTTAAATCAAAATCGCAGTATTAAAATTTCTATTGAAAATCAATACTCTTCTTTGTTTCCAATAACTTCTGGGGTACTACAAGGTTCCTTTCTTGGTCATGTGTTGTTCTTTATCTATATTAATGATCTTCCTTATTATTTTACATCCAAAGGGGCTTTATTTGCTGATGAAGCAACTATATCAGTCTTGACAAAAAGTTATCTTTTTTTGCTTAGAACAGGCAGCCAGTCTTAAATCTGGTTTCTTGTATGACCCCTTAGAGCTTGAAGTAGTTAGTGAATTTTAACCCAAAGAAAACTCATTTATTTACTGTTGACAATTATCACCGTTTTGTTAATATATTGATGAATGGCATCACTCTTAGTAGTCCTCTACTTTACATCTTGGATTATCATTTACTACTGACCTCTCATGGAAACCATTTATACAATCCATCACAGAGTTTTGCTACGGTTGCCTCTTATTATTGTGCTCACCATTTTCTTACTTGTTTTATTCTATACCTCTATAAATCTCATATTCATCCTTATATGGAGTACTGTTGTCAAATTTGGGCTGGTTTTTCTAATGAGACATTCTCTTTTTAAGACAAGGTCCAAAATTGCAATGAAAAATTCCAATGAAAAATCAATGAAAAAGATACGATGTATATTTTTTTATTATCCATCTTATTATTTTTTCTTTAACACAAATAAAACATTAATAAAAATTAATTAAATAAAAAGAATATGTATTTATTAACCTTTGAAAAAAATCAAAATTAATGCAATCAAATGTTAATATTTTGTTAAGCCATCTTTAGCTGCAATTACATGTTCAATTATATGCAGCATGCAGCTATCAGTACAAGACTGTACTATCTTCTGCATTTGAGGATGATGATTCTACATATAAATGATCATTTCTAAAAGTAGTGTTTTGTTTGTGATTGATTTTTAGCCACTACTTTTTCTTTATCAATTCCCACGCGTTTTCAGTCACACCCGTTTTCAGTCGGGTTTAAATCTGAGCTGTTAGCCAATTCAATAAAGGAATATTTTTCTTTTCCAAAAAAGATTTTACAGACCATGCTGTGCGGCAAGTAGCTCTATTTTGCATAAAAATAAATAGCTCCCCATTTAAAAATCATTTTCTGAGCTGCAGAATCAACTGGTTTTCTAGGACTCCTTTGTATTGATCTTGCCTTACTTTTTACCACGTACAGACTTCCAGTACCTTTGCTGATGATTACTGATCAAATCATCATTTTTATAGGGGGCTTAACAGCCTATAAAAATGAAACTTTTCCCTGTGACAACAATACACAAACAAGACTATAATCCTTAAAATTTCAAATGTTCATAGCTGGAGCAGGCCTGTCAAAAAAAAAGAAGAAAAAAAGAACATTACATATGTCTTTATTTTATATAAAATGATATTCAATGTATCATTTGTGATGAGTCTAGCAATTATATTAAGATGAAATAATACTATCTTATCCATCTCCAGAAGTTCATATCTTTATTGTACCACTGTTTGGCCCACTTCAGACATTTTATTTTCATTGCAGATGTTTGGATTTTCTGGCCAGCAAGTCTTAAAACCTAAATTCTTTAACTTTCTTCAAACATTGTGCACAGAAACATTTACATTAACATCTTGGACTTGCAATTTTATAATTTTTTTTGGTAGCAAATCTGTTTTTCAGGCAAATCTTCTTTTAACATCTTTCTGACCTAAAAAAGGCTTTATGGCGCTTTTTTTTTTTTTTCATTTTGGGTTCAATTCATCCCCTAACAATTTTTGCAGAATATGCTAAAAATATACTAATTATATCAAAAAATATTTTTTGCAGATTCTGTTCAATTCTCCATTGCTTAGTTTTTAAAAATCTTTCCATTTTTTTCCACTTACTTTTAATGTTTTCATAAAAATAACATGTCACTTTTTCAAAAATAATATAAATTATGTGATGTGCTTTTTTATTGTGAGATTAATGAAAGTGTTTTATTGTGAGATTATGAGATTGCTGTGCTTTTCTTACTGGTTGTTTAATTTAAAAATATTTTTTTAAGGTGGTTTGCTATGCTATGTCTTGGGCTTAAAGATAGTTGTCGAGATATTGTTTTGCACTCATTTTCTCAATCTATTTCTATTCCGAACGAAGTAATGACCATTTTTTATAACCATAGTGTTCAAAGTTCAAGCTGTGTTGGCTTTAATATTAGTTTGTGTGAAGCTGTTAAAATGTATATCCCTTATACATCAGACCAAGATTGGTGTTTAGCTTTAACAGGTTTATTTACTCTTATTTGACATATTAAAACTTTGTGTTGCATATTTGAACTGTTTGTTTCATTTTTAAACTGTGTGTTGATAATGTGTGTGTTTTTATTTAGGGATATCTTTAAAAGATTTGGTTTCTGCAACAGCTCAGTGTCTTTTTGCTGATTATAAGCGACAAAAGATTTCTTTAAACTGTACAGATAATAGTTTTAAATTTTATAATTCCGACAAATCAAATAATATTCACAGCAGTGTTCAGCTTAACCTTGATTTATTTTGACTATTTAAAAAAATATTTTTATTATCATAATATTTATATTATTTAAAAGTTCATGTAAAATGATTTAATGTACCTCAAAATGTTATTATTTGTTTTATTTGTTAAAAATTTTATTTAAAACATTTTGTAATTTAAAGTTTAATATTTTAAATTATTTAAAATATATATATATATATATATATATATATATATATATATATATATATATATATATATATATATATATATATATATATATGTATATATATATATATATATATATATATATATATATATATATATATATATATATATATATATATATATATTTATTATTTATATATTATAAATAATGTAAAATTGAATAAAACATAAAGTTTGAATAAAATTGAGGAATAATTTTTTAATGCTGTTTAAAATGATATTTTTTTGTGTTGAGTATTGATCTAAAAAAATCCAAAAGGTTATATCTAAAGTTAAATCGGATTTTGGTTAATAATAAAGTTTTACAAATTTTTAGAATTTTTTTTTATTTTATTTTATTGGGGGTTGGGAGTTGAAATGATAATGTTATGTAAATATCAGATATGGTGAATAAAGCTTCTATTCCCCAGACATTAATATTGTTGTTTTTTGGAGTTAAGGAGTTATAAATGGGTTGTAGTTATTCAAGATTTTAAAAAGTTTTTCAATATTTAGAAAGCATATTGCAATTAATTTATGATTATAACATTTTATCTTGAAAAATTTTTAAATTTATATTTTTGGTTTGAACCTTATCATATGAAAATATTCAAAATGCTTTGAATGTTTTCTCATAAAAAAATACCTTCAACATGTTTTTAAAATTTATTTAGTGGTTTCTTAAAAAATACCTTTAACATGCTTTTAAAATTTATTTAGTGGTTTCTTAAAAAATATCTTTAACATGCTTTTAAAATTTATTTAGTTCTTAATAAATGAGTAGTCAACGAGGAAATGTTGTTAAGAAAAAGGCACCAAAACATAAAAATGAATTTGCATTTAAAAATGATTTACATGATACTACTGGCAAAACAAAAGCAATAAATAACTTGAACGTATCAAATGTTTGTCAGCGTTGCAAAGACTGTATTGAATGGAAAATAAAATATAAAAAATATAAACCATTAACTGTACCAGGTAAATGGTAAGTTTTATATAAAACCTTAATTTTTTTTATCTAAAGCAGGTTTTTTTTTTTTTAATAAATTTTTATTTTAGTGTGAGATGCTTCAACCGCAATGTTAAATTTGCTTACCATATAGTGTGTAGTCAATGTGTCACTGAAAATTCGTGTTGTGCTAAATGTAACAAAAATGCAGATCTTGTTGGAATGTAAGTTATTTTGTTAAAATTTTGAAACAAAAATAATAATTGATTGAACTAATAAATGAAACAATACTTTGTGGATATTTGACAAATGGTTTTTATTAAGCAATAAATATTTTATTAAATTTTTTAAGCTCACTTAGATGTTTAGTCTTTTTACAAGTATATGCATTCCAAAAACTAACGCACCCCAAATTCCACACTGACATGTTTTGTGCTGTAGCCAGGCCTATTTAAACATAATAAATATAAGAATGCAATTTTTTTGTATTTAAATGTTCAAGTAAATGAAAAAAAAAAAAAAAAAAAAACATTGATGTTTTTATAGCATATATTTTATAGTAATTTTTTTTAGCCTTTTCAAAAATTTTCTCTAGTTTTTTAAAGCAATATTTTCAGTAAAAATACTATAAAACTCGCAAATATCAGACTAACTTTGCAAAGTTGACTTTTTATTAAGCTCTTAAATGTCCTTTTCAATAATAATCAAATGATTAAATCTATTATAAGTATTATGTTTGATAATATTGAGCAAAGTTCAACTTAGTAGTGATGTGGTTTTTGGGGTGAAGTTCAACTTAGTAGTGATGTGGTTTTTGGGGATGCATATAAAAGACAACACAACTAGAATAATGTTTATTATAACATGAAATTATAAATTAAGCATTATATTTTAGAAGAATGTTTTAGTTGTACATAAGCTCAATATTCATATATCCATCATTGCTCTCTGAATCACTATCTGCATTTAATAAGCTATCACTATCTGCATTAAATAAGCTATTTTTTCGATTTGTTACTGTTCTTTGCAAAGCTGCTGTAGGAAATATCATTGTAGGTTTTTTTCCATCAACGCGGCATGCTAACTTGCTGCATTGGGATTTCAAAATTTTTTGGGACTTTTTTTAGAAATTTTTGTTCTTTCTTTTCATTTATGTCTTTAACTAACCTCAAAACATTTTTAACCTTCATGGACCCATGCACTTGAGTTATTTTTGTTGAATTGGTTGATTTGTTGTTTTGGCTTTACTTTTTTAATGGTCATAAAACCTTCTCTCTCCTCTATTTGGTATCTCCTCTATTTGGATGCACTTTTCATGTAACTCTTTAATCAAAGTTTGAGTACTTTTTTTTCTCAATTTTTTCTTTCCAATACAGTGCTGATTGATGGTTTGGATGAAACTGATGGCTCTTCAGGAGTCTCCAAACATTTATCTGCTCTATCAAACTTGTCACGAGTTCAATGCTTAAAGCTTCATTAGTTACACCAACTTGTTTTGCAGCTCATCAGAGAGGATTTTGTTGCCCATTTATCCTATATATTGGCTAAAATAAGCATGAATGCTTCTTTTTTTAGTGTATTTGCCTCCGTAAACATTTTGTCTTTTTCTTTTCTATATTCGTGATGAATATTTTTGTTTAACTGGTTTAATAACTGTGTATCTGGAGGAGAAAGAAACATCCATATTTCTTTTGATTGAGAAATATGGATATCATTCCTTCAATCAAAGATGAAGGAATGACCTTCATCAAACTTGATAAACTTCGAACTGTGTCCATCTGATAATAGGACTACAGGTCTTTTAATATTGTTCTCTTTCAAATACTCGTTAAATTTTTTAACAGCAACTAAAAGTGTTAGGCCATCTGATACACCATGTTCTGAAGTGGTTACTAGTAGATGTTTTATGTTGCTGTTTCATTTGGTATCACCATACCAGCTTGTTATACCGACATTTGGTATCATCATACCAGCTTGTTATACTGACATTGCCAAATATCACTTGAAATATACAGACCTCTCCTGGAATTATAAGATATGGTTTTATTAGTAATATTATTTCAGTTTAAGTTAGTTTAAAAAATTACTAAGCAAAACAGTTTCATTACTTTTTTTTTGAATATATAGAGAATCTACATTTTCTTGTAATATTTTTTTAGAAAATGTAGATTACAAGAAAACACATGTTCTACAGCTGGCTATGATGGAGCAATACCAACCATTTTGTAAATATAGAATACTATAATAAAAACAAACCTGAGAATGACACAAAGAGATGAATGCTAACACATTCTCTGTTTTCTTTTCGTATTTTTTTACATTGATCTCCTTTTGCAGCATAGACCAATTCAAAAGAAGTTCCATCAACACTATAATGAATTGAGGAGTTTCATCATTATTAACAATTCTTGTGGTATCAATATTTCTTTTTTGAATCCTTTCCTCAACTTGCTCTGCTTCTGTCATAATTCCAACTGCAATAAGTTCCTCTTCTAGTGCATCTACAATATAATTGATTAAATCAGTTATACCTATTTGCACTTTAAAAGGAGGGTAAGAGCTTTAAAGGAAAACACATTATTATAATACAACAACTTAAGTAAATATGTATTCTCTAGAAACATGAAACATAACATTTTTTCACCAACATACAAACCTAAGTGATTGCGAGCCGTTTTCCCTGTACAATATAAGGCTCTGTTGATTGACACTTGTCTCTGGTGTTTGATTGTTAAACTATCATATTTTGCATCAGATCTTAGCCAAAATGAGCGGCCAAATCTGAAAAAAATAATGCAAACAGATCAAAATATTTTTAAAAAAAGTTTTTTATAGTTTTTGTAAATACAATTTAGCTATACAAGTGCTAAAGATATTGAAAATTAAAGATATTTGTAAACATTGATTTTTTGTAAACATTGATTTTTTAATGTCATTTTTGCAGCAGATGGTAGTGACTGATATTTTGCACCCCCCTTCCTTTAATTTCTTGTTGGTTTAATCTCTTATTTTCAATGTATCTAACATTAATTTGGTCAATTGTGCTTTATTGATAGCCCATAAAAAATAAAAATACCTTGCAAGCATCTATTTTTATTTTTTATGAAGCGTACAATTGAATTATCTTTTTCTTCTAATAATATTGAGCAGTATAGTCTTCTTTTCCTGTCTGTATTTTACCATGCAGGCGTTGATTTTTTGTTTCTTGATCTTTAATCAAGGGGGAAAAGTCCTGATTTAAGAGCAAACTGCCCTCTTACACCCTTCTTTGCACCATGCTACAGCTACCAACTATTTATTTTTTTTGCATTTGTTTGCTTTCTTACAACTACTGCTTCTGCTTTACAATTTGGATAGAAAGACCTTGTTCCAAAATGTAAGGTAAAATTTGTTGTCATTTTTTTGAATATTTTTAATATTTATTCCTGTATAACAAATAAAAATATGTTTACAAGTTATTGCAACAATAATTTAAATCTATAATTCAATAATTTAAAGACAGTTACTGCAACAATAATTTAAATCTATAAATCAATAATTTATAGATTTAAATTATTAACAAGATTAAAGTAGTTAAGTTAATCACCTGTGGTATAGATACAGGTGTATAACAAAAATAAATAATTGTTTTATGCAATTTTAAGATATATTTTTAGATATCAAAAAAATACTAATATTGGTTTTTTGGGTACATATTATGTGGTTTTTGTAGTGAAAAACATACTAACAAAAAAGTCTACACTCACATATACAATCCACTCAAAATATCATAAAACTAAAGCTTAAATTTATTTAGATCATGTTTTATAAGCATTTTTCAAGTACCTGACTAGCCAACTAAATTCATAAAAAAACAGACTATAACTTAAAAATCACCTTTTTGGGGGTTTTTATTTTTAAATTTATTTGCCTTTTCACTTCACCGGTTTCACTTCACTTCTCAAAATAAATATCATTTACAAGTGTAAAAGGTTTCTAAAAGCGGGGGTCCATGAATTTTCTAGTATATATATATATATATATATATATATATATATATATATATATATATATATATATATATATATATATATATATATATATATATATATATATATATATATATATATATATAGTTTGTATAGCAGCATTGAAGCAGCCTCGGAAAATGATGTGCTATGGTAACTGTTTTAGATGTCAGTCTAAATTAGTTTTGAACTTTTTCACTGAGGTAGTATTTACTACATTGTCTGGCAAAGCATTCCATGCGTTTGCTACACGGTTGTTAAAAAAGTTATATTGGACAGTTTTTGTTAATTTCATGATGGTACCGGATGCGAAAGCCATAGCTGGGGGGAATGTTAATTGGATTAATAAACCAGGTAATTAACTCGATTTTGTTCTCTAATTTAAATTTTTGAATAAGGTCTAATTTTTTTCTTCATTCACATAGAGAAGTGAGACAAAGTTTGATACATCTTGATTTATAATCAAAAGGCTTTATTTTTTGTGGTACGCTTGTAACACGCCATTGAACGCTTTCAATTAAAGAAATATCCTTTTCTAAATAAAGACACCAAGCGGTAATAAAAAAATTCTAAAAATGGACTTATATGTTGTATATATCAGGCTTAATCGGGAAGCTGGTGCAATCACACTCGATAATTGACCACGGAAATAATATTTAGTTGCGAAAAACCAGCCAGATATTTTGTTGTTTTGAGAACATTTCAAAAACAAACAAAAAAGCGAAATAAGATTAACTGGACCGATGACAGACAGCGGCCCCCAGCCCTGAAAAGTCCAACAAGATTCAACCAATAAAACTAACGCTAGATAATTTATTTATAAATAAAAAAGTTTTTTCAATAACTATTTTATGCTTTGTGTAGTTTGAAAAGTTTAACACATTTGAAAGAATTCTTCTTAGTAAGATAAACAAATGAAATTATTAAATCATTGAGTTACTGTAGAAATTCAATTAGCAGATAGAAATTAACTAAAATAGTTAAATTACTTTGTGAGGAGGAAGTGGAACTGCTTCACAATACTGCCGATGATGTTTAGTGAGTGGGCTTTGTATTTTTAATTAGTATTTAAAACAGAAAAAAGTAACTTTAAGTTTAAGTATAACAAGTTTGTAAGAATGGCTGAAGCAAAAATAATTGAAGTTAGTTAAACCATTTTCTAAGAACTTAAAAACTTTTCTTTCTTGGGGGAAAGAATCAGTTATCAGGTACACTGAGGAAAATGGATTAGTGGTTAAAATTATTTGTATTAACTTTGATGATTGTTAATAATTTCATTGAAAAAGCAGTTATTATTAAAAGTATTTTTATTTACAAAATCAATCGCACAAATTGCTTTAAAAGATTATATTTGAATAAAATATATATACATAAAATTACATACATAAAAAATACATACATAAAAAAACATTACATACATAAAAAATATCCCTTATATATAAAAAATAAGATACTAATAAAATCTATAATAATTTACAAAATCTTGACAAGTTAAAAAAAATTTAAAACATTTATTTTTGCAAACAAATAATGTTAGTTTAAAACATTTATAGCTTTGTAGATGTGACTCCGAGAATTAAAATAATAGTTCGTTTGATATTCTTAAAACAATTTGTGCTAGAAATCTCAACAAAAACATAACAAAACTTTATATTTATAACCCTGACAAAAAATATTTCAACAGAATACTTTTAAACATTCGGTTAGTATTTTTTGAATAATCTAGAAATTTTGGTTAGTATTTTTGAACCAATAGCAGGCCTTCTCATGAAGTGTGCGATCGCACGCCTTATATGACCACATATATTGTTCTTTGTTTTAACAACTTGACCACGGCTCTGTGTAAGTTTTAATAATTAGCGCGTTTAAAAAATGCATTAAAAAAAAAAAAAGCAAACTAAAATTAAAATAATCCATAAACTGAAAAGAGAATAAAATTCTTAAAAAAACATATAATACAAAAATTAAGCTAAAAAAATAAAATATTTAAAGAATGATAAAATAAACAAAGAAAGAACCAGAAAAAAAAAATCAAAACATTAATGTAAACTAAATTATCAGCGAAAGTAAAAAAAACATTACAGCTCTAATAATCTTCATTATTCCTTCCCATGAATAAATAGGCTAATACAAGGGCGTATCCATAGTGAGGGAAAAGGTCATGAAAACGTCTTCCCCCTCCCCTCTTTAGATTTTTTATTTATTTTTTTAGAAATTGATGTTTAAAAACGTAAGTAACTTTGCACACATTTCTTTCTGTCTGTCTTTTAAGAAATGCGCGCATTTCTTTAAAGACAGACAGAAAAACAAACATCAAGTTTTAATTTTGCTCATACAAGCGTTGCTTTCAATTAAAATTTTTCCAAAGCAAACGCATTACTTGCATTTTTTTTCATTTTTGCGATCAATAGTTTTTTGTTTATTATAAAAAATATGTATTTAAAATGAAAAGCAATTAATTTCTGGAGACTTGAAAAATAATGCCAAAAAATAATTACTTTTTTCAATAGTGTCACTTTTAAGTAAAATAAGAAAGTAATTATGTTTTAGCATGGTTTTTGCATGCGCTCACAAAAGCATTTATAATTTTACTTAAAATGAATGCTTATGCAAAAACTTCAAAAGAAATCGTGCTTTACCATTTCGATTCCTTTCTTTTATTAAAGAAAGCGATTGTAAAGTTTAAGTACGGTTTCTTTTATGTTTTTAGCAATTACATTAAAAGTTTAAATCAAATGAATTCATTATAAATAAAATTTTGCTTGTTTTTTTTTTTAATTTTCTTGTTTTCCGTAAAGGGATTGTCCATAAATTATGTAACGCAAAGTTTCACAAAAAAAAAAAAAAAAAAATCAAAAGTTTTCTCTCGCAGAAATTTAATTTAAATAAACAATCAAAATAGGAAGTTTAGTAAAATGAAAATTGCTGCGTAAAAGAGCCTCTAATATCTCCTACTCCTGTTCTTAAAATATTTTTTGCGTTGCGTAATTTATGGACGATCCCAAAGTGAAATAATGTTTGTTTGCATGTTAAAAACACTTTTTAAAGTTTTTTTTTTTATTGTGCATTTTTCATTAATTTGAGCGCACTTTGCAAATGTTTAGTTAATTAAATTTTTAATTTTCAAAAAAAAATTTTTGAAAAACAAAAATTGAATAAATTTACCAAGCATCTTTTATGTATTTAATAACTTATTATCTAGAATAAAAATTATTTGAAATTTATTTGACATAAATCTCTTAAATTAAACGTTCTTTAATAAATAAAGATACACAAGTCAACGTTCATTAAAAAAATGATATCATGCCCTGGGATAAGAAATAGTTGGCAGATTTGACTGTTTCAAGATTATTGTAATTCTTTTTTTAGCAAATAATTTCTTTATTAAAAATTATGTTTTCATGATAAAACGGTTTGTAATTATTTTTTGATAGCTTCTGTACTCATTTTGCCTTAAACTCTTATCTAAATATTTTTTTCAATGATTGCCTTTTATTAATTTGTATTTAAGTACTTAGGAAATTTTGGGGTACTTTAGTTATAATTATGGAATCAATTAAATTAAAAATCGCATTTTAATTTGCTGTTGTTTTTTTTTTAGCGCGTTTTTAAACGCGCTAATTATCAGAACTTGTAAAAAGCTGTGGTCAAATTTTTAAAACAAAGAACTATATGCTTGGTCATATAAGGCGTGCGATCGCACGCCTCTTACAAGAAGGCCTGAATAGAATTAGTTGTTTGTAAATTTGGTAGGTTTTTTGTGTTTGCAAATATTCTTTTTTTATTTTTTCGCACAAAAATGTTTGAGAATATTCGAGTTTATGTATGTTTCTATATATGTCTGTAAAACAAAATATTTTAAAATTTACGATAATTAACTTTTTACGATACTCTGGAAAAAGCTATATCAGGCTTGGTCGGAAAGTGGGTGCAATCGCACCCACTTTCCGACCAAGCCTGATATAGCTTTTTCCAGAGTTGTACATCTCTGCTTATGAAGCTGTGTTTTGGGATACAAAGCATTTTGTTAGCCTTGGCTGTAGCAATAGATGTTTGTAAATTTTGCTTTAGGTCATTGGAAATAAAAACACCAAGGTCTCTTTCTGATGAGGTTAATTCATATTGAATTCCGTTGAGACTGTTGTTTGAGCCATGGTCATAAATAAAGTATTAGTGTGGAACAGATATGGATTGGTTGAAATGCATTATTTTACATTTCCTAATATTTATTTCCATAAGCCATTCTTGAACCCAATTAACAATGTTGAAAATGTCAGCTTGCAGATAAAGTTTTTGTTCTTCAGTGCTAACCACACTAAGGATTTTTGTGTCGTTTGCATCCATTTTGCATATATTTTTGCTATTAATTTGTTCTGGTAAATCATTAATGAAGACAGTAAAAAGCGTTGGACCAAGAACTGAGCCTTAAAGAACGCCACTAGTAACTTTCCCATTCCGATGTTACATTTCCAAGTTAGACACGTTGAAAGCGATTTGAAAGAAAGTAACACAAGATTTTTTATTTATGAAACCGTGCTGACAATTTGATATAAGATTTTGTTCGTTTAGTAAAAAGAGGTTAAGTTTGATTGTGGGGTTCAATGGTAAAGACCATTGAACCCCACAAGTGTGTTAGCAATAAAAACTTGGTCATTAATAATTTCACCTTTTAAACCTGCTTACAGTGCGTTTGCTATTAATATAAGCGAAATTTTTTTTTGGGTTTTTCTTTCATTAGATAAATTAATTTCATAGGTATGGATTGCATCATCAGTTGCTTTCTTTACCAGATTTCAAGTTTGTTTATACTCATTAACCAGAGGAATGGTTTTACATTTGCTGTTAACATTGAGAAACCACAGCTTTCTCTTGTGTTTGATTAAGAATAACAGTTCAGGTTTGTTTTCAGTAATGCTGACCTGATTGATCAAGTACTTCTGACAGTTGATGCAGAACACAAATATAGATCCATATGAAAGCCTACCACCCTGAATAACAGTGGATTACTTCCTGTTTGTGAAACATATTGTTATTTTTATATGAAAGCCTACCACCCTGAATAACAGTGGATTACTTCCTGTTTGTGAAACATATTGTTATTTTTATTATTTGCTTATTACACAGAGACTAAAATGTTTCAGTATGTGTTTTTTCTGAGATTTTTTTCAAGAATTTGTATAAAATATAAAAGAAATATTTCTTATTTCAAAGTTAGACTTTGAATTTAATTTTTAATATGCATATTAATTTAAAACTGAAATTAGATTAAGATTAATTTATAAATATTAAAATATTTTTCAATGTATTTTAAATACAGTTTGACTTAACACGTAATAATTTTATTGGTATTTATGCTAGAAATACAGCAAAATATTAAAAAAAAAAAACCCGAATTATTTCTATAAATATTATAAATTTAATACAAAAGCATTCGTGTCAAACTTTCAAGGTCTTGTTTACTATTATTTTTAGCCATTAACTTTCTACTTGCCTCTTGAGTTCAGACAAATCCTTCTCTCTTTTTCATGAGTGTACACTCTATTTGAAGCTTCAGTACCTTGCTTTACCCAATGTTCAACAGATTGTTCATGACATGGACAAATCGGCAACTGCATAGGATTTGATAAAAACACATTAATTTCAGAAGTTGTTAGAGAGGTAGTTAAGACTGTTTCATAAACCAGTGACTCCCATAATATTTGGTCTACTAATATTTCAGCATTAAAGTTTAGAACAGGAGTTTTTCTTGGTCTAGGAGATGAATTACCTTTTTGTAGATCTTCAT
Organism: Hydra vulgaris; assembly: GCF_022113875.1. Classification (NCBI taxonomy): domain Eukaryota; kingdom Metazoa; phylum Cnidaria; class Hydrozoa; order Anthoathecata; family Hydridae; genus Hydra; species Hydra vulgaris. Next base: position 23,002,667 of record NC_061164.1, read on the forward strand.
TTCCAGTACCCCTAATATCTTTTATCTTATTAATAGATACACTTTTATCCTCTTCAGTTTTTAACACAACAATGTTTGTAGTATACACTCACTGAAGCAAAACCAAGCTGATCTTTAAATAGAGGGTGATAATATTTTAATGACATCTTCTTTTTTAAATTTGAGTTGCTGCAGTTGGTAAAGAATATGTTTAGGACCTTCAATCCAAGAATGTTCAACTTTAATTATAAACCAACAACGAGAATAAACACTTACAATGTACTCGGTGATAGACCTTAAATTTTCTAAATCTTTACCTTGAATTCCATGTTTAGAGATCCATATTCTACATATTCTGTTAGCAGTAGTTAACCATCTTGAATGTGAAACAGGCCCAGTTTGTAATAAATGATATTTTGGTGATAAAATACCACTTCTAATGGCACAAACAACTTTATAACCATAAAATTGATCTGCAGACAGGTCATTTATTATTTTATCATTGAGAGAAATAAGTGGATTGCCAATTTTAATAGTTTCAAATACTGGATTTATATCTAGATCTGTAGCATGATCAAGCATGGAACCAATAATACCAGACCATTTATCGTTTGATTTTGTTTGACCATCTTTTGGTTGGTTATAAGATGCCTCAGTGATAATTTATTTGTATGGAGTTGACATATAAGCCAAATAAATTTGTTTTTCCTAATTTTATTTCTATATGTTTGATGACACCACCCTCCCAACCGGTGTTTACATTTGTAGAGCCAACAGCCAGTAAAGACTTGTCAATACCTCTCTCAGTCAACCATTCAACAATTTTATTTGACATAATCTCAGCATGTTTAATACTATTTGTTGCTTTCTTAGTAGTAAAGTGAAATAAATATTTTTCTCCAAGTTCCATACAAACAGAGTAATGTTCTTCTTTCACTGTTTCTGGAAAGTTTGCATTTGAGTCATCAAGTTCAATCGTTTGCTTGGTTTGATCAGTTCTCCCATCAAAAAATATGCATTTCACTTCTCCACCTTTTGTCAAAATCCTTACTAAGATCAGAGATAACTTTTTTTTTCTTGCGCTCTCAAAAATTTACTATGGTCAATAACTAGCTTTTTATCATCAGATGTTATTAATCCTGCATCAATAAGTGTTGCTGTAGTAATTACAGCTGTAGCATGTGCAGACACCCCATATCTATGTGAGCAAAATTTACATAGAAATAGAAAATACTTTTAAATAAAAAATCATCATTGACTAAGTTCATATATATATATATATATATATATATATATATATATATATATATATATATATATATATATATATATATATATATATATATATATATATATATATATATATATATATATATATATATATGAAATAAGTATAAATACATAACTAAAAAAAAAAATTATTGCAAAAGAATTATACCTTACGTTATTCATAGCTATATGTGAAATATCTAAGGTATTGTAACACTTTTTTTTTCCTGATGGTTTCTCTAGCACTTGAAGTAATTCTACATTAGTAATCATCATTGTCATCATTTAATTCTATTTCATTACTGAAATCTTTTTGATAGTTAATCTTGACTGACTCAATTTTTGTTTTTTAGTTAAAATAACATTGCTGTCTTTATTCTTAAAACATTTTTCTCAATCTTTTCTAAGAAATCTTTTGAACTGTTTCCTGGTTTCAATGCTATCAGGTAATCCAATTTAAAACTTGCTAACATTTCCAGTTTTAAATCTTTGAAAATATATAAACTTAATATCAATAGATGGTATTTTGCACTCTTTGATACATTTGCATTTATAATGAACTTCTTTATCACAATCATCAGAACAAATAAAATCATCACATTTTACAATTGGACATTTGCATACTAGTATATCAAAAGGTTTATCAAGTTTTTCTTTAAAGTTTTATTATTTTTTTACCTCCTTTTTTTCTTGGACAAGCTATTGCTGAAGCGTTGTTCCACAAAGTCACTATTTTATCATAAATTGTTTTGTCAGTAATTAATTTAGGTGATGTAAATTTTAAATTAACACTCAACCACTGGTGTAATAAGGCTGGAAGTATATCTTTGGCTATCTCTTTTACAGGATAGTTTCTTTTTTTTATGTCTTCGCAGCCCTCTCTTAATAAAATTGCGTATCGTATAACGTCTCTGTTGGTTGGTAATTCTAAAAAAAAAATTTTTTCCTGTACCAAATGCAACATTAATTTGCGTACTAGTACTTATTCTGGTTTTGGGTGCCATTATTCCTCCAAGTTATAAAATATTTAAAGAGAATTTATTATTTTTTAGTAATGAAAAAAATTTTTTTTGGAATATTTTAGTAATGAAAGCAATCAATTAAAAGTTCTTAAATTTATATTTAACAATATGCAGTTTGCAGTTGTTTACTTTATGTGGCAATGAAAAAATAATTTACTGACTATTTATTATTAAGATAAAAAAAATATGTTTAAGTAAACTTTTTTCTTAATAAAAAGTTATTTTACGCATTTAATACAAAAATTTTTCAAATATTAAATTAAATGATTTTTTTATAAACTTAATGTAACTTTGTTTTGTTGTTTAAAAGTCTGTTTTTTTTTTTGTACAGTATTGTCCGGTTACGTCATTATTCCATTTAAAAGGAAATAAAAACCGTTAATACTTTCATAAAAAGGCTAATCATCGAAGTAAATATTTTTCTGATTTAAAAAAATTTAACAGATTTAGATTCTCGATAAAATTTCGAAACTTTTATTTATACCCCAAATTTTATTAAACTTTTTTTTCAAAAAAAGTATAAAATTGACACCCTAATATATATATAAATTTATATATATGTGTGTATATATATGTGTGTGTATGTATATATATATATATATATATATATATATATATATATATATATATATATATATATATGTGTGTGTGTTTATATATATATATATATATATATATATATATATATATATATATATATATACATATATATATATATATATATATATATATATATATATATATATATATATATATATATATATATATATATATATATATATATATATATATATATATATATATATATATATATATATATTGCTCTTATGTGGTTAAAACTAGTTTCCATAACACCATTTTATAAAAATATTACACGATTTCATGTCATGAAATTGAATGGAGTTAATAAATTTGAATTGGCTGTTGGGATTTTTTAACTTTTAAGTTTTTAACATCATAATGTTTAATCATCAGTAATAATAACCTCAAAATTTCAACAGTCTTATACCAAATGAAGCAAATGTTACTTTAATTTTTCTTTCAATTTAAATACTAAATAATTTTACGTTTATAAAGTAATGCTAAAGAAATCTGGATAGCATTCAAACCTCATTTAAAAAAAAACATCTGAAAAGATTTTTTAAAAATAATTAAAACTTTAAAAAAATAAAACAGCTTTGTCTTTTTAAATTACTTTTTAAAGAAGTTTTACTATCTAATCATTACTTTGTATCATTACAACTTTATATTTAATTACTTTATTAACGCTTCATCTGAACAATTTGTCTTGTATCATTTTAACTAACGAATGCAAATTTTGCCTATACAAATAATACAAATAAAATATTTTTGCCTATACAAATAATACAAATAAAATATTTGAGATAATTCATTCTTATTTATTGCATAAAAAATACTTAAAAAAAAAAAAAATGGAACATAAAAGTATAGCAAATTCAATTAGTACAGAAATATTCTAATATGGTATATCATTTAATAATAAAAAATATAAAATTATTGTTTTATTTGCCTAAAATATGCCTTGAGGAAGCAAAGATCACTTAAAGCTGGGTCTTCATGTCTCGATCGAACTTTTGTACAAATTTTACCAGCAACTGAATATTGTTCTGCAACTTTTGAATTAACATTAAGGGCTTAGTTTGTTCTTCCGACATCACTTCTCTCTCAGCTTCTGACTGCTCTTCTGAGGAGGTTTCCATGTTAGTGTTAAATATCTTTGTGTGAATACTGAAAAGATTCAGAAATAATGTTTTTAATTAACAAAATTTCAGCATCTAGAATAACGATGTCAGATGCAATATCAATCAATGCTTTTCTAATACAGTTATTTAGTTTGTTAAATCTTATGTCTATAAAAATTGTTAATTTTTATGTCCATAATGAGTTTCAATTGTTTTCCAAATTCTCGTTTCACGTATACTTGAAGAATATTATTTGATGTTCTCGAAAAATGAAATTTCTTTACAATCAAATAAAGTTATTTGATAAGAAAACTATATCCAAGTTCTTCAGTCTCAACATGCTCAATTTCATTATAAGTTTGTTTAATCAAGCCAACATTTTCTGTATATGGGTGAGCCACCATTTCAGTTGTGTTCGAATTATTATACAGAACATCAGTTACAGCTAAAGGTATTGCATATGGGAAGCCTAACTGCTGATTACATGGTAAACACTGTCCAACTTTTTGCATCACAACTGCCCCATTAGCTGTTATAGACATTATATCTTTATCGATATTTAGATTGTTGTCTTGCAATGTGGTTTTCTGAGCCGTAATGCATTTCTCTGCAGGGAAACGTCCTTCAACAGGTACTAAACCTAAATTCCAAAACTGTTTCTTGCCACGGACATTCGCATTTATATAACATGGGTTTCTTGAATATGTCTATTCATCTAGAGTTAAGCAAAATCGTCATTTCATCTTCTTTGAAATTAATAAAATGCTGCATTTTTTTGTGCGTATTCTAAAACAATATTGCGGATTGAGTTAGGTAATTTTGGTGATACATAATCTCGAGCACCTCTAGCCATAAGAAAAGTTTCTAAAATTGATAGGCGTACAGAAAATTTTGAATGGCATATTATCCAGGCACACATTGGTGATACGATTTCAGAAAATGATTCATCTTTTTTGTTGACTAAATAATTTGTAATCATTATTTTTGATACACTGCTTTCTGGAACTTAATCTTGCATAACATCCCACTTTAATACATTAATATTGTGTTCTTAAATGCGTGTACTGCGGTGTTGTCATTGAGCCAGTGATTTTTACTACTTTATAACATTTTTTACATTTTGCTGTTAGTTTTTTTAATCTTCTCAAAAAATAAATCCAAATAGAAAAAAATGAATCCAAATAATTTTCTTTTGAAGACATTTTAGAATGTATTATTGATAATAGTTTAACTTGTTAAAAAAAAATTTAAGTTAAATAATTATTAATTTATATTGTTAAATTAAAACTGCAATTATTCCTGCTATTATTTGCTTACCTACTTAAAAAAACATTGATGATACCTATTTAAAAATTATTGATCTAAATAATTAAATACACACCACACTCGAATAACCAAATTTCAACTCAGTTGCAAATCGTAAAATATAAGCCACAAACACGAAGTTATACGAAATAAAGAAATCATTACATATGGATATGAAATGAAGAATGAAACCGTTAACTGCAGTTTAGGAATGTTTTCTCTATCTACTTGTATTATATAGAGTAACTGTAATTTAGTATCGTTTTCTTTATTTTAATTATATTTTATATTATATTATTATAATTATAATTATATTTTATATTATATATTATATTATTTTCTTTATTATAATTCTATAATTAGAATGTAGAATATTTATATGTACAGAAACCAAAACACAGCTTAAAATTTGGAGCACGAAAAAATCAATTTTAATTTCAAAATTTGCTGGGAAATTTTCGGAATTCGAAACTATATTATGAAAACGAATTTCGGAATTCTCGAATTTCGAGATGCAATTCCTAGTTACAACTTAATTACTTTATTAACGCTTTATCTGAACAATCCTTTACAACATTCATTACAGTCTTTACAAGTTATACAAAGATTATTCCAACAACGATTATTGTTTTAACTTTTTTCTGGCTTGATAAAAATGTCTTTCCTTTTTAATTAAGTTATAATCTAATTAAGTCCTATTCTTTTCTAATTCTTATTAATCTCTTTTTTCATTAATTTTTAATCCCTTTTTGCTCGTTAGCTTTAACAACGATATTATATTTTTCTAGATATCTACCGAAATACTTTGTTTCTTCCAAAAAAACTTTAGATGCATAATTTTTTTTTTTTTTTATTAAGAACACTTGATCACTTGATCCATAACTTATGTTAAACTTAATTGGTAGTTGTAACAGTCTCTATTATGGGAGTGATTGGGGGGGGGGGGTATTGCTTTTTAATAACGGAGCTAAAAAGATTAAAGCAAACAGCAGTAAAAGTAGAAAATAAAATGAAAGATTTTTCAACTAGTTTTTAGGCAAATAAAAACTTTTATAATTTGCTTATAAAAACAAGTAACATTTAATATTTTAACTCTTTTAATTCTTTTACTTTAAAAGCCTCCAATCCAAATTTTTGAGCTATATTTTTCTGGCTTTTAGTATATTTTTTAAATTATATCTTGAACGATACTTAATATTTATAAATGGAGTTTCTGATTATGACTTCGACATACTACACTTGCATTTTTACAACCACAATCTCTTCTTTTACTTTTTACTACATGTAAAAAAAGACCTTTTAGCCCCATCTAGTAATATCTGCCTATTCGACAATTAAGCTGGGACAGTGCGAGTTTGAGAACAAAATTTAGGTCTTTGCTATACTACTATTAGTTGTTACCTCACAATGATTTAAATGCGTGGTTTTTAATAATAAATGATTTTTTAGACTTGTTAAAGATGTTTCTGACCAGCAAAAAGAAGAAAGTTTATTGGAGGAAGAGTTAAAACATATGAGGTTAAGAGAAAAGAGTAAGTCTTTAATTTTTTTAATTTCTATTTCTTATAAACATGTTCTATAAATTTACTTTTATAAATTAGTTAATTTATAAACCAATTTTTTTTTTTTTTGTTTATTTGATTTTTAACATGGTATAAATTTTATTACTTAATTTTAAAAAATTTCGTTTTATATTTCAAGAAGCATTTTTAAGACAAGTTGAAAAAGAGAAATCACTAGGCTGCAAAAACTCAACCTGTCTTACGACAACGAACAAACGTAAATCATCTGAAAATGAATCGGACGAGATATCAGATTACGAAAACGACTAACAATATAGTTGTATAATTGTCGTAAAAGTTTTTGTTGAAATAAAAATAATTCAGACCTTGTTTTTAACCTCTTTTATATTTGAAACATATATTAATATATATATAAAATAGTTGCAATATTTTATGAAGTAGCACTTTGTCATATTTTTTTGAAGCGACATTTAATTATCTTTTTACTGCAATAAAAAATTGATCTTATGAGTTAGCAAAAAGTGCACTGTAAAATTGCCTAATTTCAGGAATTATCTTTTTCCGGATATCCAAATTGTTTTCCATACATGCAAATTTAGGTACATGTTTTTATAATATATTTGATATTTTTTAGCTTTTTCACTCCATTCATACAAAAAATAATAAAAGTTAAAATAAAATTAGTAAACATCTCAGCTTTTTAGCAAAATTAAGAGTAATATAAGGGAATATATATTCCGGATTTTTTCCGAATATTTTCCCCAAACAATTTTCTGGATTTTTAAAGTATAACCTGGATAATCTATGTAATTTATCTTTCCCTTTCAAATTTTTTTTAAATATAAATAAGTCTGTCAAATATTGAGGAAAGTGGAATAGCTCCTCAATAATTTGATTTGGCTGTAGTCTCCTTCCTCACCTATTAACTTGTATAGTATGAAAAACTAAATGATTCAAATTTTGTAGAAAAACTAAATGATTCAAATTTTGCAAGCAGCAACGCAACATATGAAGTCAAAGAAAGCATAACAAGCATACTAAACGATGTTCAACTTAAAAAAAGAAGTGTTTTACAAACTGTGTAACTATGGTTTACAAACTCAGTAAAGTATAAATATTCGTCTATTGTTTTTTCCGAAAAAAATACAGGAATAAAATAATCACAGTCATAAAGACAGTCAAATAATCTTATATGACTGTACAAAGTAAGAGATTTAAAACAAACTTGAATAAAAAAAAAAAAACTAAGAATAAAAAAAAATTGTTGGTACTTTAGTTGAACCTTTTAATACTAGAAGTATTTAACGATTCATTGCTCAATGTTAAAATCCTATAAAGGTTGCAAAATTTGAATTTTGAAAATTTGTTAATACCGGTGGTTCAATTTATAATCATTTTTATCTGTCTATTAGCTAAAAAAATGTAGCTAGCAATCTTCATTGCCAAATCACTATATTCATGGGTATGACTTATTGTTAACTAGCTGTTATTTACTCAAAAGTTTTAATATTAAAGTAATTTTAACTTAGAACACTGTTTTGCAGCTTGCATGCTATTGCTTTATTTCCAAAAATTTTCCTTATATTTTTTTAATGAAACCACCGTACCAAATTCATGTTGATTTACCGTTTTGCACAAATATCTTTAATTAGGTTCATTTAAATTTCACCACCTTGACCATTAGTTTTTCGAGATCTCAAGTGTTCGAAAGGTTCTGTAAGTTGTGTATTGATTCTTTATTACATTATATTATAATAATTAATTTCAGTAAAAAGCTGATTTATTACAAATTTTATTAATGTATGCATATGGTGGACTTGCTCAATCAATAAACAGTTATTTAGTAGCAAAATTTTTAAAAAATGGCAGCTTTAGACATTTTCCTTACTTTAAAAAAAGAAACAAGGTCCTTAACATTTTACAATTTGTAAAATTTTGTAAAAGTTATATGGTGTAAAAAATTAATCTAACATCAAATATTGTTCTTTTCTTTAAAGCAGATAGCAACTAAAATATAAAGTCGAAATGCAAAATGCGGAAATTTTTACCGGGTAAAACGCGGAAGTGTAGAGCGGAAATTTTCTCGTAACCCTAAACAATATCGCTGCCTCAACCCAAATTCTGGGTCAATGTTGAAGCACTCCTCTGCATGCTAAATCAGTCAATGTATGTATTAAAGCCCTTAACCTTATTTCCAAACTTTATTCCCGCGTTTTGCACTTCTACATTTTACCAATGACGAAAATGTTACACGAATTTTTTGTACGAAAATTTAAACAAGTTGCAATATATATTTCTTATGTTTAAAAATTGCAACTTTAATACGGCTGTCGCGCGGTGGTTCGAGCGCTTTCATTAGAAGCAGGAGATCAAGGTTCGAAACGAACTCTAGACATATTGAAAATAATGATTTTTAAAACTTCAAAAACCAGACATTAGTATTTGATAACTTGAATTAAAAAAAGAACTAAAAGTTTTTTCTAACTCTAAAAATTAGACTAACGCTAAATGCTCAACAAAAACTTCAAATAACAATTTGTAAATAAGGCTATCATTTACTGAATAAATTTCAGTATATGAATGTGACAGTAAAATAAATTTAAAATTTTTATTTTTGTCCTCATTTAGTCTAATTTTCAGAGCTTTTTGATATTTTTAAAAAACTTTGAATTATTTAGTAAAATTTTCAAAATCTAATGTTTGACAAAATTTTGAGATTTCTAAAATTTAATTACTGCAATAATTTAAAAAAATGAGTTGTCATGAATGACTTTACTTCAGTAAAAGAATTAACGTCCGGTTAATAGGATACTTTTTTGTAACATTGAAATGTGTTTGTTTACCTTCTGGATGTTTTTTTTTTTTTAATTTTTTTTACATCTTTGCTTCCAAAAAGACTGCAAGCAACCACTATTTGAGTTAAAAGTTACTGGAAGAAAAAAGATGAAGATTGTAGAGCAAAATAACGATTGACAGACGACTTAAAAGATTACAAACTATATAAATCGGAAAGCAAGATGAAGGAAGCGAATTCCAAAGAACTGATGTTTGAGGAAAAAAACTAGATTAATAAGGCTTTTAGAGCACTTAGGAAGAGTGACAGAAAAAGGATGAGAGTTAATTAGCTGACAAGTGACACAAGAATGAATTTTAGTGGGTGGCACAAGAGGCACTAGCTCTTAAGAGCAGTACCCATTATAATATTTGTAGAAAAGAGAAAGAGAAACAACATTACAACGATGTGATAATGGTTAGAAGTTGGCTGCAAGAGAGTTGTAAGATGAAGAACTCAGAAGTAAGAGTTAATCCTAGAAGATGAAGGGTAGATAACTCATTGAGCACATTACCGTTCATAAATATAGGAAGATCTAAATTATTACGACAAAGATTGGCTGAAAAAATTGAGTTTTATCTGAATTATAGTTCACCAGCCACTGTGAGCCCCAGATCAAATGCCCCCTTCCAAGCAATCAGAGAGTGTTGATTTCTTATCATGACAAGAATAAATGGTAGGATGATCAGTGAATAATGCCACCTTAGATGTGAGAATATCTGGAAAATTGTTAATGTAAAAAGAATATAGTGCCAAAGATAGAACCTTGAGGAAACCCTGAGGTTACAGAATATGAAGAAGAATGCTCTCCATCAAGGACAACTTTTATACTACGATTGTTAGGAATAGATTCGATAATCTTAAAGATGTTACCAGATACACCGTAAGATGAAAGCTTATGAAGAAGACCAGCATGCCAAACTTTATCAAAAGTTTTAGAAATGTCAAGAGTTATAGCCTTAGCTTCTCACACATATTTCTGATGCACGATAAAACCTATCAGTTATTACTGTGAACAAATCAGCAGTTGAACGAGAAGATTGAAATCCATATTGATGATCAGAAAATAAGTTTTTAGATTCAATATGAGAGATTAAGTGTTTGTCAATTAAAGATTCAAAAACCTTGCTTATGATAGTAAGAAGATTGCTGAGACAATATTTAGATGAGTCAAATAATAAATAGTTTTGAAAGTATTGACGACAGCTCCAGAGAACACTTCTGCAAGAGTATAACAGGTATTTTGTCCATAAATACAAACTGTAGAAGAGTCTAAGCAGGAAATCACTTTAGATACAGAAGCTGGAGTGATACAAATATCAAGCAATTGATCAACCTGTTAGATAGCTAAATCCAATAGAACGCAACTAGTGGAATCAAGAGATTATATTGATGAAAAGTTTTTAGCAAACAATTCAGTTTTGTCTTTAGGTGAGGTAAAAAAGTCTGAGCCATGCAAGAGAGGTGGAATAACAGATTTGCCCTATTTATTGATATTATTAAAGATTATCCAGAAGTCACAAGAGTTTAATTTTATGTAATAAAATACGAGATTTTATGATCTGAGAACAGCGTGCTTTGGCATCAGATAAAACATTTTTTATAATGGTTTCTAGCAGTAATAAACAGTCATCCGTTTTATGAAGAATTGCTTTACTGATAGATATGGAAGTAACGGTTTTGATTGGAAATTGCAGCATCACACATCACATTTGAGGAAAACCATGGAGAAGAGTGAGGCTTGACCTGGAATTGTCGAGTGGTAATAAAAGATTCTATGCCAGCCTAAATCCACGAAGTTATATAAGAGGCACAGTTGTCAGCAGGAAGACAAAAGATTTCTACCCAAGGGCCATCACGAAGAAAATAAGTCGATCACATAAGTTGAGTAGAGAAGGTAAATGATTCGGGTTGCCTGGAAATCGAGTTGGAAAGTTGACCATTTGATTTAGGGATTGAGAAAGGCAAAAGTTGTGGGTTTTAACGTCTGCTGAATTGCTGATACTAGAGTCAAGTCATTCAGTGTGATGAGCATTAAAGTCAATAACAACAACAATATTGGCTGATGGATAAAGAGAGTGGGCTTGGTCAGTTTGAACAGAAATAACATCAAAAAGAGTGCAGTCTTGAGATGAAGGAGAGTAATATAGAACAAAGAAAAAGGCAATAGAGTGAAGTGGTGCTAAACGATAGCATATAAAAGAATAGTCTGTGAATACAAACCTATTTTACCAACAGCTATTTTAACAACAACATTTTATCGGCAATGGCGCAGTGGTTAAAGCACTTGCTTTTTAAGCAGGAGATCCAGATTCGAAACGAGCTTAGGACATATTTCGCCTTACGGTAAAGAAGGAGGCGTTAACTTCCTGGTTAAATGCACTTCCGCGGTGCTCTGTGGCAAGACCGTTAGGACTTCTTGGGGCACCTAAAATAACAAAAAAAAAACAAATGGGTGAATGACCTTGACATTTACGAATGTAAATGCCAAGGTTAAGCATGTGACTATTGGAGTCTTTACGAATCAAAGGAAGATAACTATCAACACTAAAATCACAAGATGAGACAGCTGAACTCAAATTAGTCTCAAAAAGAACAAGTAGATCTGATGACTCAACAGAAGAAAAGTTACTTCGAAGACCACGAATATTAGCGAACATTAGTGAGGTCTAGAGATCTTGTTGATGACGATGGTATTTGTGTTGTATAGTTTTTGGTACTTTATTCATTTTTTAATTTGTTGAAGAAATTGACTCAAAACATAGACTGTACTCAGTACACTGTTTAATAGCCCAAGAAATTGTCTCATTACTATTAACAAACCTTAAGCCATAACAAAGGGCTCCAAATGTGACCTCGACAATGCACATTAAAAGTACGCAGAGGGATACCATCCGTGCGCAACATGGCACTGTTAATACTTTGATATTTTTTAGTTTTTGATGGAATCAGCCTCTCTGAGAGCTATGACAGAGTTCGGAAAACCTGACTACCAGCCGGCCTCAGAACCATAAAACTGAGTTTTAGAGCTGTACCCTCATTAGGAGATAATAAATGATGTTGCATAGTCATGGCAGAAGCAAAACCCATACATTAAGTCAAGAAAATTAAGCATTCAACATTCTAAACTGGAAACAATGTATTAAAAATACATCTGCGCCGGTCTTATAGATAAAGGAGTGCGAGGTTGGCTAATAGATAGAATTTGTATAATAAGATTTCATCACTGCATATAATAACATACTTTTTACGAAAAACGCTCAAAATCTATAAATAACCTTTATCTATTTAAATATATGCTTTTTATGTTTTAACATAAGAAGCATATGTTTCAGAAACTGAAAGATGTATTTTATGAACAAGTTAGTTTGATGAAACATTTCACGAAACAATGACAAACGTAAAACTAGAAAAAATACTTTGAAAAACTGAATCAATTAATTGACATAAACCATGCATATGCAGAAAAGTTGATAAAAATGATGAAGATTGTCAATGGCTAAAAATGAAAATGAAATTCAGAATAGACTGACAAAGATCAGTTGACAGAAAATTAACTTTGCGGGAAAAAATTCAGAAAACAGTCTTCTGATTTTTTCTCCCGCAAAATTAAAAAAAATCAAGAAAAATGAAAAGTCAACTAGTAAGTAAAAAAAGACTATTATGAAAGAGCTTGTTTGACTTTTTTTGAATTTTAATTAATTTGATATATAATTATATATTAATATAATGCAAAAGTTTGATTTTTATCTAAGGTGGTCAACCCTAATTCAAAACGTATTTAAATTTTTTTTTGAGATTTTATAAAAAGTGATTTTCTTTTACTTCAATCATTGAAGAACAAAATTAGAGTACTTACATTTGTCGAATTTGTACATAAATTGGTCTAATTCATCTTAGGAATGATTAGGGTAAACTTTGCTTACCTAACAACACCCATAGCAACCATTTTTTTAAAAGATAATTTAGTAATTATCACCTCAAAAACCAATGTACATTTAGTCATAGTATAAAACACTGTTAAGTCTTTTATGGCTTTTTGGTAATTTTTTTTCTATATTTTAAAGTCCTTGCCGCGAAATTTTGATAAGTATAACAACTCGTCCATTCAGTATTATCATGTTCTATCTACAAATGTAATAAATAAAATATTCTATCTAATATATAAAATAAAAACAAAAAAACAAAAAAATATATATATATACATATATATATATATATATATATATATATATATATATATATATATATATATATATATATATATATATATATATATATATATATATATATACATATATATATATATATAAATACCTGATATAGTATATTATAATACATAGAACATTGTATTTATTTATGTATATATTTTTTTGTATTTATTTTATAAATTAGAAAGAACATTTTATTTAATACATTTGTAGATAGAACATGATAATACTAAAAGGACGAACTGTAAAATGCTGTGTAAAGTAACAACAGCAGCGTAAGCTTTTCAAGTTATATTTACAAGTTATTCAATGATAAATTGATATAATAGTATCAAAGTTTTGAAAAAATTTAAAGATTTACCAAACCTCTGTTTTAAATTAAAAAGGAAGTGCAAGTCAAAAAAATTGCAAGATAATGCTGAGTTTCATAATGCAGAAAAAAAACTTGAAGAATAAGTTACAGAGGGTAATTACAATATATTTTTAAACTTTAAAGTTTTAAAGACAATGTTTAATGATTGTTAATAAAAATGGGTTCTCAATTGAGTTACAGTTATCATTTGATATGTGTAAATTATTTGCAAACTTTGATACAACTCTTTTGAGCCTTAAACCAATTTTAATTTCTCCTGAAAAACCTGTTGCTGCTGTAAAGTTGAATGCTATTGTGGCATAAATCTTTGTGTACTTTTTCATCATTTATGAATATGCCGCCAAGTTTTGTCCAACGTCATATAGTGCTTGTGGCAGTCTGATAAACTAACAAACTTATTTAAATATAAAACAAAATTAGGCCTTTAACTAGCCATTTAAAAAATTTTATAACCAATTTTTAAAGATTTATCTATCAGAAGTGAAATCAGTTATTTTTTTATGAATCTGGAACATTTTATTTGTAATTTCATTATTGTTTTTTGATTATCTCCATTAGGGGGTTGACTTTTTCACAACTATACTTGATATAGTGCCAAAATATGACATTCTATATTAAATTACCAATTTTAAAAGTTCTATTGACTCAAGTTACAAAAATATCCCCGTAATTAGAAAAATATGTATTTTTTTGAGAAGTATAATAAATCAACAAATTAGCAGATAAATAACAATTTATTTTGACAAAATAACTTTCAATTAAACAAGATACAATTTAAAAGTTGTTTTACAGAATAAATCTGTAGTTCATTTTGTCTATATCTCTTGCATGAATTTCTTGCATAACTTTTATGGCTCTTTCAGCACAAATATTGGATCTCTGAATTCCTTCTATTCTGCTGGGCTCCTGTGACCAAAATCTTTTTAAGGTCTTTATGGCTGAAGTTAAAGTTATTTCTTGTTTTAAATTTTTGAAATCATTACATGTTCTGAGTATTGCATGTCAAAAAAACCAAATATCAGACCAAGTGTATGCAATGAAGTCGCAAATCAAGCGCAATTAATTCTTATCCGATTCAGTTAAAATAAAAGCCAGAAGAGCATAGATTGTTCTTGAATTCCATCTGGCATTGTGCAACGATGGGAGACTTTTAAAGTTTATAG
>NC_061164.1:23020547-23038047 GCF_022113875.1 Hydra vulgaris
CATTTATGGAATAGTATAGTTCTAAATACTTCTAGATATTTCTAAAGAATGTAATTTTGATTCTTTTAAACAAAATCTAAAAAAACTCATTTTTTCAACTGAAAATATATACTGTATATTTTTTTTTTATCTCTTTATTAATTATTTTATCAACAAAAAATTATTTAACATGTTTAATCTAGGGAATTATTTGACATGTTTTAGTTTTTAAGTTTTGAAACTCTTCTATTGTAATATTGTATGTTAATTTTTAATTTAATTTATAATATTAAATTACTTTTTATTAATTTTGTAATAAAAAATAATTGAGCAAAATTACATAAATAACAAGAATAGAAACATTGAAAATAATAATAATAATAAAATAAAAAAATAAAAAATAAAAAAAAAAGGACAAAAGTATTAATATATATATATATATATATATATATATATATATATTATATATATATATATATATATATATATAAAAGAAAAAGAAAATAAAAAAGATTAGATGTATGCGTATCTGCCAGTATATGTATGTAGGCTACGTTTGGAGTTGAACCATCCTTTTGCAGTGGCTAGGCGTTTTTGTCGTTAGAAGAGTAAATGGTAATTTATATATTTGTCAGTGGCTTGGCGTTTTTGCTGTCAGAAGCGTAAACGGAAATTTGGTAATTTGGTCTAACACACAGTGATAGCCATCGTATCTAGTTCTTTTTGCACAACCTTTTGAACGATCTGGAAGTGTACTTTATTCAGTCTGGAAATGTGATTACATAAATTATATACAGTAATATATATTGAATAATATGTAGCAATTAATAATATTCAGTGATTATTTTTGGTTAAATTCAGTGCGTGCAAGTGATTTATTTAGAAAATTATGAACATTGTTATTCGCATGAGTCAGCTCTTCGAACGACACAGTAATTTGATTCATGCAACCACAACCACAACAAAAAGAAAAAACCATAAAAAAAAACAAAAAAAAAACGTTGCACCACAAAATCGGGTTCCCCATTCCCCCATCGTAACAAATTGTCACAAAATTGTCTACCCTCCCCCCTCCCTAAAGCGTGACGTGATTTAAAAAATTTCTTCAATAGCGGTTTCCCTGTGACAAGACTTAATGGTCTTCTTTGAGTATCCGCGTTCTTAATTTTTATTTTTTATACTTTATTTCTTAATGATATCTTGACTTGTTATCTTTTCTTTTTTTTATATTATTTGTAACATATGTATCATTAATATTGTAATAAAGAACAAAAAAAAAAAAAAAAAAAAAAAAAATTAGATTTTATAACAAAACTGATTAAGTTAAAAAGGATATCTCCAGATCGGTTTCTTCTTTTTCGTCAAGGTTTTCCCAATTTGTTTAAAAAACATAGGAAGAAGACTAGTAGCAGAATAAATATTTTTGTTTGATTATAAGTTTTGGTTTTTTTCATCACCTAACAAGGCCTACCCAGTAAAACTAGAAACTATTATGGCCATGTTTATAACTTTTGAAATATACCAGTAAACTGAATAAAGTTGCTAGGATACCTAGATTAACATATAAGTAGCTGAAATACCAAAGGGCATTAAAAAGGATGTTTACTTTCTGAGAAATCCTTTTTTTAAACAACATGCTAAAACAGAAGAAATGTTGAATAAATAAGACAAATTTTTACGAATTTTTTTTTTTCTTTAATGCTAATTTAAAGTAAAATACAACATAAGTAGAGTAATTTGAAAAATGAATATTAATTATTAAATAAATTCATCTGAATTAGGGTTGACCACCTTGAGCATATTTAAAAATTTATAAAAAACATGTTTTTTTAACCCTAAAATTTCCCCTATTAGATAAGAAAATTAAAAAAATTGTAAAAATTTTTTTTTAATTTGGGACTACAAACCTAATTCCGAAAAAAATATTTAAAAAGTTTAAATTGGAAAAACCTTATAGAAATGTAAAATTATTTTTCCGCCTAGTGACGCATGGTGCGCTGCTAGGATCTCCTAAAATTAAAAACTCACTTAAACAAAATAAAATTGTATCTCAAAAAGGGTTTGCAGTTTTGGATCAGACAAATAGTTGGATTCGTAAATCTGGATTGGCTTTTGCTTCAGAAATAATGACTATATTTTATGGAGCGTGAGAATGAGAGTAAACGTAATCTGCTGTGGTTAGCCTACCGGCATCATATGTTTGAAGTTCTTCTAGCTAACAGTTTTAACATATGTCTTGGACAATATCTAGACTAGATATCATAGTTTTTAAATAATTCCGTGAAATTTGGAATGATTTAAATCATGATTTTTTAAAAACAAAACTCCTCCGTTTTTTTTAATGTAAACATTTCTTTATTAATTTATTATGTGAACAGCAAAAGATAATTCTAAAAAACAAAAAAAAAAACAAAAAAAAAACAACTGTTTTAAAATAGTGTTTTGTAATATATAAAATACTTTTGTTTTTCAATTTTGTCGAAGTTTTTCAATTTCCACTCATTTTTTGACGTTCCCCAACCCCCTCCCTCGTAATGCATTATTACATTTTATTGATCCCCTCCCCCACCCAAAGTTACGCAACAATTTTATACCCCCCACCCTAATTTTTTTTTAAAAAAAATGTTAATTAATTAGTGCTTTTTAGTCTGTTTAACATTTTTTTTCTTCTAAATAGTTCCGTGTAAGATTGTATAAGTTAATATCAATATATTAACATGATCCCAATTTTATACAGCAAACTATTCTTCGGATATATACAAGCAAAAATATTATTTTATAAATATATTTTTCTCACATCTAGCAATGTTAACGTGGCCTTCTTGTCTCTCAATGTCGAAATATATAGCGCAAAATGTGCACTGCACATAGACAATATGCACATAGACAATATACAATTCGTTAACAGTCTGTACACGATGTGTACACTCCGTTAACGGAGTGTACACATCGTGTACAGACTGTTAACGGAGTGTACAAATCGACTAAGTAAGATTTAGACGCAGTTGATTTTACAATCAATATGTACGTTACAATAAGAGCGTTTTGGCTTCGTCAGATACTCTTATTTAAAAGAAGTTTTTTCTAGATTTAAAAAAATAACTTATTAACTAAAAAAAATTTAATTAACTAAAAAAAATAAAATGTTGCACCACAAAATCGGGTTCTCCTTTCCCCCTTCGTAACAAATTGTCAGAAAATTATCTACCCCCTCCTTAAATGTGACGTGATTTATAGACAACCCCTTGTCAATTATATTTTAATATAATTGGCGCTAAGCCTGCTTGCAAAACTTTTTCAGAAAACATAAACAATATAGAGAAAAGAGAAAATATTAGGGTTGTCTAGTTTAGACTATTTGTTTTTTCACTAATTTAGGAAACATTTAATGTTAAAACCAGATTAGAAAACGACAAAGGACCTAATCCTTTAAAGTATTTAAAAACGTGATAGAACGTTTTTAAATCGTTTCTTTGAGCTTTGAAAAAAAATAAATAATAATAAAATGCTAATTTTAATAAACCATATGTCAAATCCACTTTTTTATGGCGCGAAAGTCTTGACAAGAGCAACCCCCCATTTAAATTTTGTTTTATTAATTTAGGTAAAGAGCAACCAGCAAATTAAGTTTTTTTCGTAAAGTACTTAAACTCTGATAATCATTACACATGATTCTGAAGTGTTTATCATCAATTTCTCTATATAGCCTTTGGATTTTAAAATGCCAAAAATATTTTTTCATTTCCTTATAGTAACACTGTTACTAACAGACTATTACTATTACTAATGGTAAAACCCCTATTACTCCTAAGTAATGATACAACTTCCTTTTAAATCATTTTTCTAAGGACTGAATTAAACTTTTTACTTCATTGGTAATTCAATCTGAAAGTCTACTAATGATATTTTCCAATGCTTTCGAAACTTACCGTAAATATATTAAATACATTCAATGCCTTTACAAAATCATCTTTTATAAAAGCAATACAGTGTATGTACAATATATAATAATTTTTAATCATATTCTAATTGATATTACAATAATATATAGTTCAGAAAAAACAAAAGCAAGAATAACAAAAACTTTTTGTGATAATTTTCTTTATATATATATGTATATATATATATATATATATATATATATATATATATATATGTATATACATATATATATATATATATATATATATATATATATATATATATATATATATATATATATATATATATATATATATATATATGTATATATATATGTGCATATGTATATATATATATACATATGTATATATATATATACATATATATATATATATATATATATATATATATATATATATATATATATATATATATATATATATATATATATATATATATATATATATAGAGCAAGAATAACAAAAACTTTTTGTTATAATTTTCTTTATATATATATGTATATATATATATATATATTATATATATATATATATATATATATATATATGTATATACATATATCTATATATATATATATATATATATATATATATATATGTGCATATGTATATATATATATATATATATATATATACATATGTATATATATATATATACATATATATATATATATATATATATATATATATATATATATATATATATATATATATATATATATATATATATATATATATATATATATATAGCAAGAATAACAAAAACTTTTTGTTATAATTTTCTTTATATATATATGTATATATATATATATATATATATATATATATATATATATATGTATATACATATATATATATATATATATATATATATATATATATATATATATATATATATATATATATATATATATATATATATATATATATATATATATATATATATATATATATATATATATGTGCATATGTATATATATATATATATATATATATATATATTATATACATATGTATATATATATATACATATATATATATATATATATATATATATATATATATATATATATATATATAAATATATATATATATATATATATATATATATATATATATATATATATATATATATATATATATATATATATATATATATATATATATATATATATATATATTAAAATGCATTCTTTAATTTTCAAAGAGTTACAATTTTAACTGCCATGAATTTGTGATTATAATAATTCAAAAAAACAATTATATATATTTTTTTCTTGCTTTGATTTTTAAATATTTGTTTTTCTTAATGTTTTAATATATTTGATAAAAAATTTTATCTTTGCTTTAAGCTTAATTGAAATTATTGTAATGTTACTAATCTGTACTAGAGGTCTTGTGACCCCTAAGTACAGTTTTATTAGTGTCTCTTTGGTAGGGGAGAACGTATTGCAAGTTATTTTGTTGCACTGTTCTGCAAGTCTAGCTAGAATGATTCTTTAAATAAAAAAATATGAACTGATTTTTTGAAAATAAATTAGCCTTAAAAATAATAGTATATTTTGTAATGTGTAATATGCATTTTTCCAGAGTATGTTATTTAATCAGCATTTGTCTGAACAAGAACCTGAGGTTGTTGAAGTCTTTATTTCAGATACACCAAAAGTCAATTTAGAAGAACCTTCAGTTTATGTTGAAAACGGTGAGCAAATATGTTATATGTTTCTCATACCTTTATGGTTTATTTGTTATTTTTTTAAAAACTTTTTATGATACTGTATAAAAACAGTACAACCTAAAATCTTATTACTATTAGTAAATTTTTTATTATTCCAGTGTTAGAAAATTTAAAATGCTTTGAAAAAAAAATTGCTAAAAAAAGTAGATTCAATAAAATAAAATAAAAAGTACATATAATTAAAAATTACATATAAAAAAAGTATAATAAATATGATAAAAAAAAAAAGAGTCAATTACATCAAATAAAATACAAGTATGCTTAAAAATATGCTTAAAAAAAATAAAAATTAATAATAGTTGTTCTCTACATGAATCAAATGTTGCTATATTTCTACATTTTCAAAGTTAAGTTTCAAAAGTAACAATATGAATAACTGTTTTGAAGTTAAAAAAATATATATATATTTGAATAAAAGTTTTTTTATTCAAATATTTTTTTATGATACCCCACTATGTAGCAGATGAATAAATTTATCTATTTTTTTATTTTTATTTATATATTTTATTGGTGCAAAAAAAAATTCCATTTAGCCATAAAATTATTAGATTAGCATTCATATAATTATCAAATAACTTTTTTTAAGCTTTCTATTCAAATATAGATTGCATACTCCAATTTTTAGAATAATTATTCCCTTATCCTCTATTTAGCAGAATTAAATCCATTTTTGCCTTGAATTTTTTGGATTGCTTAAAAATATGCTTAAAAAAAATAAAAATTAATAATAGTTGTTCTCTACATGAATCAAATGTTGCTATATTTCTACATTTTCAAAGTTAAGTTTCAAAAGTAACAATATGAATAACTGTTTTGAAGTTAAAAAAATATATATATATTTGAATAAAAGTTTTTTTATTCAAATATTTTTTTATGATACCCCACTATGTAGCAGATGAATAAATTTATCTATTTTTTTATTTTTATTTATATATTTTATTGGTGCAAAAAAGAATTCCATTTAGCCATAAAATTATTAGATTAGCATTCATATAATTATCAAATAACTTTTTTTAAGCTTTCTATTCAAATATAGATTGCATACTCCAATTTTTAGAATAATTATTCCCTTATCCTCTATTTAGCAGAATTAAATCCACTTTTGCCTTGAATTTTTTGGATATTTACTTTTGCAAGACTTTTAGCCATGACCAAAGAGTTTTTGGAACTTATACAGGTTTTTTTTAGGTCTCTTTTTTTTTCAGGTTAAAGCTAAATTTGCTGGTGTTATTTTTAAAGTTGTACTTGTATGTAAAATAAAATTGAAAAAGAAAATAGGGTAGTGTGAAGCTAATCTGATTAAAAACATTCTAAGTTTTGTATTTTTTTTCTCTTTTGCTTTTGCAATAACTTTTTTTATTATTATTACATTTAATTAAGTGAATGTTTCATGCATTTTTAAACAAAAACAATGATTGTGCAAAAAATGATTGTTAGTATCGCTTTTATTTCAATTTTTAATAATTTCAATTTAAAACAATAAATTTTATTTCAATAAAATTTATCGCTTTTAAAGTAGCAGCTCAAAGTTCACAGTAAGGAGAGTCACTTTCTTTTGTATTTTTTGCCCCCATCAGCACTTTTTTGCCAGCATTTGATAGATCTAATAGATATAGACCTGAGGCTCTAAAACTAGATTCAAAATTTTTTCAGTTTACTTTCAGCCAAGTTAGTCTCAGCCAAGTAAGTCTAGTTAAAAAAAAAGCCTTGTTAACCAACATAAAGCTGGTTTCTTGAAGAAATTGTTCAATTAAAGTGTTTTTTAAAATATATATAAAGTATTTTTTAAATATATATAAAGTATTTTTTAAATAATAGTATAAATTTGGAGATATTCTTGATTACTTTGTAAGCAAGAGTATCTCCAATTTTATACAGTTCCTGTCTAGAGTTACCAATTGTACTCTTAAAAGAGTACATGTACTCTTTTTGAGCAAGTAAAATTATGTACTCAAAGTAAGTACTTATGTACTTACTTTTTCAAAAGATTATATAAATCTACTTTTTTTAAAAAAAAATTCACTGATATCCATAATTTCAGTGTGTGCAGAAAATTCTTTTAGTTTAATTGTCGATTGCAATTTAATTTGTTTGAGATTTGATTGCTAAGTTAAAATAAATTTAACTTGTTTTGAATATTTTTATTTCATTATTGCAAGCTAAATAATTTTCTTTTTTTTAGAGAGGAGGTTTAATACAAATCCGTTCAGGGTAATTCCATATGAAATCATCTAAAAAAAAAACATTTTTGATACCCTTGTCTCAAAAAAAAAAAAAATGTCTCAAAATTTGTTCATTTTTACCTCTGTATAACTGTAAAAATTTTAGTTAATATAATGCTGACTCAGCATTTTAGTGATTATCTGAAGTGACTACAAAGCAACTTTGACATATAATATCTAAATAATGGCTTGGGGAAATTTCTTTAAACTTGGTTTCCCAATAGATTTTTACTCAAGGAATCCAAAAATAACACCCTTAAGACTTGATTGTCTCAGGAAATGCCTTGTTTATTCAATTTTGTTCAAAATTATTGACTTGTAAATTCATGATTTTTGGAGGTATAATGAAGACTGTGGCCCAAAATCCAGAGTAAAAAGTTTAATTGTATATCATTATTTTATCTTAATTCTACTCAAAAATACTAGATTCATCAATTGTCTCTCTAATTGTTGATCAAAATTTGCGTTTAAAAATTGTGTCTTTTTAGAAAAATTTAAATTTTGTAACGAAAGCAATTGAAATGTTTTTTTAAAACATTTATTTTAATAAAACATCAAATAGTATTATTTATTGACTAGTTTAGGACATTTATAGTCATGGGCTAAGGTGGCCTCTGTCAAACTCTCCTCCTATTCAATCTCCCTGGATTTTTTTTCTTTCGATTTTTCTTTATACTTAAAATGAATTAATAATAAATCATTATTAAAACTCAATTTAAAAACATAATTTTTTTTTTCAGTTTAAGTTTGAGAAACAATTTATTTTCATTATTTCAAATCGATAATTACTTACCTCTTATTTCAAAATAAGCACTCAAAATTGAGATATTTTCATGATTTTAAAAATCATAAAATTAACAATCAATATCTTTATGTTATTATTTAGTAGTTTAGTAAATTTATTTAGTCATTGACAAAATTAAGGTTGACAATTTTAGAATTTATCTTTCTTTTTGCATTTAGAATTTATCTTTCTTTTTTTTCTTTTTTTCAAATCCAAGGATTTGAAAAAAAGAAAAAAAGAAAGATAAATTCTAAATGCAAAATAGGTTAATAAATTACAACAAAATTATTTTAAATGTATTTAGTTTTTTTTTGTAACCAACTGCTTATATTCTCCAAATCTAAATCAGATATTTTGTACGTACGACCTAATATTGTTGTGGGTGTTGAAATTAGGCATATTACTTCAGAATTAAGCATTGCACACTTGTCATTTCTCATTAGTCAAAAGAAGTTTTTACCTGGTCGATGGGGAAGTATAAATCTGACTTTCATATCAAGCTCATTTACATCTTCAGCAATCCCTACCCACCAGAGGATTTACCATGACTGGTAGCAAAAAGTATCCATTCAGCATTTAAATCAAAGTCTTTACTGTGATTACAATGATTGATAAAGTTTTTAAAATTTTTAAATTGTGCTGCTCAATCATTGGAAAAGTATTTCACACTTGATACACCAGGTAGATTTTCTTTGATATATCTAGTTATATCTTCCTGAGTCTTGTAAATAAATCCTTATGGCATTCGCACCCTATGGCAATAAGAGTCAGTTTCTGAAATATTTTTTTTTATTTCATACATTAAAATGTAAAAGAAGTTTCTTTAAAGTTAAAATAACTAATAAGACTATTTTTGCAACTCTGTCAATAGTGTTCTCAAACTTTTGTTTTGCTGCCGGCAATTTGCTGTGTTTTGAAAGACTAGCTTCACTGGTGAAATTCCAAGCAATTCTATAGTATTATCTAACTTAATTTTTTTCTCACTTTTTGATTCCCATTTCTCCTGTGAATTTAAATCTTCATCAGTTTCTACAGCTTTTTTGTAATATTTACTGCAGAATTTTCAACCTGGGGTTACATAAACATTTTCTTTCAAAAATTTTGCCTAATCAAGGGAAATCTTTATATTACCTAAGAAACAAATTTAGTTTTAAGTTTTTAAAATTGCGAAGAAACTATAAAGTTTTTTATAAATAATAAATTGTTTTTAAAATTGTTTTTTAATTTCCATACCAATTCTGTGGTAAATAATGTTAGATTTTATACCTTTTATAGCAATTTTTTAACTTTCCTTGTGTGTTCCAAAAGGATTGCAACACTTTGTAATTTTTCTCTTAAAATATTTTCCATAGAATTGCTCATGATAACAACATATAATTTTTATTGAACAATATTTTTTTCTTTAAATTTGCTCACCATATTTTTCTTCTTGTTTTTCACAAGGAAGATCTTTGAATTGAGAAAAACCTTGTTTTCTAGGAAATCTAGTTTTGTGGCAATGAATGTTAAGACTATTTTCAATGTCACGTTTCTCCATATTAAATGTTTATTTATGTTACCTGCCAAAAAAATAAAAAAAACAATAAAATTCTCAATCATTCCTTAAGAAAATACAAATAAAAAAAGTAAAGTACAACCTTTAAAAAGAACAAAACAAAACTTTTGATTATTTTTGATATAATAAGAGGTAATCATTCACTGATTTGAATTGAAATAATGAAAATAAATTGTTTCCCAAACTTGAACTAAAAAAAAATCTATGTTTTAAAATTGAGTTTTAATAAGTTTATTTTTAATTTATTTTAAGTATTGAAAAAATCAAAAAAATCAATATAGGAAGATTTAATGGAAGGGGGACAAAGTTAGACTCCATAAGTTAAAGTTAATTGTGTTTGAACAAGAGATTAGTACTGAACATTAGTATGGAATACTGTTGTCCATACATGGACAACAGTATTCTATACATGGATTTAACAGTATTTCATACATGGACAGATTAGCAATTTTTAGAGATAAAGAATAGAATCCAGAGTAAGAAAGTGGCGAGCGCAATAAAGAGATGCAACCTTAGCAGATGTTAATTTGAGCGATGATAACTTTAAAGATTGGCTAAAGAAAGACCTTAAAGATGATACTAAAGCAAGATGTGTGGTTTGACACAGATCAATAGAACTCTCTTCAAGTGAGCGATCTGCCTTGACAGATCATGCAAAAGGAGCAAAGTACAATATAGAATTAAGAAAAGTGAATTCTTTGCAAAACCAAAAGAGAAAAGTTTTTTACTATCTGTCTTTTTTGACTCTAATGAGTCAATTACAGAAAAATAAAAGACATTTGACTTGCGTGTCAAAAAACTACATGTTACCAGAGCTGAAATTGTTTGGCAGTCTAAAAATGTGGATATTGGTTTTTCTCTATGTTTTAAATGGTGAGTTGAGCCATGTTTTTACAAATGACAAGTAAGTTTGAAAATATATAACTATGCCAGTATTTAATAAATAGTAAATGTAAGCATAAAATTATAATATATAAAGTATTATAAACTTTTTTTTAGCCTTGGCTAATAACCCCTTCTAAATCCTATAGTTTAACTGGGGCCGGGGCCCCAGTCACTTACTAATGACACCTTCAAGTATTATCTCCTGGAGATAATACTTGAAGTTAAGGTTAAGTTAAGGTTGCAAAATAAGCTATTTTAATGATGGAAATCGAGATCACAGAGTGTATGGAATTTGCAGAGAAAAAAAGTGACCTGAGTTACGTTAAGAAAGATAATGGATTAATAAGAAAAAGATTTGAAACAAGAGAATAAATTTATAGAAAAATTATTTGAAGAACTTAAAAATAAGAAGAAAAAAATCACGTTTTTTATTAACAAATGACATATATCTTATTTCAGTATATCTTATTGTTATTATTATCTTAAGTTGTTTCTCCTCTAAAGTTTTCTTATTGTGTGATTTATTGAGAAATTTTGGAATTTATTAATTTTAACTAAGATAAAAAATGCTTTAAATGGATTGTGCCTTCCATAAGAGTTTTTTTGATATAATAACTAGAAACTAAGAAAGCCAACAAGTAGTTGTTTATTTTAAATATTTGTTAGCCGTCATGAATGTTTTGTTTTTGATTTTAGCTTTTTTTAAGTTAATTGTTTAAATTTGTGCTTCAGTCATTGTTATGACTGACTCTTCAGAGCTTCAGTAAGTTAAATTTGTTTTAGTAATTCTGAAATTTACTATTAATTGTTAAAATGTTAATACAACTTGAAAGATAGCAATATTTAATTGATATACAACACAAAAGTATTTTTAAATCTTTTTGGGCAGAGTCCAGTTGGTAACACTATTCATTTCAGAATAATGAATACCTCCGATTATATTGTTCTCCATTTTGGACTAATTAAAAACTCCAATATTGTTGTTTTCAATGTTGTACTAAGGAATAACTTCATTAGTATATTACATGTTAGATTATTAAATGACTTCATTAATATTGTTTTATATTACACAGAAATAATATTGTTCTCCATTATTCAAGTTCATGTTGGACTTTGAATATGAAAAAAGTACTTAATTTAAACACCCTAATACAACTTTTTGGGTTTTTAGTAAGACATTTGAGATCAATACCAATTTTATGCCATAATGGAATCAGATATAGTACAGGAGAAACTGATTTTTGAAAAAAATTAAGGATTAATGAAATTATTTTTTTTTAAATTCTTTTATAACAGGTTGTGATTAATTTTAGAACAAAAAACTGAATTATGCTCGAGTCCACCAAAGAAAAAGTTTAAAAAAGGTAAATGTTTTTTATCTTTTAATAGATCATTTATTTCTTTAATATTGTGAAGTATTGTTTAATTATTATTATTAAATTGTTTAAAAGTTATTATCCCTTTTAAACTATCATATATAAAATTAATTATTTAAATCTTGTATTATTATCCCTCAAACTTTTAACTGGATCAGTTAATCATCTATTACTAGTGGCTTTTTATATATAAGTTAATTAAATATAAAACTTTAATTAATTTATATATAACTAGTGGTATATTATATATAAATTAATTAAATCTTATATTATTATCCCTTAAACTTTTAACTGGAGCATTCATTTTTTGCTATTACTAGTGGTTGTAATATTTTTGGTGGCAGATGCAGTTCAACAATGTTTTAATTGTTTTTGATGACCACATTTCCAGTTTTGTCTAACGCTTTTATATTATTCCATGCTTTAAAAATATTGAATTTTTTTTGTCTATTTAAGTTGAAGTGTGAGACCACAGAATTCACTTTTGCAAAAGAATAGGAAATCTCTTAAAACATGAAAAGTTACATACTTATGTTACTTTCTTTATATAATCTAAACAAAAGCATAAGTTTATAATGATTATCCCCTGTTAATGCTGAGGCCAGGCTGAGCTCTGATGCTGACATCAGACAGCCATCATTTTTGTCTGTATGGAATTGATTTGGACTGACATTGGCTAGCCAATGTATGTCTGGAGTGATTTTGAACTAACTAAAATGATTATATATATATATATATATATATATATATATATATATATATATATATATATATATATATATATATATATATATATATATATATATATATATATATATATACATATATATACATATATATACATATATATTCACATATACAGGCTTGGATAGGAATGGCGTGCGATCGAGCGCTATTGCTGACCACGCAAATTATTTTATTTTTTGACAACTTGACCACGATTGTTTAATAAACAATGTTTATATGTTTTGATGAGTTAAAAATTTCAGAAATGTTCTGAATGTAGAAACAGTAAGCTAAACTTAAACTAGGAAAAAAATAAAAAAAAAACTAGCAAAAAAAAAAAAAAAAACTAACAAAAAAAAATTCCTAACGAAAAAAAAAACGAAAAACAAATTCATAACGAAAAAGAAATAATATAAGCGTATTTATAAACGTTATTAAAACTTTTCTTTTTAAGCATTATTAAAGTAACAAATTACTACAAATGATTGATTTAATAAAAGAACAAATTTTATTAAATTTATTAAAAAGTGTTTTATATAATATTTTTAAATTGTATAAACATTTATTTTGTCAAAAAAGTTGCAAAAAAAATAATTGTTTAAAAAAATAATGTAGTCTTTTTAAAATAGTAATTTTTACTAATTTCATGCTCTAATTAGGGAGTCTAATTAAAAAAAAGGTTTTGAACTTTTTTATTCGTAAAAATAGAAGAAGAAGAAAAAAAAAAAAATGCGCCTGCGATTTAAATAAATTAACTGCCAACAAGCTTTTTAATTTAATTTTAATTTGAGCATTACAACTTTATTAATTAGCGCTTCGCGTAACGAATTTAAAAACTATTATAAAAGATTTAAACTCATTTCTAACAAAATTAAAAAAAAAAAAATAATAATAATTTTTTTACAAAAAATAAAATGTTTATTTCAAACATTTTTAAAAATCGTATGAACATTACAAAATGCTTTAAAACTTTTTCATTAAATCAACAAAATACATGCTTATATAAGTAAATAAAGTTATTTTATATTCTTGTATAATTCACATTAAATGTGTAAAAGTTAGTAGTCACAAAAGCTTTTGAACTTATTCACAAATTAAGTAACTTAAAAAAATTCTTTCTAAAAATAATGGTTTAAAAATGTTTTAGGAAGACATAAGAAAATAGTTTCAAGCGTTTAAATTTATCATAAAAAATAAATGCCTACACAGGCTTGGTCGGGAAGCGGGTGCGATCGCACTCGATATTTGACCATAGAAATTATATTTAGTTGCGAAAAGCCGGCCAGATTTTTTAGGCGTTTTGAGAACATTTCAAAAACAAGCAAAAAAGCGCAATAAGATAAACTGGACCGATGAGAGACAGTTAAAAAAAAGAAAAATAGCTTTTAACGCAAAACTTTAGGCCAAATAAATACGATTAGAGCAAATATTTTTGAAACGTCGCTCTTTTTTGTATATAGTAACAACGTACTTATAATGATTGTTTAATAAAGAAACAAATGTTCTTCAATTTATCAAAGATTATATATATTATTTTTATTTATATACTTATGTCTTATTTCCAGTGCTGGAAATAAGAGGTGGGGGGGGGTGTGTGTGTAGAAGAGCTATAGTCCCGGGACACACAATGTTATGGGCCGAGAAATAGTCAAGAGGACCTATCGGTATTTTTAAGTCATTTTTACTCTGTTGCACATAAAAAAGGCCACCAAAATAATGCAGCCCCCAGCCCTGTAAAGTCCAACAAGATTAAACCAGTAAAACTAACGCTACATAATTTAATTATAAATAAAAAAAGTTTTTTCAGTACCTGTTTTATGCTTCGCGTAGTTTGGAAAGTTTAACATATTTGAAACAGTTCTTCTTAGTAAGATGGACAAATGAAATAACTAAATCATTGAGTTACTGCGGAAATTTAATTAGCTAGATAGAAATTAACTAAAAACATATAAATACATCCCTTATATATAAAAAATAAGATTATACTAATTAAATTCATAATATATTTACAAAACGTTGACAAGTTAAAAAATATAAATTTAAAACATTTATTTTTGTAAACAAATGTTAGTTTAAAACATTTATAGCTTTATGGATGTGACTCTGAGAATGAGCCATTGTATTAAAATAATTGTTCATTTGATAGTATATTCTTATAACAATTGATGCTAGAATTCTCAACGAAAACATAACAAAAACAAAAACAAAAACAAAAAAAAGATTTTGAAAAATAATTCAACAGAATACTCAAGAACAGTCGCTTGAATTCTTTAGTATTTCAGTTATTTATTAATTGAACCAATAGAACTAGTTGTTCGTAAATTTGGCGGGTTTTTTGTGTTCGCGAATATTCTTTATTTATTTTTCCGCACTAAGATGTTTGACAACATTCAAGTTTGTATAAGTTTCCATGTACGTCCGTAAAACAAAATCTTTTAAAATTTACGATAAAATGAACTTATTATTTTGCGGACAAACAAGGAAACATACATAAACTGAAATGTTCTCAAAACACCTGAAAAATCTGGCCGGCTTTTCGCAAGTAAATATAATTTCCGTGGTCAACCCGCTTCCCGATCAAGCCTGCCTACATAAAAAAAACTTATTTGTAACGTTTTTTATTAATTTACACAAGCATTTATGTAAATAATAACTATAATTAATTTTATGGTTTTATTTAAAGCCTTTGCGTAAAATAAAAAACTTTAGAAAAGATCAATGATTAAAAGATATTTATTATGTAACACTTTTTTTATTGCATTCAAATTGTTAAAACATCAAAATAGCCGTGGTCAAGTTGTAAAGAAACAAAAAAATTAGCGTGGTCAGTTACAGAGTGCGATCGCACGCCATTCCTGCCCAAGCCTATATATATATATGTATATATATGTATATATATATATATATATATATACATATATATACATATATATATATATATATATATATATATATATATATATATATATATATATATATATATATGTATATATATGTATATATATATATATATATATATATATATATATATATATATGTATATATATAGGCTATATATATATATATATATATATATATATATAGCCTATATATATATATATATATAGGCTATATATATATATATATATATATATATGTATATATATACATATATATACATATATATATATATATATATATATATATATATATATATATATATATATATATATATATATATATATATATATATATATATATATATATATATATATATATATATAGGCTATATACAATTTTATTTTAAATTTGTTATATTATTTGGTATTGAATTCACATCCATATTAAATTTGGATGAAGTTAGAGTTTCGACTGTTTGTAGTGAAGTCCTTTTTTACTGCAGTATGGAGTAGGCATAAATCACGGGGTAAAGCTTAAATGGCGATAATGTTTATCTGATGGGATAAACTAGGTATTGGTACTGAGCCTCTTTGAAATGTCGGTAAAAATAAACTTGATTCCAAGTAGAAATTTATTACCACCACAACATAAATTATGATTACACAAAGCAATATTTTTTATTTATCAAATACCTCCTTTCATTTTATATTTATTTATTTTATATATTGTAAGTAAGTTAAACATTTGTATTTAATAAAGATTTAAGGTTACTTATGTGTCCTGTTTTGTTTTAGGTATACTTTAATGATAAAATTACTGCTGATTACGATTTTTCTTCTTAAAAAGAAAAAGTGTTTATTCTGTGCATCTGTTTGTTTTTCTTTGTTTTTATTACTTATCCTCGTTTATATCAAAAGTTTTTTCCATAAAAATGTTTCATATTTCTTTGTAGGCTTTCATTGCTCAGTCTAATGTATCTAAAATTTTCCATTAGAAGTTTTCGTTTATCATTTCTATTACATGCGCGTTATTATATTTTTACTATATGCTTTACAATAGTGTCTATATTTTGTTCTGAACATCTGTTCATATTTTTATTTTTTTATTTCTAATTTTTTCCTTATTTCACTTGACAGCTCAGTCTAGTCCTTTGATGCATGTTTATGCTTTTTTTTAAAATATTTTTTTTGTGCTTAAGATTATAAATAACAAACCATTACCTTAATTACATAGATAAAAAAAACTTTATATATTATTTTTAATTTTATATATTATTTGCTTTAAAAACCTTTATTGATACATAAAATAATTTTAGTATTGTGATTCTAATGAAAAAATATATATATATATATATATATATATATATTATATATATATATATATATATATATATATATATATATATATATATATA
>NC_061164.1:23043047-23045547 GCF_022113875.1 Hydra vulgaris
TTTATTAAATTTAGTCTTCCAACTCCAATAATAACTTAAACGAAGAAAAAACTTTAATATTGAGGATTGAGAAAGTTGAAAACAAAATCAAAACAAATAAAGAAGAAAGTTCACCAAAAGTTGTTGAAAAAGAGAGAAAAGAGTTTGAAAAAAAAGCAAGACTTAAGTAAGTAATTTTGAGTTGGCATTACTAAAACACTTCAAATCTTGTTTTCTGTTAAATAATGTTCTGTATTCACTCCTATTCATAAAAATATTTTATAATACTTATAATTTAATAATAGTTAAAATTTAATAATAATTAAAATTTAATAATAATTTTTCTTAATTGTAATATATTTTAAAATTAGTATTTACATGATATAATATTTTTGAATGACAAAAAAGACTAAACATTTTTTTACAGAAAACCATTGAATGAAGATTTTCTTATTGCTTTGTAATAATTTTTTAAGGCATTTTCAAAGGTAATTTTTTTTACGCAACTGCATGGAAATCTCATTGAGTAAGAATCTAGCAAATGTTTTCTAGCAAAAGATTCAGTTGCATAACAGAGCATCTATAATAACAATGAATTAACATTTAACACCGTAAAGGCTTTCTTTCAGTTTTGGTTTCACTGGTTTCGCTTTTGCAATTAAAACAGCTTCTTTTTTTTTTAAATTTTACATTTTTTTTCTTCTTGTTACCATTATTTCTTGTTTTATGTTTTATATTTTAATTATATATATATATATATATATATATATATATATATATATATATATATATATATATATATATATATATATATATATATATATATATATATATATATATATTATATCAGGGATGCGGAGTTGCAAAAAGACTCCGGCTTTATATCTCTACTTTTTCCAAGTCTGTAGTGTCCAGAAGCTCTAAACATGTTTGTTAGCTTATGATCTGCTATAAGAAAAAATTCATGAGATTTAATGACTTTAAACTTATTATTTTTAAGCCTGGAGTCCTTGCTGCCATTATACTTAAGGACACCGGGTTCAAAAAATGGTTGTTCCTCTAACCTAAAAGTCTTAATTTTTTTCCTATTAGTAGTCCATAAACTTATTTGTATTTTAGAGCTCCTGGATACCAAAAACTAGGATAAAGTAATCTTTTTGTGACTTTCAAATCAGGAGTCCTTTTTGGGACTCAGCATCCTTGATATATGTATAATATATATATATATATATATATATATATATATATATATATATATATATATATATATATATATATATATATATATATATATATATATATATATATATATATATATATATATATAATTAAAATATAAAGCATAAAACAAGAGAAAATGGTAATTTGAATAGTCAAAAAGTTGCACACAAATATATATCATGATATATATATATATATATATATATATATATATATATATATATATATATATATATCAGGCTTTCCCAGGAAAGGCGTGCGGTCCACGCCTGTTTGTCCACGCATAGAATAAATTTTGTGGCGTTTTTGTTGGGCGTGTTTGTCCACGCATAGAATAAATTTTTCTGACTAACTGACCACATTTTATTATTATGCGTTTCAAGAATTTGCGCCAAAACAAAGCTAAACAAAAATACCGCAAAAATGCAAGCAACCTTAAAGTAAATAACAGAAATCTGTTTGTGCTTTAAAATTAAAAAATTAATGTATATTATTAAAAAAAAAATTTACCTATATTTTATTTATTTATTTTTTTAGGGTGGTAGTTATTTTTGCTATGAAAAATCAAATCAATAAGAAAAATCAAATCAAAAAGAAAAAGATTAATGTTTAAAGAAAATAAAAGGACCTTTTAATGTAAAATTTGTTTATGACTTTTATCAGTCAGTAATACTTTAAAATTCACAATAGAACTATAAACAATTTTGAAATGTTTCGTAAATACATTTAAATGTTTAAATGTATTGATTTAAATGTTTGAATGTATTGATATGCAAGAAAACATGAAAACAATTGCTATTTATTAGTAAAATATTTTTTTTTTTTTTTTTAAATGAAAGAAAATTTTATTGTCAAACGATTGAGTTGCTTATTTTGCAATCATTAAATGACATTGTGAACGAGTGTTAATATATAATAATGTCCCGAAGGAACTGTTTTTGTAACAATGACAACAGAAGCAATGCAATTATTTTTTTAACTTCTTTCGTAATTACAAAATTATGCAATTGAATAATTTCAAGGTAATAAAAGGCGAGCATTGACTCAGTATAATCAGTTTAGAATAAGTCGAGAAAGAACTTTTTTCACATTAAAATTTTGTTATGTTTAAAATCTCAAATAATATATTTAATAATTAAAACAGCAATTTATTTTCTTGTCAAAGTATTGGGGAATAAAGTCAACGCCTTTGCATAAACCTTCGTAAAAACTAAAGTAAATGAAAAAGTTTAACCAAATTTGTCTAGCGTAAATAATGAATCAGTTTTTTTAATACATTGTCTGATAAAGTTCGTGAATA